>OY978530.1:16326134-16835032 GCA_963854835.1 Megamerina dolium | reverse complement strand
ACGTGTTGGAGGACAACTGAGAAATTCAACTCTCTTTTTTTGATGCCAAACACCCATGTCTTACCACACTCACACCCATTTGTCTACGCACTCATCGTACACCATCATCGAAAATATCTTCATGCAGGAGCGCAGACTCTTCAAAACATACCTCACAACTAATTTTGGATAATCGGTGGTCAGAAAATAATTAGGCAAGTAATTAACAATTGCATAATTTGCTATCGTCTTGGGCCACTTGTAGCGGAACAGATCATGGGGTCTCTTCCAGCATCGCGCATCACAACATCGTATCCATTTGAGACAATAGGAGTTGACTACTGTGGGCCCTTTCTAATCACCCAACAAATCAGAGGTATAACTACAATCAAAAGCTACATCGCTGTGTTTATATGCTTCACAATCAATTCGGTACACCTTGAACTGGTGCCCGACCTATCACCAGCAGCGTTCATTGCAGCTTTCAAGCGCTTCATAGCTCGCCGCGGGAAGTGCCGAGTTATCGTTTCTGATAACGCTACCAACTTCGTCGGCGAAAATCGTGAGCTCCGTGTACTTTTGAAGTCCTTCATGGCCCAAGAGCACCTCAATCACGTCGAACATAAACGAGGGCATAGAATGGAGGTTGATTCCTCCAAGGTCGCCTCATTTCGGGGGCTTATGGAAAGCTCAGTTAAGCTCGTAAAGAATCACCTCCGTCGAGCTATCGGTCTGTACATCCTATCACACGACGAGCTACATACTGTCGTCTGCCAAGCAGAAGCAGTCATAAATAGTCGCCCACTGACTCCAATTTCTTCGGATCCAAACGATCTTCGCCCGCTGTTACCAGGACATTTTTTAGTACACCGAATGCTGACTACTGTTCCCGAACCTCTACCTACGTCTGGGAAAATGTTTTCTCTAAAACGTTACTAAATCGTTCAACACATCCAACAGCAGTTCTGGCAGCGCTGGCATCAAGAATACTTAAAGGAACTTCAGAAGCGTACTAAGTGGAACGTGGCGTATCCAAACTTAATGGTGAATGACTTGGTAATGCTCAAGGATGATTCAACGCCTCCACTGAAATGTTATTCCAAGGTTATTCCTGGAGACGACGATCTGGTTAGAGTGGTAGAGGTCAAAACTTCAGATGGAGTATACAAACGGGCCATTACTCGCGTGTGTAAACTTCCCATCGACATGTGATAGTCATTGAAAGCACATGCTTTCAAGGGTGGGAGTATGCTCGCGCCTCCCCCTTGCACTCATATCATCACCGCTTGTACCTACGTCGTTGTATACAGCATATACTATCTAAATACAGCAGCCGCAGTCGCTGCTAACATCACAATTATCATCATAACCATCGTCATCGTCATCGTCATCATCGTCATCATCACCACATCGTCATCGTCATCGTCATCATCATTATTCGCGATCACATCACCTCACTACTGCAACCGTAAATCGACAGTTATGTACATAGGTACAGCCAAATCACACCACGTCTTTTATATTCTTTACAAAAACAATGATTTCTATTGTCGTATATGAGTCAATGAGACAAATATAAAATATAACAAATTATTACGATTAAAGAAGTGCCACGAGTCGGATGGAATTTTTTTGTATAAAATAAAATAAGACTAATTGAAATAAAAATTGTAGAAAAGGCTCTACAATTCACCAATAGCTTAATACTTTTTTTGTCCACTGTTGTGTATATAATGCATGGACTTTAGATTTTTAAAAATATATCTTATCATGATACACTCTCTTTTGGAATAAAAATTTTTATAATCATCTATGCTTAACTTAGCTAAAGCACATTTCCCTACCCTCGAATACATTTTTGATCGTAGACCAATAAATTCCCTCATAATCAAACCATTGTTTTCGTCTTTCATCATACCTAACACTTTTTTATTTTTAAGAGAAATTTAAATTTATTATCGCTTGAGTATTCCGACGTGTCAAATTTAGAGTCAATACTACTAGTTAGCTGAAATAAAACAATTATACTTTATCAATGATACTTGCGATTTTGGGTATTCCCTTTATTCCTGGTGATATTTTCAATTTTACACTTTTACACTAATACTGGAGGGCCTCGAAAGGATCGCAGTATATACAATTTCTTACATTCTTATACTAATACTGGAGAGCCTCGTAAGGATCGCAGTATTTTACAATTTCTTATACGATAGCACTTTACACTCGGTACAAGATTCACAACTGAAAAGCGACTGCCTTCACTAAGCTATATACCATTTTTCTAATATTAGCCACGTATCAATCTACCCACATACCAACATATAACATACAATAATATATTCACACCACTTGTGTGTATGCACTCAACATGTGCGTATATATGTACCCATTATGTGAGACAGCAACCTTTTGATATACACACGTATGAGTAGTCCACGTGAGTTTATTTATCATGGAATGTCTAAACATGTATGCTTACACAGGTATGCTTACGTAAGTGAAGAACTACGAATTGTGTGGGAAAGTGCTTTGTCAGCTTTTTCACACCCAACTGCAATTCAGTTGGCTCAATGTTCTGGCATTCCACAATCATAAGTAATATTAGTATGAACTGTGTATATCACAACTTCGAGTAATGTTGGTATGTGTATGGATAAATATGTAATTCACAATTTCGGGAAATATGTCGCGAGGCAAAATATGCATATGTGCATATTTCATATTTTGGCTCGCAACATCCCTCCCTTCTCTTAGGAAGAAAAAATTATCATTATGAAATAATAATAATTTTTTCTTATAAAGAAAAGGTTAAAATTATGCTTATTTTGTAAAATTAAGAACAATTCAAAACCTATGAAGCTTATGTGGAATAAAATTCGAAGTGTTATATACATATGTAGCTACTGGTAATTCGATGATTATAGTGCCCATGATGACGATGTTCTTCTTGCTGGTTGTTGTCTGCTGTATTTAGCATTTTTTAATAATTTTGTAGCAGCTTTTGTTGTTAAAGTCTAGTGATGAAAACAGTAACTTCCTCTTTATCAAAGTTCGATTTTTTTTCGGCAAAGGTATGAACAATAGCTTGCAAAGTGGGTTTTGTGTGTACCGCACTGCTAAGTAATATTGTCGATGTGAAACTCTGTACTCTTGGTGTAAGTGTTTAATGATTGGAGCAATAATGAATATGTAATTTTGGTTTTGTTGTTTATCATTTTCTTCTGATGTGGATTAAAATCCATTGTCACTGATAAATACAGTAGCTGAAATACTTTATTCGGTTGTGGTTGCATAGCTATTATTGTTGATGTCTCTTTGCTATGTACGTCGCGCTGGTTAGGTACGCCAAAGTTATTGGCTGTAAATTTTATTGTTTTGCAATTATTATGCAGTTGTTATGTATTATTTGGAAGTTTGTTATGGGTACTCGCTGTACTGGGCCTGCTTTGTTTCCTCTGCTCTGGGTTTATTTGTTCTTTACTGCCTCAAGGATAATTTTGTGTCATCATTTTCTTGGTTGTTACTGTTGTTAACACTAAACCTACCACGAGGCGGTCAAATGACCGTTTTTGAAATTTCGTTTAAAATTTCTAGTATACAAAGTTACTGTATAAATGCATAAAGGTAAATAAAACTTGTTAATTATAAAAGTGGGGAACGGATTTTTATTGTAGCTATTTCTATTGTATTGTTTACTATCCAATTGGCTAAAATCTGTTTCTATATTTAAGATATATATGTTATTTTGAAGCGGTCATTTGACCGCTCATCGTAGGATTAGGTATAAATGAAATGTCGGTAGGTTTAGTGTTAAAGCCCTTAATGTTGCTGCGTTGGCATCTCTCGAAATTTCACTGAGTTGATATTGGATTCTCGTGGACATACTGCTGCTCTCTTGTGTTTGTAGGAGAATTACCAGATTCTTTTTCAATAATAGATCACTTATATCTACTATATATATTATAACTACTATATCTACTATATCGCTTATTTAGTTAATTTTTCTTATTAAGATATACATATATTATTATATACCATATAAAAATAATTTTTTTAAAAGGTATTAAAAATGCATTGTTGTTTGGTACAAAAATATAGTAACAACATTGCATTTTCTCTTCATAGCTGCAATGACCAACTTTTCGTACTTGTAGGTGGTACGATATTTAATATTATCCGTTCAAATTGAAATGTATTTTCTTACATATATTTCATTTTATTTTTACGGATATATATAAATTTTTTTAAATAAAAAATTTTTTTTTTTTCAACCTAGCTAACCTATTGCCTATTTATCATATTCCTTCATATAAATCCTAAAGAGTTCTTACTCTACTGTATTTACTGTATATCTCTAACCCCCTAGTTGTAACATTTCTTAAGATATTGTATTATATTTGGATGCATCTATATTTATCCCGCCCAGTGCACATGAGTATCCACACACCAAATTATAATTCAACGCGAGGAATTGCAACAGATGTCTTTATACGCATGAACACAGTGAAGAAAGAGGCGCAGTGTTCATGCGTATAAAGACATCTGTTGCAATTCCTCGCGTTGAATTATAATTTGGTGTGTGGATACTCATGTGCACTGGGCGGGATAAATATAGATGCATCCAAATATAATACAATATCTTAAGAAATGTTACAACTAGGGGGTTAGAGATATACAGTAAATACAGTAGAGTAAGAACTCTTTAGGATTTATATGAAGGAATATGATAAATAGGCAATAGGTTAGCTAGGTTGAAAAAAAAAATTTTTTTATTTAAAAAAATTTATATATATCCGTAAAAATAAAATGAAATATATGTAACAAAATACATTTCAATTTCAACGGATAATATTAAATATCGTACCACCTACAAGTACGAAAAGTTGGTCATTGCAACTATGAAGAGAAAATGCAATGTTGTTACTATATTTTTGTACCAAACAACAATGCATTTTTAATACCTTTTAAAAAAATTATTTTTATATGGTATATAATAATATATGTATATCTTAATAAGAAAAATTAACTAAATAAGCGATATAGTAGATATAGTAGTTATAATATATATAGTAGATATAAGTGATCTATTATTGAAAAAGAATCTGGTAATTCTCCTACAAACACAAGAGAGCAGCAGTATGTCCACGAGAATCCAATATCAACTCAGTGAAATTTCGAGAGATGCCAACGCAGCAACATTAAGGGCTTTAACACTAAACCTACCGACATTTCATTTATACCTAATCCTACGATGAGCGGTCAAATGACCGCTTCAAAATAACATATATATCTTAAATATAGAAACAGATTTTAGCCAATTGGATAGTAAACAATACAATAGAAATAGCTACAATAAAAATCCGTTCCCCACTTTTATAATTAACAAGTTTTATTTACCTTTATGCATTTATACAGTAACTTTGTATACTAGAAATTTTAAACGAAATTTCAAAAACGGTCATTTGACCGCCTCGTGGTAGGTTTAGTGTTAACAACAGTAACAACCAAGAAAATGATGACACAAAATTATCCTTGAGGCAGTAAAGAACAAATAAACCCAGAGCAGAGGAAACAAAGCAGGCCCAGTACAGCGAGTACCCATAACAAACTTCCAAATAATACATAACAACTGCATAATAATTGCAAAACAATAAAATTTACAGCCAATAACTTTGGCGTACCTAACCAGCGCGACGTACATAGCAAAGAGACATCAACAATAATAGCTATGCAACCACAACCGAATAAAGTATTTCAGCTACTGTATTTATCAGTGACAATGGATTTTAATCCACATCAGAAGAAAATGATAAACAACAAAACCAAAATTACATATTCATTATTGCTCCAATCATTAAACACTTACACCAAGAGTACAGAGTTTCACATCGACAATATTACTTAGCAGTGCGGTACACACAAAACCCACTTTGCAAGCTATTGTTCATACCTTTGCCGAAAAAAAATCGAACTTTGATAAAGAGGAAGTTACTGTTTTCATCACTAGACTTTAACAACAAAAGCTGCTACAAAATTATTAAAAAATGCTAAATACAGCAGACAACAACCAGCAAGAAGAACATCGTCATCATGGGCACTATAATCATCGAATTACCAGTAGCTACATATGTATATAACACTTCGAATTTTATTCCACATAAGCTTCATAGGTTTTGAATTGTTCTTAATTTTACAAAATAAGCATAATTTTAACCTTTTCTTTATAAGAAAAAATTATTATTATTTCATAATGATAATTTTTTCTTCCTAAGAGAAGGGAGGGATGTTGCGAGCCAAAATATGAAATATGCACATATGCATATTTTGCCTCGCGACATATTTCCCGAAATTGTGAATTACATATTTATCCATACACATACCAACATTACTCGAAGTTGTGATATACACAGTTCATACTAATATTACTTATGATTGTGGAATGCCAGAACATTGAGCCAACTGAATTGCAGTTGGGTGTGAAAAAGCTGACAAAGCACTTTCCCACACAATTCGTAGTTCTTCACTTACGTAAGCATACCTGTGTAAGCATACATGTTTAGACATTCCATGATAAATAAACTCACGTGGACTACTCATACGTGTGTATATCAAAAGGTTGCTGTCTCACATAATGGGTACATATATACGCACATGTTGAGTGCATACACACAAGTGGTGTGAATATATTATTGTATGTTATATGTTGGTATGTGGGTAGATTGATACGTGGCTAATATTAGAAAAATGGTATATAGCTTAGTGAAGGCAGTCGCTTTTCAGTTGTGAATCTTGTACCGAGTGTAAAGTGCTATCGTATAAGAAATTGTAAAATACTGCGATCCTTACGAGGCTCTCCAGTATTAGTATAAGAATGTAAGAAATTGTATATACTGCGATCCTTTCGAGGCCCTCCAGTATTAGTGTAAAAGTGTAAAATTGAAAATATCACCAGGAATAAAGGGAATACCCAAAATCGCAAGTATCATTGATAAAGTATAATTGTTTTATTTCAGCTAACTAGTAGTATTGACTCTAAATTTGACACGTCGGAATACTCAAGCGATAATAAATTTAAATTTCTCTTAAAAATAAAAAAGTGTTAGGTATGATGAAAGACGAAAACAATGGTTTGATTATGAGGGAATTTATTGGTCTACGATCAAAAATGTATTCGAGGGTAGGGAAATGTGCTTTAGCTAAGTTAAGCATAGATGATTATAAAAATTTTTATTCCAAAAGAGAGTGTATCATGATAAGATATATTTTTAAAAATCTAAAGTCCATGCATTATATACACAACAGTGGACAAAAAAAGTATTAAGCTATTGGTGAATTGTAGAGCCTTTTCTACAATTTTTATTTCAATTAGTCTTATTTTATTTTATACAAAAAAATTCCATCCGACTCGTGGCACTTCTTTAATCGTAATAATTTGTTATATTTTATATTTGTCTCATTGACTCATATACGACAATAGAAATCATTGTTTTTGTAAAGAATATAAAAGACGTGGTGTGATTTGGCTGTACCTATGTACATAACTGTCGATTTACGGTTGCAGTAGTGAGGTGATGTGATCGCGAATAATGATGATGACGATGACGATGACGATGTGGTGATGATGACGATGATGACGATGACGATGACGATGGTTATGATGATAATTGTGATGTTAGCAGCGACTGCGGCTGCTGTATTTAGATAGTATATGCTGTATACAACGACGTAGGTACAAGCGGTGATGATATGAGTGCAAGGGGGAGGCGCGAGCATACTCCCACCCTTGAAAGCATGTGCTTTCAATGACTATCACATGTCGATGGGAAGTTTACACACGCGAGTAATGGCCCGTTTGTATACTCCATCTGAAGTTTTGACCTCTACCACTCTAACCAGATCGTCGTCTCCAGGAATAACCTTGGAATAACATTTCAGTGGAGGCGTTGAATCATCCTTGAGCATTACCAAGTCATTCACCATTAAGTTTGGATACGCCACGTTCCACTTAGTACGCTTCTGAAGTTCCTTTAAGTATTCTTGATGCCAGCGCTGCCAGAACTGCTGTTGGATGTGTTGAACGATTTGGTAACGTTTTAGAGAAAACATTTTCCCAGACGTAGGTAGAGGTTCGGGAACAGTAGTCAGCATTCGGTGTACTAAAAAATGTCCTGGTAACAGCGGGCGAAGATCGTTTGGATCCGAAGAAATTGGAGTCAGTGGGCGACTATTTATGACTGCTTCTGCTTGGCAGACGACAGTATGTAGCT
Organism: Megamerina dolium; assembly: GCA_963854835.1. Classification (NCBI taxonomy): domain Eukaryota; kingdom Metazoa; phylum Arthropoda; class Insecta; order Diptera; family Megamerinidae; genus Megamerina; species Megamerina dolium. The sequence goes on along the minus strand of OY978530.1, from coordinate 16,826,786 downwards.
CGTCGTGTGATAGGATGTACAGACCGATAGCTCGACGGAGGTGATTCTTTACGAGCTTAACTGAGCTTTCCATAAGCCCCCGAAATGAGGCGACCTTGGAGGAATCAACCTCCATTCTATGCCCTCGTTTATGTTCGACGTGATTGAGGTGCTCTTGGGCCATGAAGGACTTCAAAAGTACACGGAGCTCACGATTTTCGCCGACGAAGTTGGTAGCGTTATCAGAAACGATAACTCGGCACTTCCCGCGGCGAGCTATGAAGCGCTTGAAAGCTGCAATGAACGCTGCTGGTGATAGGTCGGGCACCAGTTCAAGGTGTACCGAATTGATTGTGAAGCATATAAACACAGCGATGTAGCTTTTGATTGTAGTTATACCTCTGATTTGTTGGGTGATTAGAAAGGGCCCACAGTAGTCAACTCCTATTGTCTCAAATGGATACGATGTTGTGATGCGCGATGCTGGAAGAGACCCCATGATCTGTTCCGCTACAAGTGGCCCAAGACGATAGCAAATTATGCAATTGTTAATTACTTGCCTAATTATTTTCTGACCACCGATTATCCAAAATTAGTTGTGAGGTATGTTTTGAAGAGTCTGCGCTCCTGCATGAAGATATTTTCGATGATGGTGTACGATGAGTGCGTAGACAAATGGGTGTGAGTGTGGTAAGACATGGGTGTTTGGCATCAAAAAAAGAGAGTTGAATTTCTCAGTTGTCCTCCAACACGTAATAAATTGTTGTGCAAAAATGGTGACAGCGACTATAATTTTGAAATTCTGTAAATGGGCTTATTGGTTTGCAATTTGGTGAGCTCATTGTGAAAGTATTTTTGTTGAATGGATGGTAATTTCGTTAGAGGTGATCGACGATGCTCGGTTTTTCGTGCGGAGCCATCTTACATACGTAAATATACGAAGCAGCTTAGCATAGTTGTTTATGTGTTTGTGTTCGGCTATGATGTCAAGTTGTTGTTCTGTCAGTAAAACCAATCGCTGTTTTCGCTGTTTTGGCGGATCTGGCGGAACATTATATTCTGAGGTGGGCCAGCTCTCCTGCCATGTCTTCAGAAAAGAGGGGCCTTGGGACCACAGTTGACTATGTCTGACGTCGTCCACTGTTGCACCGCGAGAAACCAGGTCGGCAGGGTTGAGTGCCGAAGGCACATGATGCCACGTATAGTGTGATGTCAGCTGCTGTATTTTTGAAACCTGATTGGCCACGAAGACCATCCATCTGGACGGTTCGCCGCGAATCCAACATAAGGCGATAGTAGAATCCAACAGTGGATGCGATCTGACTGAATCGGATATATGGTTACCACAGATTGAAGAAGTTCTGCTAGCAACATTGTAGCACATAGTTCCAACCGAGGTAAGCTAACTTCTTTCTTAGGTGCCACACGAGATTTGGCACACACCAGCGATGACATCGTCTCTTGCGTTGCACGAGTGACCAAATAAATACATGCGCCGTAAGCCCTTGAGCTGGCATCTGCAAACGCATGAATTTCAGTGGTATTTTTAAGTCGAACATACCTAGGAATTCGTATGTTGTCGATGAGACGTAATTGTTGTTGGAAGTTTTGCCATTGTGTGTAGATATCTTGTGGCACGCTTTCGTCCCAATCCAGCTTAAGTTGCCACAACTGTTTCATGAGAAGTTTGCACGAGACGATTAGAGGGTTAAGCAGCCCAAGTGGATCGAAAAAACTGGCTATTTGCGACAATATTGACCTCTTAGTTGCCTTCGACTCCGATGAACGAGTGGTGTAGTTAAAGATGAAAACGTCTTGCATTGGTGACCATTTTAGACCAAGAGTTTTAATATATTGGGAATAGCCAAGTTTCACAATTTCTTCTCTGTCCTCTTGGTGTATGTCTTCGATAATACTCATATTGTTCGATGCAAATTTGCGCAGAGGGAAACCACCGTAACTAAGAAGCGACGTCACTTGCTGTTTTATTGCTATGACTTCGTCGACCGTTGATGCACCAGTCATCAAGTTGTCAACATAAAAGTCTTTGAGAGTGTCGGCCGCCCCAATCGGAAAGCGGTTTGACTCATCCTTAGCTAGCTGAAGAAGGCATTTAGTTGCAAAGTATGGTGCGGAGCTGGTTGATAAGCTTGCGGCGAAGAATCAGATGACTCGCTCCACAATATGCATTGCCATTGCGCATCAGCTTCGTGCACCAGTACCTGGCGGTACATTTGACGGTACGGTGACAAAGTTGAGTTGCGAACCTGAGTCCAACAAAATGCGAGCAATGAGCGAGGAGCCCACAAGAGCGGTAGCAAGAATGACTTCTCTTTCGCATTTGGCGGCCTTTAGAGATGTTTCCCTATTTTCTGCGTTTTTGGTATTTGAAGTGTCATTTTCGCCCTGTGTTCTATGTATCAGTGTGTGATGACTCACATTACAGTGTTGGCACCTATGACGAGAGGGGCATGCATTAGAGAAATGATTCTTACCTAAACAATTGATGCATAAGTTCAGTCGTTCGACTTGAACATATCGCTTGACTCGATCCAACTTTTTAAATGAGTCACAATTGAATGGGCTATGTTGTGTGATGGCTTCGCAAAATGCACATTTTGTTGTAGATTGAGTAGCGATGAAGGAGAGCTGGTTCCTCTTCTGCAATGACCTTTTAGCAGATGTGGCGTTGTTGGTTGAAACTGCCTCAAGCATGTTGAAGGTCTGGCAGCGTCATTCTAGAAATGTGGCGAGATCTGCCCATGTTGGCATTCGCAATTGTGATGATTGAGAGGTACCCCACTTGGAGGATACTTCCTCCTCCCATCGTGCTCGCGTGGTTGCATCTAATTTTTTTGATATTAAATCCAACAAAATGGCATCGTCAATCTATATGGCACGAAGGTTTACGTTGATGACGTCGATGAAATTGCGAAGAATCGTTACTGATGATGAAGATAATGGTTGAACATCACAAATCTGCTGCATGTGCGCTTGAAAGATAAGGCGGCTGTTGTTAAATCGAGCGACGATGAGTTTCAAGGCAACTTTGTAGTTGGCATTGGTCACCTCGAGTGACTGAATTAGCAGCGATGCCTTATCTGTGAGACACGAGCGTAAATATTGGAATTTTTCAACGTCTGATAACTCCCTGTTGATATGCACCAAAGTTGAAAAAACGTTGTAGAAGTCCAACCAATCACGCGGCTCCCCGCTGAAGTGTGTCAATTGGAATTTTGGTAAGTTGATGCGAGGGGTTTGTTGACGCTCATTGAAAATATGAGTGCTTCTGAATTGCAGCAGAGTCGCTGTGGTTTTCAAAGCGGCCATGCGGTCGGTAATTGCTGCCTTTGCTTCAATATACGATTGTTCAAAGGTAGCCCGATGGTCCTTGTCCAGCTGCGACTCATCAAGCTCTTCCAGTTGAGCCTGCAGTTCCTCAAGCGCATTGTAGTGATGTTCCACTAACTCCAACTACACTTCCAGCTGACGCAGTGATTGTGATTGGTCGTCTATGCCAACATGCCAGGATTGCAAGCATGAGAGCAGATTTGTACGTTGTTTAATCTTTACACGTATATTGCTGAGAATCGATGAGCTGGTTTCGGATGAAGTGTCCGATGAAGCCTTTGGAGTTTATAATACGTAAATGAAGTGAATTGTATAAGCCTAATCCGGCTCGAAGGACCTTTGTGAATTGTAGAGCCTTTTCTACAATTTTTATTTCAACTAGTCTTATTTTATTTTATACAAAAAATTCCATCCGACTCGTGGCACTTCTTTAATCGTAATAATTTCTTCTATTTTGTTTTTGCAAAGAATATAATGTAAAGAATATAAAAGACGTGGTGTGATTTGGCTGTACCCATGTACAAAACTGTCGATGTACAGTTGCAGTAGTGAGGTGATGTGATCGTGAATGATGATGATGATGACGATGACGATGATGACGATGATGACGTTGACGATAATGATGATTATGATGATGATTGTGACGTTAGCAGCGACTGCGGCTGCTGTATTTAGATAGTGTATGCTGTATACAACGACGTAGGTACAAGCGGCGATGATATGAGTGCAAGAGGGGAGGCGCGAACAGCTATAATTATTATAAGCGATATATTAGAGAAGATGGAATATATACTTATGCTTGAGGTCACTTTAGAATAAGTGATAAGAATGAATAATGCCTATGTATATATATATATATATATATATATATATGTAAATAAAAAAAATATATATGTAATAATATTTATTGAAATAAAATTAAAAATTAAAATGTTTTCTTTTAATTCTATAAATATTTAGGGTTATTAAAAACTACAGTCTTCCTCTTTCTCTTAAAAAATATATGAATATAATTGTATGCATGTGAGCGCATGTGTGTGTGTGAAAATAAGCAGATTCGGAAAATCGATTTTTTTCTTTTTCATTTTCTAAGACAACAAGATTGCTGCCGGGAACGAACTTTATGGACCTGGGATCGATGATTCAGTGTAAGTTACAAAAATTTTTTTTTTTCACTTCAAAAAACTTCAAACTTGTTTTTCTGAAAATCAATTTTTCGAAGTCCGTGAACAGGATCCTGCAAAATCTACTCGACCGATTCTTTTCAAACTCGAAACATACTTTCTTTGTATAAAACACCTCCCACTCCCGTTATTTATATTTTTCCATTTTCATATTAAGGTAGTTTGTCACCTAAAATATAGCGGAAAATTTAGTGCGAAATCGCGTTTTTTGCTTAAATAGGCCACGAAAAACTTAAATGATAACTCAAAAACGACGGAGAGGGGAGAATTAACTCATAATTCAAGTAAATTTAACAACACTTTTGATTTCAGATAATTCTACGCCGAGTTATCATGTTCACCGAACAACGTATTTTTCAAAAGACGTTTTGGGAAATGCTCTGTCACCGGCTTATTTTTCAATATTTAATTACGGAAATTTAACTAAATATTCTATAGATGATGCTTTATAATTAAAAAAAACAGTTTGAATAAATTTGCTTAAGCTGTATCTCCGTAAAAAATCAGCGTAAAAAGTGTTTTTTATTTCAAATTATCCCTTACTCCCCCCTTAAATACTAAAAATTTATTGAATCTTTCTAAAATTCGGAGAAATCACAATAAGTATTTAAATCTTACAAACTAACTTAAAATTATGTGATATTCCCGATGTTCCATCACAATTTGTTTTGTCTTTTTAGTCGTCGATGGCCTGTGCTCAGCAACGATTACCTAGCAAGAGGATTCGGCTGGTTGTGTAATTTTTGAATGTAGCTTTACCAACGCGCATTTACAATAATTTACAGGCACTTGGATTGTATTCGCTGCAATTTTTCGATATTTGAGGGAGATGCGGTGCTCCAAAACTGAATACCATAAGTCCAAATTGGCTTCAGGATTGCTTTATATAATAGCACTTTGTATTCAAGATTCAAGTTTGATCTTTTGTGTAACAGCCACCATAACTGATTCATTTTATGCTTTATCTGAGTTTTCTTTACCTCTATGTGATTTTTCCATTTCAGCCTTCTGTCGAGGTGAATACTCAAGTACTTTGTTGAGGAACATTTTGGAACTGATTGGCCATTTATTTTAAGTGGGGGACATGCATCTACCCTTAGCGTGAAGGTTACATGTACGCTCTTTGATTCATTGATGTTTATACGCCATTTTGTTAGCCAGATTTCGAGAGAATCAACATGAGTCTGCAGGAGTTTAGTAGCTTCTATGAGGTTAGAGCGAGAGCACAATATTGCCGTATCATCAGCTAAGGTTGATATGAATGTATAGTTATTGTTGGGCATATCTGAAGTGTATAAGAGATACAGTAAGGGGCCCAAAACGCTTCCTTTTAGAACGCCAGCGTGAATATCCATTGGACTTGTTGTATAATCCTTGTGATGTACGAGAAATTGTCTTTTCGTGAGGTAGCTACTAAGCAATGAGGAGACATTTGCAGGCAGTAATAGTTTGAGTTTGTAAATCAGGCCATAGTGCCATACTTTATCGAAATCTTGAGCGAGAAAGACAGCTGAGCAATACTTTTTTTCTTCAAAAGTGTTCCTTATCAGAGTTACAATGCGATGAACTTGCTCTATTGTGCCGTGCTGTTTTCTAAATCCAAACTGATGTTGGGGAATCAGTTGGTTGAGATTAATAAATGGAGTTATATGCATGACAAGTAGCTTTTCGAATACTTTAGAGAATAGAGTCAGAAGGCTGATAAGTCTGTACGATGCAACTTTTGTAGGGTCTTTTCCTGGTTTTGCTATCATCATAATTTTTGAAGTTTTCTACCATTTGGGATAGTGTTTAATACGAAGGATAGCATTGAAAATGTGCATGAGATGAATTACTGAAGCCGGAGGTACCTCTTTTATTATTTTTACGGAAATTTTATCTGAAGCAGGTGAATTTTTTTGGGTTTAAATCTTTGTAAATTGCTTGGAATATGTCCTTCCCTTTAATTTTGAGCGTTATTGAGCAAGGTTGAGAAGTTAATTTTGGTAATGAGGACTGTGTAGAGGGTGGGTTGGATTGGATTGGTGGATTGGGTCTTTAAGTCACAAACCCTTCTCACAGTTGCTTCTAGCCCAATAACCGTCACTCAAACGAATGGGGGAATCAGTAAGAATTGGCCGATTTGAGTTTTTTTTTTTATTTCCACAAAGAGTAGTGTGACGCTTTATCAGGTGTTAATTTGGCTATGTGATCTTCCAGCTCTTTGGTGTTGTTTTCTTTTAGTGCTTGCTTTAGCTTTCGAGTGCAGTGCTGTAGCTGTGTTTACAGATTCGGTGATCTGAATTCTTGCCATTGCCTTCGGAGTCTTCTTTTCTGTCTTATTAGCAATTCAATGTCGGCTGGTGTGTATGGGATATATGGACAGACGAACGCTCCTAATAAGATTTAGTATATCTTTACATATGTCGACCAATAGAGTTAGTTAATAGAATAAAAGGAAAAAAACAATTATCTTCAAAATTTATTTTCTATTTTATTGATGAAATTTTCTTTTGCTAAATTAACATATTTACTTAGGACTAGTACATTTTTTAAAGCACAGATATGTATCTTATCAACAGTACATGAATGTGCTGTACATGGTGAATGTATTGGATATTTGGATATATTGGATATATACATCATCTTAAAATTGTCACAAATAATTTTCTTCAAATCATAGAACTGTTTAAAGTTAAATACTTCTTCCAATCATAATTTTTTCTCTCTTCCTTTCACATATATTGTAGAATTTTTCAAATGTAAACGGAGATAATTTTTCACTTCATTCAATGAAATTGAACCATCACCTCAGCGAAGTCTATGACAATGATTTGTAAGCCAATAGACTTGTTTTTGAAACTCTTTATCCAACAGCTTAGAACTAAATGGTGCTTTAATGATGAAATTCTTATACGATTCCGGATTAAATAAGACTGCAATTTCTTTCACAATAAATTTGTTGTTGAAGCTTTTGAACCCTTGAACATCGATTATTGCAGTTGCGATCATCGAAAGTGCTGTGAATGTTTTGTTTGTATGCAATAATCAAACTTCTCTTTTCACTTCTCCCGTTAACGGTGTATACTTATTTTGATTTGTTCATTCTTATGTGTTACGTCAACAACGAAAATCGGAAATTTTATATATTCATAACGGTCTAATAGCGGCTGCGGATCTCGCATATAATAACTTTGTTGAAATTTACAATACATTTCATAGAGGAAAGCAAATCTATTGTTCTCGAAAACGATATTTAAGTCATCGTAAGGATATGTTTCCAAATTAAGATGTACCTTGACCGGTAAGATCACAGTGTCGAAAGGAATTATTCCACCTAAAAGCTAACAATATAAATCGTGGTCTCTCATGTTGAGGTGCTAATTTTACAATTATAATAACAATCCCAACTGCAGAATGACAGTGTTAGAGGAGTACCGCTTTTAATTACTTTAAATATTTGTAATTTTGCAGTGTCTGCTAACTGTATGTGTGGTACTTTCCAAGCTAAGTTAGTAATTTTTACTTACAGTACATCGTTCTCTTTTTCAACAGTAGAACGTGCAACATTCTCATCAGATTTAGAACGTAATAAAATTAGTTCGTGTTTAGAATTTAGTAGTACTTTATTAAAGTCTTCTGCAGACCCCAACAAAATTTAAATGGAGCACAAAAGTTAAAATGTGAGTTGGTGGTTTCGAGTCCATCCAAAGGTGACCATCCTGCATTTTGCCACATCTTGATCTCAATCGTATTTAAGGATACACAGTTCTTCATGGTTGATGTTATCCCCAAATGACGCTTTAAATACTCTCTTTTTTCAGTCGTTAGCTTTTTATAAAATTATCTCTTTTGATGAGCTTGATAATTTTTCGGACTATAGTCATCAAGCGTACTGCTTCTACTGACGGTGGAATAATCACTCAATATATTTTTATTGTTTAAGGTGCCGTAGTTCAGTGGTTAGTGTGTTCGCCTTCTGATCTGTAGGTCCCCGGCTGATGCTTAACAAATTTTATATCGATAAGATTTTTCTTTCGAACGGTACCCAACTGTCGGCAAGCAATTGGCAATTCTTCCGACAGTAACAACTTGCCATGAAAAAGCTTCTTAAAGAGCTCTGTGACAAAGCTCAGAAAAAGTGATGTCACAAGTGTTCTGCCGTTTGGAACCGGCTAAAATAGGTAGGTCCCTTCTAATACTGTCCAAAACTTAAGACTCACAACAGTAATGGAAGAGAAGCTCGGCCAATGAGCCCTTTGGGGCTTTAAGTGCCACATATTTTTTTTTTTTTTTTTATTTTTATTGTAAATAATCATTTTCGTTCAATATTTTGTTATTCTTGAGACTTTAAGTGCAATCTTAATGCAATTGTTTCATCATTAAAATTTATTAGTTGACCTTCCTAATGAGCGATTTTGACAGTAATTGGACTTATTTCTCTGGTGTTTAGCGGCAAAAAAATGGGATTTTGTGGGCTCTCATCTATTTTATACTCAGGTTCAACGTTGGTGGAAAATTGATGTAATATGTGTGCTGTTCTTCCATTTACATATGAACCGCTACCACATTCAATGCATATCACATTATTTCTCATTATCGATAGAGTTTGATCTGATAAGTATAACGCACTGGGTTGTAAAACACTTTTGGAGAAAGCTAATGTTTGTCCAATGCTCCTCTCCTTATGGAATTATATAGTCTCATGACTAATGTATATTTCCGCTTACAATGTGTTATTTGCTTTTATTTTAATATGTGCATCATCATTAGTTTTTATTGTATCATAATCTTCGGCTACTAAATTAGCAATATCATCAAATTCATAAGAACCAACAAGAATTTCTATAATATGATCACCAGTATGAAATATATTGTTGATTTCATCAACATATGGTATTGAATGATATGTGCGAAAATAAACTAGAGCACAGCTATAATCTTGTTTTAATTGAATTGGTGGAAAGAAATTTGCTGTTAGAATTTGTTTGTGCGTACAGAAAATAAAACGCAATGATGAATTAACCGTTATTCTGAAGTTCATGTATTATATTTATTTGGTCACAACAAATATTTTGTTATCTCGCACAAACTACACTGATGTCGATGATGATGAACGGCCGACTGACTATTTAAACAATACTCTGTTGAATATCAAGCTATACCTTAGTCGGACTGAAATACGAAGTTAAGTTCGGGTTGGCTGTGATATGTATGATTGTGATTGGTATGAGCATGATGTACTCCCTGCAACTACGATTCTTCCAAAACTGTACATGCCGCCCCCAATGCTGGAACCAGCATGATATGGAAATCGTTGGTGGGGACGTGCATTCTTCATTATGAGGAGCCAAAACGAAAAACAACGGAATCAGACAGCAGATGCAATCGTTAAACATCTCTGTTAGATGCATGTGCCTCAGTAAACGTAGGAATAGGTAATCGGCAGAGTTTTGAGACTGATCGCTTGCAAGTTCCGAATTGAGTACGCAGGGTGACTACGCGAACGAGATCATCACCTCCTGGATGCAGTTCTATTATTCTTCCTAACATCCACTGTTGTGGAGGTAATCGATCGTCCTTTATTATGACCAGCTCATTGATACTTAGATTAGCTTCTAGTTTCCGCCACTTTGGTAGTGCTTGGAGATGCGACAGCCAATCAGATGACCATCTTTTCCAAAATTGCTGGGTCATTCGCTGAAGCGAGAGATAGTGTGCACCAATACCTGGCGTATCTGTACTGGACTCTGGAGGAGCAAGTAATGCATCACCAATCAAAAAATGGCCATGAGTTAAGACCAATAGGTCGTCAGGATCTGACGTCAATGGACAAATAGGTCTCGAATTGAGACAGGCTTCAATCCTTACTAGAATCGTAGAAAGCAATTCAAATGTGAGTCTGGTGCTGTCGATCGTTCGCTTCAAGTGGTATTTTACAGACTTAATATTAGCTTCCCATATTCCTCCAAAGTTAGGTGAATATGGTGGATTAAAGTGTCACTGAATGTTGTGCTATATTAATTTGGGAACGATGCGATGCGATGGCTTCCGCAAAATTCCGTTGATGCAGTTGTAACGCTGTGTGGGCACCCACAAAGTTTGTACCACTGTCGCTATAAATGTGGTGATACATACCGTGACGACCAATGAAACGATGCAGTGCATGTAAGAAATATTCAATTGACATACCGGTGACCGCTTCCAAATGTATAGCTTTAGTGGCCAAGCAAATAAAAATGGCAATGTAGCCCTTATATGCCGTGTTACCACGGAAACGTGAAGCCTTGAGTTCAATTGCACCTGTGAAGTCCACTCCAGTAGCGTAAAAAGGTCTAGTGGGTGGATTAATGCGATGCAAAGGCAGGTCTCCCATCAGTTGGTTCATACTTTTCGGTCTGTTCCGAAAACATTTGACACACTCTCGAAGGTAGTGGCGTACGATTTGTCTAGAGTGTACTATCCAGAATCTTTGACGAATGTAGGATAACGTAACCGCCATGGAGAGTAGTAACATGTGCATCTAAAATAACTAAACGGGTGAAATGATTAGATTTCGGTAAAATCATGGGATATTTTCTATTGTTGGCTCTCTGCAGGCGCCCACGAACTCGCAGTATTCCATTTTGGTCTAAAAATGGTGTTAAGCTACAGAGATTACTTTTATTTGGAAGAGGTTCACTGGATCGTATATAACGTAGTTCCTCGTGGAATGCTTCGGATTGCACATGTCGCACGAGACCGTTGAGACCCTTGTGGAGCTCTGCTGTAGTTAAAGGTCCGGCTATGTGGTCGCTGTGATTAGTTGGACGAGCGTTATGAATGAAACGTATCAAGTATGCGCTAATCCGTAATAGTTTATTGAGATCTGAGAAATGGTACATAAACGAGTCTGCTTGTGCAGCAACATGCACGTGAACTTGTGCTGGTTTAGCTTCTGCTGCTGCTTCCGTAAAGTCTGCAGTCTGGACGTTATATTTTGGCCAAGTCGATTTCGATTTCGATAGCCATTTTGGTCCATTCCACCAAAGCGGTGAGTTGCGTAAGTCACCAACAGTCGAACCACGTGATGCACAGTCGGCTGGATTTTCGAGTGTTCCAAAGTGACTCCACTGATTTTGAGTGGTCAGCGTTAGAATTTTGCTGACGCGGTTAGCCACAAATGTTTTCCATCCGTTGATATCGCCTTGTATCCAACAGAGAACTACCGTAGCATCTGTCCAGTAAAACATTTGAGTGTTGTCAATTGATAGATCTAGATTTTTCTTAATGCAGGCTGCTAAATTGGCAGCAAGCATTGCACTGCAAAGCTCAATCCTTGGAATCGTGAGAGGTTTTACTGGAGTCACCTTACTCTTTGCTGCTAGCAAATGAGTGAAAACTATACCAGTTGTGAACTGTAAGCGTATGTAAACACAAGCGGCGTACGCTGAAGATGATCCGTCGCAAAACGTGTGGAATTCGATCGAGTCCACTGCATGAGGTAGTAGATTTATGTATCTTGGTATTGATATTGTATGAATCACGGCTAAATTTTGAGTGATTTCTTGCCAACGTCGGCATAAGGCATCAGGAATCATTTCATCCCATTCGAGGGCCGTGGACTGGCCATTTGCGCGATCCACCTTCGTTGTCCATAAAAGCTTTAATAGTATTTTTGCCGCTACAATGATAGGAGTTATTAATCCTAAAGGATCGAATAAACGAGCGATAGTGGACAGGACAGAACGCTTGGTTGGAGTCGCATCTATATCAGCTTTCATACTGAAATGGAAACTATCACTTTTAGAGGTCCAATATAGACCCGGTGTCTTTATGGTTTCATTGTCGTTGAGTTGAAGAGATTCATGATTATAACGATGCTCCAGTGGAATAGATTGTAGTAGATGTTCCGAGTTGCTTGCCCACTTTCGAAGTTCCATTCCAGCCGATTGAAGAGCGCACTTCACCTGGTCGCGAATTTGAATAGCAGCTGCGATTGAATAGCTACCTGTTTGTATATCATCTACATACATTTCGCGCTTTAACACATTTTCTGCAAGAGGAAAACGCTGCCTTTCATCAAGAGCAATTTGATGCAACACGCGAATTGCTGTGAACGGTGCAGATGCAGTGCCAAACGTAACTGTCGTCAAGCAGAATTGCTGTATCTGATCATTGTCGCCCCTCCATATGATTCGCTGATATTGAGCATCGTCGGGATGAATGCTAATGCAACGATACATTTTTTGTATGTCTGTTGTGAACACATATTTATGCCTTCTCCAATTGAGAAGTACTGATGCTAAATGATTTTGTAAGGGTGGACCAACGCACAGTAAGTCATTAAGTGATTTTCCGTTCGAAGTCTTTGAAGATGCGTCGTAGACAACACGCAACTTGGTTGTACAGCTGTCAGGTTTAAAAACTGCATGGTGCGGTAAAACGCAGGATGTGAACGTTGGTTTGCCCGTAGTTGATATAACACGATGCTGGTCTTCAGTTGAGCGTGCTGGTGATATTTGTTGAAGTTTAAAGTAATCCTCAATTGCACTGGTATAAGCTTGGCAAAATTCTGGATTGCGTTTGAGACGACGCTCAAGCTGGTGAAATCGATTTAACGCAATTTGTTTAGATCGACCGAAAGTTATGTTAGGATCAAAAAGCGATTTTAAAGGAAGACGAACCATGTATTTTCCATCGATTTGACGAGTGCATGTACGTTTAAAGAAATCTTCACACCATTGGTCTTCATTCGATAGAACTCGTTGAGAAGGAACTTGTTCTAACTCGTAGAATTGTTGCATGAGGTTTTCCAATGCAAGCGTTCCATGATAGCATCGAAACGTGATAGGTGTTCTGATAGGCTGTACTACTCTGCCAGACAAAATCCAACCCAAGTGCGTATTTTGCGCAACTGGTTGATCATTTGACCCGCGCCGAACTTCTGGCAAAATAATTTGTGCGAAAACATCAGCACCGATGAGCACTTCCACTTTATTTGACTTATTATACGAAGGATCAGCTAATGCTAGACCGTGTAGATGTGACCAACATTGTTGTACAATGTCTTCACTTGGCAGGCAAGTAGTTATTGTATTTAAAACATAGGCATTATCAACGAGAACAGTGAAATCGCTGTTGATACATGAACGAAGAATGAAATTTACAGTGGCTTTAGACCGATTTTTGGCATAAGAACCAACACCAAGGATTTCTGTCGCATTTTGGTTCTTTCTTAAGCATAGACTTTGCTCTGCGGTTTCAGAAATAATGGTTGCTTCAGACCCTTGATCCAATAAAGCTCGAACCACTGCTGATTCTCCCGTTTCGATGTTTTCTATTTGGATAAGCGCTGTCGCTAATAACACCTTTCGCTGAGGTTTGGAATTTGTATGTTGTGGTTTGGGTGATACAGTTGCAGAATATGTCGCAAGTTTGGACGATGAATTTGTCAGATATGAAGGATATTCAAGCCCTTGATTTGCAGATTCGTTTGTATAAGGTTGTTGAGGTTTTCGTTGATTTTGGAGGACAGGTGAAACAGTTGCTGGAAAATGCAATAAAGTGTGGTGACGTTTTCCACAGAGCGTACAGTTTCTTGGGCTGCTGCAATGAGAAAAAACATGAGACTGACTTAAACAATTTACACAGACCTTCTGGCCGTCCACGAAGACCTTTCTTTCGAAACAGTCCTTGCTGAGGAATGTCGGGCATCGGCGAAGAATATGACTTTGGCCACAGAGAACGCAACATTCCGATTTTGGTTTAAGGTTGGTAGGCTTTGTTTGAGCGTGAAATGACTTAGCGTTCATGTGTGATGTGAACTGTGATGAGCGTTTTGTGGTAAGCGACGCATTGTGACGTCGGTTTACCATTGAATCTGAGGCTGCGATTTGATCGGATCGATTTTCGATGGCATCCAAGGTATGTAGGCGAGTGTAAAGAAATGCTTCCAGGTCATAAAAACTTGGAATTTCAGTTTTGTTGCCGAGATGATGCTCCCAAGCTTGATGCGTCTCCTTTGGTAGTCTTGTGACAAGATGGTGTACGATCCAATGCTTGCTTTCATCTATGGAGAGTTTGAGGCGTTTGAATTCATTAATGCAGACATTGGCGGCATTAAGTATGAATTTAATGTCATCAGATCGTTCCTTTTGAAGCTTAGGTAAGTTATATTAAGCGTTCATATGATGTGTGAACAATATACGTGGATTATCGTACCGTTTTACGAGTAATTGCCACGCTGTGTCATAATTTGTTTCTGTTAAAGACATTTGATGAAGATCTATGTCCTGATCACTAGGAAGTGATTTTTTTAAATAGTGAAATCTTTGAATGTCACTTAAATCCGGATTGGTGTGAATCAATCGGTAAAATGAATCATAGAATGATGGCCAATCGATAAATTTGCCAGAAAATCGGTAAATTTGGCATTGAAACCGAAGAAACCCGATTTGATTGATTAGGAGACACTGACGCCGTTTCACGAGGGGTCTCTGAAGGATACAAATCTTCTTCACGTTCGCTTATCAGACAATATACAGCGATATATGTTTCATTGAAATTTGAGTAAACTTCATCGGAATGGTATGTATGTTTAGCATCAATACCAATGCTAATAATTTTAGTATGAGACTCCATAAAATCATTATATAGTTGATCAAGTTTTTTTAAACGTTGAACGAAGTAGTGTTTCGTTTTTCTAGAGGTAGAATCTTTCTTGAAGTTAGTAAGCAACCTTTTTAATTCGTCTAATCGATTAAGCTGCACCCTTACTAGATCTTCACAGGATTTTGTTTCAGTAGCCATCTTGTGGTTCATTCGACTTGGACTCCGTACCGCACGAATTGTATGCACTTATCCTATTCTTTATTTGCGTCCTTCGATATATCGATGGTGTTCCAGTAACGTTGTGGTTGTTTCTCCTGATTCACGTTAATTTATTGTTCGTTTTAGTGCTTGCATTAATGAGACATGCAGTAAAGTCGTTGTACAGTGACTAATTGTTACTGCTGAGACTGTACTATGCAGTGTGCATGATAACGGAGATATTTGTTGTTACGATATGTATTGAACTCAATCTCGCCGGGGCCTCCACATGTTTGTGCGTACAGAAAATAAAACGCAATGATGAATTAACCGTTATTCTGAAGTTCATGTATTATATTTATTTGGTCACAACAAATATTTTGTTATCTCGCACAAACTACACTGATGTCGATGATGATGAACGGCCGACTGACTATTTAAACAATACTCTGTTGAATATCAAGCTATACCTTAGTCGGACTGAAATACGAAGTTAAGTTCGGGTTGGCTGTGATATGTATGATTGTGATTGGTATGAGCATGATGTACTCCCTGCAACTACGATTCTTCCAAAACTGTACAGAATTGATGAATTATCAGTTAGAGTAATCGTTATAGATATTTTGACTGATTGTGATAGACTAATAATAATTACAATGATTTTTTGTTTTTAAATATTTTATTGTATTTAATAACAATTTTTATTTATGTAAAGAAATTAATATTTGTTATAATATTTGGCTTTTACTGAGCTAAGAATTATGTTGATTTGTAAACCCTTACCATTTAACAAAAGCTCTTTCACCTTCATCTTTTAACACATTTTCTATTAAACACATATCAGAATGATTGGTTTTCAATAGTTCATATTCATAAAATCCTCCCTTAATTATATTAATTTGATAATCCTTCAATATATATGTTATCGGTTTTGTATTCTGAATCCGATGTATTTTGAAAACTTCCGTTGTCCAATTGGGTGTATAGCCTTTCTCAAGAACGTGTTTGTATTTACTTATGAGCACATTATCGTTAACGTGATATATTGGTTTGTTGAAAATTTCTAAACTATTGTAAGCGCTTTTTGGTATTCTTTCCTCGTTTAATGAAGATACTTCGTTGGGTTTCATCTGAATGGTGCGATGAACTTTATTGATGTACACATCAATTAAATCTTGATAATTATCAATCCATTTATAAGATCCACGATAACTAAACTCCTTCCACATCATACCTTTTAACGTTCTGTTGAAGCGTTCAACAATTGATGCTTTCAACGTACTATATGTTGAATAATGATTGATATTATATAATTTCATAAGATTTTGAAATTCTTTGTTGATAAATTCTTTACCATCATCAGTTTGAAGATTTTTCTGAATTCATCCGTTGACAAATATTGATTTCATCACCTTAACAACATCCTCAGCATTTTTCGTTTTCAGTATTGTACCCCAAGCAAATTTGAAAGATGTATCTATAACTGTGAGCAAGAAGTGAAAACCTTTGTTGTATGTGGAGTTAGTACTCATTTCAACAAGATCAATGCCTTTTGTTATAACTTTTCTACGTGGAAAATTCCGTGGAAATGTTTATATTTTTATTAGCATCGAGCATAAAACTGTTATCAGCTATAGCCTTCTTGACAATATTGTCTTCTTTTTGAGCTATTTGAATAGCGTGTTGATAAACACTCATTCTTTTAAATAATAGTATTCGCTTCTTTCAACTCTACAATACAATACAATTTCATTATTGTGATTATTGTGTCCAGCTGATTGTGATAAAATTAAAAGTCGTAAACGATCAACAATTTCATTGGGATCATCCCAGTAAATATAATTGGTTTTATTACTATTTAGGATCATTAAACCTTCACTTCTACGTGGAGATGATATCGAATCAGATTTCGCACTATCCCTGAATAGTTTTATTTTATTATATTATTATATTATTATATTATTATATTATTATATTATTATTACATTATTATATTATTATTATATTATTATATTATATTATATTTATACATTCTATTTCCTACGATTTGTTGATGTGATTTAAAATTTCGTTTGTGAGCATTCGTTGTGGCCAAGATATCGTTGTAAATCTCTAATTTAGCCTCAGTATAATTTGTTGGATGTTTAAGGAATAATAAGTCAAACAACCCCGTTGTTGGTGGCCAAGTCTTACCACCACTTTTTATTAGATAATTTTTTAACTCCAATTTTGATTCAGCAAATTTCCAGTTTCCTCTTGAATCCTTATGAGGACCATACAACTTATCCAACTTTTTACCTTGATTTAAAATTGATAACTCTGATTGCAATTAATCGCTATGTACAGTATCATATTGATCTCTACTCGTTTCATTGTTATCATCAGCATCATCATCATCATCACCATCAAACGTATAGCTTGTATAAGTTGTTGGTTTATCTTTTATTATTGGTGTGCTAGATTCTATTTTTTTCAAATTTCTGAACAACTTTTTCTTTAATAGAGTTGTTTTTGTTATAATGGTTTTGTTATAGGTGAAAAAGTTTTCTCCAGATTATCCAGTGCATTTAATTCTCCTAATTTTAACGAAGCGAATTTTCGTTTGAGATCATTTCTGCTCCGTATAATATTTCTCTTCACTTGTTCATTCATGTTTTATGATTAGATCAGATCAGATCAGGTCTGGTAGTATCAGATCAGATCAGGTCTGGTAGTATTAGATCAGATCAGGTATGGTAGTATCACATCATATCAAATCTGGTAGTATCAGATCCGATCAGGTCTGATAGTATTAGATTATATCAGATACGATAGTATTAATTCAGATCAGATCCGATAGTATTGGATCAGGCCTGGTAGTATCAGATCAGCTCAGGTCTGGTCAATTCAATCTGATATACTGTGCTAAAGTTGATTGTCAAATAGTTGAACTTTTATAGATGAATAAAAACGTTAAATCCTTTTCGATATCTGCCACCATTAATAAAATCATATTAGCTTATTACAAGAAATCCATATTTATCCTTCCAACATTCTCCACACATTTCTATAAACTTATCAAAACTCATATCTGCACCTACATGATCATTGTGAATATGCTTCGTATTTACACCATCTTGTTTAAACATAATAATCGTGTTAGCATTATCAAGTATTAAATGTTTGGGTATTCTTGTATATGTTTAATATAAATAAAAACTATCTATGTTCTGATGACGACACATACAGAATTCTGATCTTATATTATTTTGTTTCTCACAAGCGACTTTATCACTTTGATGGGCTTAATTAATTTTCTCAAATATTGATATTTTGGTTGATGTAATGACTTTGAATATAAATATATGTTTCTGAATCTTAATCCATTTGCGCTTTCTATTAAACTCAGCATGACGTTTGTCTTTCTACAATTTGATGGTCCAACTATTAATGCTCTTATAGTGTTTGGTAACAACTCTGTCTAATTTGTTTTCTAGAATTTCCTGTTACTTTAAAGTTAAGATTTTTTATAACAATATATTTTTTTTTTTTTGCTTTATGAAACGCATCCTCACAACAATCATTATAAGTGTTATGACAACATTTGTTTTATAACATTTAAATATATAAGCTGTAAAGATGAATTTCTATTTTTCAGTCATTCAATAAACGTCATCGTTTTTATACATTCTTCTTCTTCTTATGTGGCCATAACAACCGAATAAAGATTTAGGCCGAAAATAACATGCTTCGCCAGCCATCTCTGTTCTTCGCTAGCTGGCGCCAGTTAGAAATTCCAAGCGCCGTCAGGTTCTCCAGTACTTGGTCTTTCCACCGGAGGTTTGGTCTTCCTCTTCTGCGCCGTCCTCCAGCGGGTTCCGAATATAACACCTTCTTAGCTGGAGCGTGTTCTTCCATTTGCTCGACATGACCTAGCCAGCGCAGTCGCTGGATTTTGATGCGCTTTACTATGTCAATATCGGCATACAGCTCGTACAGCTCATGATTGTAGCCACCAACGCAAATAGGTCCAAAGACCTTACGTAGGACTTTTCTCTCGAAAACCCCAAGAATTCGCTCATCCGAGGTAGAAATTGTCCAGGCTTCAGCGCCATATGTTAGGACAGGCATGATGAGAGACTTGTAGAGTGTAGTTTTCGTTCTTCGAGAGAGGGCTCGACTTCTCAATTGCTTACTCAGCCCAAAGTAACACCTGTTAGCAAGATTTATTCTAAGCATGATCTCCAAGCTGACGTCATTACTGCTGTTAAAGCTGGTTCCAAGATAGACAAAGTCCCTTAATACTTCAAAAGCGTAGTTGTCAACAGTGACGTGCTGTCCAAGACGCTGGGACTCTTTGTTTGTTGACACTAGATACTTCGTCTTGCCCTCGTTCACCGTGAGACCCATCCGACGCGACTCTCCTTCCGACGCGACTCTGAGAATGCTGCACTGACTGCTCGCGTGTTCATACCGATTATGTCAATATCGTCGGCATACGCTAACAGCATGACACTTTTGTTGAAGATAGTGCCATTATGTCGTAGATCAGCAGCTCGTATTATTTTCTCCATAATAAGATTGAAGAAGTCGCACTATAACGAATCACCTTGTCTGAAACCCCGTTCGGTATTAAACGTTGCGGAGAGGTCCTTCCCAATTTTCACTGCACAACAGGAGTTATGCAGTGTCATTCTACACAGTCGAATGAGCTTTGCAGGAATACCGAACTCAGACATTGTTGCGTAGAGGTAATCCCTTACCGGACAGTCGAAAGCGGCTTTATAATTAACAAATAGGTGGTGTGTGTCGATCTGTTTTTCTTGGGTCTTCTCCAGGATTTGGCGCAGTGTGAAAATCTGGTCGATGGTGGATTTACCAGGTCTGAAGCCACACTGATACGGTCCAATGAGGTTGCTGAGCATAGGCTTCAACCTTTCACACAGTACGCTCGATAGAACCTTGTATGTGATGCTCAGGAGACTTATTCCACGGTTTTGGCGCAAATTGTGGGGTCTCCTTTTTTATGTACAGGACAGAGAACACTGAGCCTCCAATCATTAGGCATGCTTTCATCCGACCATATTCTGCTGATGAGCAGGTGCATGCGGGTGAGCAGCTCATCGCCTCCGGTCTTAAACAACTCGGCAGGCAGGCCATCAGCACCTGCAGCTTTGTTGTTCTTCAGCCTTAAAATGGCCGTTTCAACCTCGTCATAGTCGGGTGGTGGAATATCAACACCATCATCTGTAATTGGGGTTATCGGGCAAACTCCTCCACTGGCGGAAATGTTCGTAGTATCGCCATTCAGTAACGTGGAGAAGTGTTCCCTCCATAGGCTCAGTACACTCTGGACATCCTTAACCAGATTCCCATTTCCATCACGACAAGAGGCTCCGGGATTTAAACCTCCACTCAGGCGCTTGATCTTTTCAAAGAATTTTCGAGTCTCATTCTTGTCGGTACACATCTCTATCTCCTCACACTCTCGTCTTTCCAACTCCCTCTTCTTGCGAATGAAAAGGCGTCTCTCTGCACTCCTTTTCTCTCTATACCGCTCCTTAACAGCTCGCGTTGCGCCTGCACGCAGGGTTTTTCTGTAGGCGGCGTCTTTCTCTGCGGTAGCGTCGCGACACTCCTGATCATACCACTCATTCCTCAGAGGCCGGTAGTAACCGATTATCTCCTCGGCAGCAGTAGTCATGGAGTGGGATATATGTGTTCACCGTGCGCATGTATCATCAAGTGGGGGAGTGTTCTGCATAAGCAGATCCGATAGTCGAGTGGAAAATGCATCTGCTGTCTCTGGTGATCGCAGCTTACTGACGTCGAGCTTTCTCTGTGTGGGACTTCTCTTGTTATTTGCGACACATAGGCGTGTACGCACCTTAGCTGCAACAAGGTAGTGATCCGAGTCGATGTTGGCACCACGGATCGATTTCACGTCCATCACACTGGAAGCATGCCTTCCGTCAATCACCACATGATCAATTTGATTTCTTGTACGTTGATCTGGAGACAGCTATGTCGCTTTGTGGATGTCGAGGTGCTGGAATCTGTTATCACCAATTATCATGTTTCGTGCTGCGGCGAAGTCGATCAGCCTCATTCCGTTATCGGAGGTGTTCTGGTGGAGGCTGAATTTTCCGACAGTTGGACCAAAGGTACCCTCCTTGCCCACCCTGGCATTAAAGTCGCCAAGCACGATTTTGATATCGTGGCGGTGGCAGCGGTCATAAGCTTCTTTGAGGCGCTGAAAGAAGCTCTCCTTGGTCACATTGTCCTTCTCATCCGTCGGAGCGTGGGCACATATAAGGCTGATGTTGAAAAATTTTGCCTTGATGCGGATTGTTGCCAGCCGTTCGTTCACAGGCGTGAACTGTGAGACAAGATGTCGTAGTCTCTTGCTGACCAAAAATCCACATCCTAATTCGTGCCTTTCAGCATGGCAACTGTAGTAGATGTCACAGGACGCTCTTTTGGAGCAGCCCTGTCCTGTCCATCGCATTTCCTGGAGAGCGGTGATGTCAGCTCTGTATTTTTCGAGGACATCAACCAGCTGGATAGAGGCACCCTCCCTATAAAGGGACCGGACATTCCAGTTGCATATCCGTAAATCATTGTCCTTTTTTCGTTTGCGGGGGTCATCAACACAAGTGGTAGTCCTTATCCGAGGCATTTTAGTTTTTTTCATTGGGGGGGTTTTTTATGTGGCGGGTCCCAAACCCAACGCACAACCTCTAACCGAGGAGATTTTCGCCACTCACTTCAGCCGCCTCCCAGCGGGTGCCAGGAAGACGTTGCCCGGTGGTCGCCACGTATGTTTTTATACATATGATTACAAAATTAATATAATGGTTGTTAAATATTCAAAACGAATTAGTTATAAACAATCAGTTAGTGGACGTAGACTCCTTAATAACGTTATAAACCCTTTACCAATCGAGTTACATTTGCCTGGATCTCAATTTTGCGGACCGGGAACCAAATTGAAAGAACGTCTAAAAAGAGGTGATTGAGCTATTAACTCGCTAGACGCCGCTTGTAGGGAACACGATATTGCATACTCACAGACTAAAGACTTATCCAAACGCCATATAGCAGATAAGATACTAGCTGAAAGAGCTTGGGAGAGAGTATCATCTAAAGACAGTAGTTTGGGAAAACAGCCAATGAATTTAGAAAATCTAAGGAACAACTAGAAGACGCAAAACGTTAATAACACTATGGAGGCGATATCAATGGGAAAAGGATTTTACCTTAAAGCGTACAAAAAAGGATTGAGATTTTATTATACGCCTAAGCAAGCTACCTAAACGAGCGCTGATGACGATTTACGAAAGTTAACTGTATACATACCACATTTCAGAGGGATTTTTATAGGTGATACATTACCAAAATATGTTCGTCAAGTTGAAAGTGGTATTGTAAACCTTGATTCTAATAGCGGAGATGGCACACATTGGGTAGCATACTCTAAAAACAAAAACCATAAGGAATATTTTGATAGCTTTGGGAATTTACCACCACCGAAGGAAATCATCAACTATCTCGGAAGTAATAATCTTAGATATAATTACAATCAACTGCAAAATTATAACTCATATAATTGTGGACACTTTGGAATTACGTTATAATATTATTTAATCAAATATTTATAATTCAAACAAAAACTAGAAATGTATTTTATTTTTGCACTTTATTTTATATCATTATTGCTGGTTGAATGTTTATTACTTGTCTCATCCGTTCTAAAATTATTCCTGATTGTTTTGTACTCCTTATCTTTTCTCTCATTTTTACAAAATTATTTCTCATCTAATAGCGGCGTTGAATCCATATTATTGAATTATCTGAATTTAAGAGATTTAAGCTCTTATTTTTAGACTATACAAGAAAACTCGCAAAATACTTTTGTTTATAAATTCAAACACAGCTGGAAAAATACTTTTGTTTATACAATAAATTCAATCTCAGATCATAAAGCATTCATGTATGATCATGAATGAAAATTCATCCTTATCCATACAATATATTTATGATTACTATTCAAAAACTTAACAATAACAACTAAAGACCATATGAATGTACATACTAACTTATATTAAACAACACCAACAACAATATTTATACTATAAACTGAATCGACAACAAAAACTATGATATTATGTGAGCTATGATCATACTATGAGCTTAATACATACATATACACATTATGTACTAAAATTATACCATTATCATATTATTATTAATAATATTACTAAAATAATATTACTACTCTTACATTAATAAATTGATAAATATGATTCATTTGAATTTTTGATAGAATAGAAATTAAATAAATATCATAATTATCATAATCATGATTTGTAGGAAATGTTGATTAGCACTTCCACCCTCCCTCATAGAACCCACCAATCCACATATATTCATATATTGTGGACGCATGCAAAATCGAGTTTGTCGCTTTTTTGTTTCTAATTTCTAATTCTTCATATAATCAATCGAGTAAATAGCAAAATTCACATGTATATAAAAAAGGCGCGCTGCCATATAAAATTTAATATTATTTTGCCATGTTAATTTACAGCATTTGCTGTCCTGATTATGGCAATGCTCTCTTCAAAATCTCTGTATACTGCAACTCTATTAGGTGACCCTGATATTGTAATCAGAAATAACCTCAAAAGCCAAAGTAGGACTTCTCCGGTATTAAAAATTCTCTGATTTTATGCGTTTATGATCCTTCAACCGCGGTCGTTAAGGTTCTGCCAAAGAGGGTGGAATAACAAGAGTAGACGGATAATTGCGCAGCGCCACTTATCTGTAGAAAATATAGTTGCACACTTTATCTAAGAGTGATTGAGTTTTCTGTGAGTAGACTCGGCTGCCATCATAGCTGTTCACTCTCTGAATTATCAATGAGATTATAATGACAAAAAGAAATTGAACATTATGGCACATTATGGAGTATTTTACATTTGAATCTACACCTACATCCATATAAAATCCAGCTCACACAACAACTGAAGCCAGCTGACCATTCACAACGTCGTAGTTACGTCGAATGGGTGCTTGAACAACAAGCGGTGGACGGCGATTTTTCGAACAAAATTTTCTTCAGCGACGAAGCACATTTCTCACTCGGTGGGTATGTTAACAAACAAAATTGTCGTATTTGGGGTTCTGAGAATCCTCAAGTAATTGAAGAGAGGCCACTACATCCACAAAAAGTCACTGCTTGGTGCGCTCTTTGGTCCGGAGGTGTGATTGGACCTTACTTCTTCGAAAACGACGATGGAACGACTGTCACCGTCAATTCGGAGCGTTATGGTCATATGATAACCGACTTTTTTTCGCCTGCTATTGAAGAATACGAATATGGCTTTATTGCAAGAGAAATTTTCTGGCCGCGTAATTTCTCGTCGTGGCGATATCAAGTGTCCACCAAGATCATGCGATTTAACACCGCTTGATCTTTTTTTGTGGGGCTATGCGAAAGACCGTGTTTATGCAGATAAACCTTTAACTCTTGAGCACCTAAAAACCAACATTCGTCACGTTATGGCTGAGATACCGCCCAATATGTGTCAAAAAGTGGTCGAAAATTACCTCAAAAGAATCGATGCTTGCAACAATTCGCATGGTGGTAATTTAAATGATGTAGTATTTCACACATAATGTCAACGTTCAAACTTTATAATAAAAAAGAAATGTCATGATAAAAAATATTTTATATGTGTTTTATTTACATTTTCTTTTGAAACCGCAAAATGGATAACCCTTTATATTGCAGATATGTATGTACGTATGTACATCTAAGAATAAAATACAAATTGATTGCACATGCGTACTGAATATTGATAACGCACTTTTATATTTCATATAATGATATTTATTTTGATATATACATTTTTTGTAAATAATTTCAATTCTAATTTTTTTTTTGTAAAATAAGATGTTTTTGAAAAAATTAAATGAAATAAATAATTTCGAGTACAAAATATTTCTCCAGCACATTTTTATGCCATCTAAGGTTATATGTAAGTAAGTAAGACGACAATAGGAAAAAATATTTAAAATGATGGCATTAGATTTACTCGATTATTGCATAATCACTCAAAATGCTACCATGCAACTATATTTCCTACAGATGAATTTGCGGCGGAAATTATTACCCGTCTACTCTTGATATTCTACCCTCTTTGGTAATCATAGTTGCATTGCTTATATTGTACCGTTTTAATTTTGTATGTACACGGTGTCCAATAAGTTTTAATAAATATGTTTTCCGTTAATTTTAAATAACAGAAAGTAGGCGTATGTTTTTATTTTGATATATATGAAATCCCGTTAGATTTCTGAGCAGCGTGTCATAGAATTCATTTCATTTCAGCTGTAGTTGAGTTAAATAAAAACGATGAAGAACGTGCGCGAAGTAATTATTAATCAATTTTTGCGAGGCATAAAGCCATATGCAATTTTCAAATCATTGAAACAAGGTGGAATCAAGTACGATTTTGTTTATAAGACCATAAAACGATTTAAGGAAACTGGGTCTACTGAAAATCGACCAAAAAGTGGCCGTCCACGCACTGCCCGGACGAAGAGCAATATCAAAATTGTAAGAGAGCAAATTCGACGAAAAAGGTGCCGCTCCGTGAGAAAAATAGCTGCCTCTTTAAAAATAAGCAAGTCATCTGCTCATTTGTTTTTAAAAAAAGATGTTGGACTTAAGCCGTACAAAAAACAAAAAATTCACGGCGTTTCCATTTCTTCAAAGGACAAGAGAGCTGAAAGAGTCAGCAGTATTCAGGCTTGGCACGGTGGCGACAAGTTCGTATTTTCTGATGAAAAACTTTTCGTGTTGCAGCAATCGCATAATGCACAGAACGACCGAGTATGGGCTGTTTCATTGGAGGATGTTCCTGAATCAGAATTATTTGTCCCCAGATATCAGAGTGCTCTCTCGATCATGGTTTGGGGCGGATTTTGCAAGAGGGGTAAATTGCCGCTTGTTTTTATTGAAAAAGGGGTCAAAGTAAATGCTGTGTACTACAAAGAGCACGTTTTGAAGTCAGTAGTCCTCCCTGCTTGCAAACACTTGTTTGGTGACGACTACTATTGTTTTCAACAAGACGGAGCGCCATCACATACTGCAAAAATTTGTCAAGACTGATGCGAATAGAATTTGGCTGATTTTTTTAGGAAGGATGAGTGGCCACCAAGCAGCCCTGATCTTAATCCTATGGATTTCTTCGCATGGGGATATATAACAGTAAAGCTCAACGACTATAAAATAAGAAATTTGGGGCAGCTACGTAAAACTTTACAAAAGATATGGGAGGAAATGCCCATGAATCATGTACGTGCCGCATGCGACTCTTTTGAAAAGAGATTGGGCTTAGTGAAAAAAGCAAAGGGGGGGCGTAATAAATAAAAACCTTTTATAATTTTTCAAAATGTATAAGACAACTCATTTGGATAAAATTTTTCCATTCATTTCGTCAACTTGCCTTAATATAGCGAAAAACATTTTTATTAAAACTTATTGGACACCGTGTACAATATTTTGTTCATCCGTAATAAAAAATCTCTACTGTTGAATTCGGAGGTCGCTGTTGTTTTTCCTTTCTCTCGTGATTCTCGAAAATTCTAACAAAAACTTGATGAGAAGCGTTGATAAGAGGTTGATAAGGATATAAATAATAGTGTGTTGAGTCAGTAAGCTTTAATTGGAGTAGAACCAAAGAGTAAATCTAATGCCATCATATAAACTTGCTCTCTCAATGTATTCTTTTAATGAGTGAAATAAAATAGAAGCCATTGAAATGATAAAATATAGTTGCAAATTGTTGAGTATTTTGATACATGAACCACAAATTGGCATATTATCACTTCTCTTTCCCTCTCTGTATATCTTTGACTATTTTGTAATAACACTCTGGGTGATGATTGAATATGAGAAAATACAAAGACATCATTCATTTGATATTTTCATATACTTATATCCCTATATAGAGATCACAGGAAATTATCAAGCCCATAATGCCAAACAATTTTAAATATTTTTTCCTATTGTCATCTGCTCAATCTTTATTTGTACTGTACATATAACCTTCTTCTTCTTCTTATGTGGCCATAACAACCGAATATCGATTTAGGCCGAAAATAACATAACATATAACCTTAGATGGTATAAAAATGTGCTGGAGAAATATTTTGTACTCGAAATTATTTATTTCATTTAATTTTTTCAAAAACATCTTATTTTATAAAAAAAAAATTAGAGTTGAAATTATTTACAAAAAATTTATGTATCAAAATAGTAAATATCATTATATGAAATATAAAAGTGCGTTATCAATATCCAGTACGCATGTGCAATCAATTTGTATTTTATTCATAGATGTACATACGTACATACATATCTGCAATATACAATCAAATTGAGAAGAACTTCGCACGCATGTCAACCATCCAACGCGCCACCAAAATCAGGAGGAAGACACTTCAACACATCAAATTGTTCGTCTTTCGTCGATTTCAGTCGCACTGGCTCACAGTCTCATCTACTTACGCCTGCGTATTTGTTGTTGTCCTTGCTCTTGTTTCTTGGGGAAGAAGAATTCATAAAATATATTCTGTGAGAAATTTGCGCTCAATTTCTTTTTTCATTATAATCTCATTGATAATTCTGAGAGTGAACAACTATGATGGCAGCCGAGTCTTAATTATTTACTTACTTATGTGGCCATAACAACCGAGTATCGATTTAGGCCGAAAATAACATGCTTCGGCAGCCATCTCTGTTCTTCGCTAGCTGGCGCCAGTTAGAAATTCCAAGCGCCGTCAGGTTCTCCAGTACTTGGTCTTTCCACCTGAGGTTTGGTCTTCCTCTTCTGCGTCGTCCTCCAGCGTGTTCCGAATATAACACCTTCTTAGGTGGAGCGTGTTCTTCCATTCCATTCCATTCTAAATCACCTGCACTATTTACTTACTTACTTATGTGGCCATAACAAACGAATATCGATTTAGGCCGAATATAACATGCTTCACCAGCCATCTTTGTTCTTCGCTAGCTGGTGCCAGTTAGAAATTCCATGCGCCGTCAGGTTCTCCAGTACTTGGTCTTTCCACCGGAGGATAGGTCTTTCTCTTCTGCGCCGTCCTCCAGCGGGATCCGAATTCGGTTCTCGCCATCAACGCAAATAGGTCCAAATATCTTGCGCAGGACTTTTCTCTCGAAACCCCCGAGCATTCGCTCATCAGAGGTGGAAAGTAGCACCTATTTGCAAGAGTGATCCTTCGCAATATCTCCAGGCTGACGTCATTACTGCTGTTAATGCTGGTTCCAAGATAGACAAAGTCCCTTACCACCTCAAAAGCATAGTTGTTAACAGTGACGTGCTGTCCAAGACGCCGGGACTCTTTGTTTGTTGACACTAGATACTTCGTCTTGCCCTCGGTCACCGTAAGACCCATCCGACGCGGCTCTCTTTTTAACTCTGAGAATGCTGCACTGACTACTCGCGTGTTCATGCCGATTATATCAATATTGTCGGCATACGCTAACAGCATGACACTTTTGTTAAAGATAGTGCCATTATGTCGTAGATCAGCACCTCGTATTATTTTCTCCATAATTACGTTGAAGAAGTCACGCAATAACGAATCACCTTGTCTGAAACCCTGTTCGGTATTAAACGGTGCGGGGAGGTCCTTCCAAATTTTCACTGTACAACGGGAGTTATGCAGTGTCATTCTACAAAGTCGAATGAGCTTTGCAGGAATACCGAACTCAGACATTGTTGCGTGGAGATAATCCCTTATCGGACTGTCGAAAGCGGCTTTATAATCAACAAATAGGTGGTATGTATCGATCTGTTTTTCTTGGGTCTTCTCCAGGATTTGGCGCAGTGTGAAAATTTGGTCGATGGTAGATTTAGCAGGTCTAAAGCCACATTGATAAGGTCCAATCAGGTTGTGGAGCATGGGCTTCAATCTTTCACACAATATGCTCGATAGAACCTTGTATGCGATACTCAGGAGACTTATTCCACGGTAGTTGGCGCAAATTGTGGGGTCTCCTTTTTATGTACAGGACAGACAACACTGAGCCTCCAATCATCAGGCATGCTTTCATCCGACCATATTCTGCTTATGAGCTAGTGCATGCAGGCGAGCAGCTCATCGCCTGCGGTATTAAACAACTCTGCAGACATGCCATCAGCACCTGCAGCTTTGTCGTTCTTCAGCCTTAAAATGGCCATTTCAACCTCGTCATAGTCGGATAGTGGGGTCTGGAATTGTTCGCAGCATCGCCACTTAGTAACGTAAAGAAGTGTTCCCTCCATAGACTCAGTACACTCTGGACATCTGTGACCAAACTTCCATCTTCGTCACGTCAAGAATAGGCTAAGGGATTTAAAGCACCCTTCAGAAGCTTGATATTTTTGAAGAATTTTCGAGTTTCATTCCCGTCACTACACACTTCTATCTTCTCACACTCGCGTTCTTCTTGTTCTCTCTTTTTATGCTGAAAAGACGTCTCTCTGCACTACATTTCTCCTTTCGTCGTCTGCGCCTTTCACTGCGGTACCGTCTAGACACTCCTGATCATACCACTTATTCCTCAGAGGCAGGTAATAGCCGATTACCTCCTCGGCAGCAGTAGTCATGGAGTGGGATATATGTGTCCACCGTGAGCATGTATCATCAAGTGGGAGAGTGTTCTGCATAAGCAGATCCTATAATCGGGTGGCAAATGCATCTGCTGTCTCTGGTGATGGCAGCTTACTGACGTCGAGCTTTCTCTGTGTGAAACTTCTCTTGTTATTTGTGACACATAAACGTGTGCGCACCTTAGCTGCAACAAGTCCGAGTCGATGTTAGCACAACGGATCGATTTCACGGCCATCACACTGGATGCATACCTTCCGTCAATCACCACATAATCAATTTGATTTCTTGTACGTTTTGTGGATATCGAGATGTTGGAATCTCGTACCACTAATTACCATGTTTCGTGCTGCGGCGAAGTCGATCAGCCTCATTTCGTTATCGGAGGTGTTCTGGTGGAGGCTGATATTTTCGGCAGTTGCACTAAAGGTACCTTCCTTGTGCACCTTGGCATTGAAGTCGCCAAGCACGATTTTGATATCGTAGCAATGGCAGTGGTTGTAAGCTTCCTCGAGGCGCTGAAAGAAGCTCTCCTGGGTCACATTGTCCTTCTAGCCGTTCGTTCACAGGCGTGAAATGTGAGACAAGGTGTCGTAGTCTCTTGCTGACCAAAAATCCACATACTAATTCGTGCCTTTCAGCATGGCAACGGTAGTAAATGTCACAGGATGCTTTTTTGGAGCAGCCCTGTCCCGTCCATCGCATTTCCTGGAGAGCGGTGATGTCAGATCTGAATTGCTCGAGGACATAAACCAGCTGGATAGAGGCACCCTCCCTATAAAGGGACTCAACATTCCAGGTGCATATCCGTAAATCATGGTCCTTATTTCGTTTGCGGGGGTCATCAACAAAGGAGGTAGTCCATTTCCGAGGCATTTTTATATTATACACTGGGGGAATTTTTTATGTGGCGCGTCCCAAACCCAAAGCACAACCTCTAACCGAGGAGATTTTCGCCACTCAATTCAGCCGCCTCCCAGCGGATGACAGGAGGACGTTGCCCGGTGGTCGCCACGTGGAGGACCCCCATAAATAATGAAGGCTCCATCACAGAGTAAGCAGATTAAGCTACATGACTACCCTTCATTAACAAATAAAGGTGTCATCACATAGCGCTCAGAACAAACTACATGACAGCCAGTGAGTTGACTTCCGATGAGTTAAACAACGATTGCGCTAGCCCCACCCGGTTTAGGTAGTTAGACACGCTTCCTTGCGCAAACACCACCAAGCCACCTAAATCACCTGTAGAATATGTTTATTGGAATGACATTAATGAACTAAGAGAAAGATAAAATTTATTAATAGGAGAGCATGAAGCAGGAAATGATAATAGAAACCAATTGTTTCGCAATCACGTTCACTTCATAAACCGTTTCCTTTGGAAATATATTCGAAATTTTATTACTTAAATTAATTAAGAATTAAATTCTTCTCATCAATATTCTATTAATAGAATCATGTTAGTAGAAAAACTTTTCGAAGAATATCGTTTAAGTAGTGAGCAAGATCTTAAAAATTTGAAAAAGCATATTGAAGAAGTTTCTGCAGGAAATCAATAATTTCGAGAATTTATAGAAAACCAAATTGATGAATTAGCAAAACAATTAAACGATAATAAGTCTGAAATTATTGATTCAATTAAAAAACTGGAATTTTTGGAAGTCCATATTGAAAATTTTAAAGTTAGTTTTCTAAAAGAACTTGATTGTTCAGAAAAACAAAATTTAATGCAAAAATATCTTAATGATTTATCTTCACGAAGTTTAGAGTCGTCAGAAAAAATAGCAAAAGCTAAAACAAAGGATATGATTAACAAAGGCACTCAAGTTTCATTAGAGGTGATATTGGAAGCAAGTTATAGTGATTTCGTTGAAGACCAAACAAATGTGTCTCAGGAGACGGTTCGCAAAGCGAACTTGTCTCGAAAGAAGACCGTGAATACAGTTCACATATTTCTGAAGGAAATGGTTCACAAAATGATCATGTAATTAAGAATAATTTTAAAAAAATTCTATATGAAATGGAAATAATAAATAGAAAAAATTAAAAATGATGAATAGAAAAACAACAAATCTTAACTTAAGATAATTTATAAATCTAAAACACTGGAATTAATCTAAGATAATATCAATTAGCATATAAATGGAAGGGGTAAGGGGTAAGGGGTTCGTTCTAGCTACCTAATGTTCTCAGAGAGAAACATCACCTCTGGTGACATACTTTTTATTTTATAATGTCCCCAACCTAATTTATAAACTTGCATATTTTTTAAATAAAAATAAAATTTATCATCATAAGGTGATAATCCTATTTATCTTCTTTAGTTGTATACAATCTCATATCATATGATATAATATAATAAACAGTTTCAATTTTATTTTCTAAGTTAACTAAACAATATTTGTAATTTTCTATAGTTAATTTTTTAATATTATTTTTTTTTATACTTTTACATATCATCAACATCAGTTTTAAACGAATGCATTTTACTTCTAAGCCCACAAAATTCTCTAATAGGAATTCCATTATATTCATCTTTAAATTTCCCTGGTACTTTTTTATTAATATTAGATTTTAATCCTTCAATAGGAAAGTTATTTACATAATCACTTGCATCGTATAAATAGCTATCTTCTTTTAGATCATCATAAATATCAAAATCATCACCAATATGTGTACCTTCAAAATAAAGAATAAATGAATCTGTACCTCTACCTCTAATAACTTCGTCCTATTTCCATAGTTGCTCTGCAAATGGTTCTCTTTGAGAACATATTTCATATTCAATTGAATGTACATTTTACACATTAATAATTTTGATAAATGCAAAATATTTTGACCTCCAGATATAGGTTTATTTAATTTAATTTTAGAACTTTTACCAAATACAACACGCATATTTTCATCAATTATATTTCTTGATTGATATATGTTTGTAACATTTAATCTATTTCTAACGTTTTCCATCTGTTTTCCGAATGCACTATTATTCATTAATTTAAAGAAATCTTTTTCAAAATTATTTTTAGTTTCTTTTCTTAATTCAATATTTTTTTCGATATATGGCTTTAGCCATGCTTTTTATCTGCATTTCATACCTCTATGAACTTTAGTTAAAACTATACCATTCTTTAAATATTCTTTTAATAATCTAATATCAATTACAAAATTTTTCTTTGGTAATAAAATACACATTAGTTTCTTATTTTGATTATTTGGTTTTCTTCCAACACCTTAATCATAATGCGTAATCATTAAAGAAATCATGTAAATTTTCTGGTACATGAATATCAACCTCTAAAGTGTAACCGGTATCACTTTCATCGTTATACTTTAAAATATTATTGACATTACAAAAGTATTTAATTTCATCTTCATTTAACCACTTATGATCACTAGCACTTAGTTTTTGACACATAGCCCTTCCATATAAATTATTTGCATCGAAATATAAGATATAACTAGTTATTTTTTAGGATCATGTATTCCTTTTTTAATAGCTTCTTCTTTACTTAATTTATAAACTTGTTCTACAACATTATCGTAATAATAACAATTATTTGCTTTAACATAATTACGTGATATTTGAGATATTCCATTTCTAATTCTATTTTCAGTAAATTCATATTGATCTTGATCAAATAATAATTCAAATTTTTGTTTAGTTAATTTTAATGCTGTTGAATTACTTAAACGTGGTGCACTTACAAAATATATAGGATCTAATTTGTAATTTTTAAAACACATTTTTTTGAAATTATCAAACACATACTCAACAGTATTACATCTAATTTTAAGTACCATTCATGATAATCTTTAAATGTTTTACAATTAAAATGATTTCAAAATTTCTTTGCAAATTCATAATCGTCATTACTTATGTTTCCATTTAAATGTGAATGAAAATTATGGTAACTAGGTAATTTAGTATCATTAAATTTAGAATGGTCATCATTATATTCATATGGATAAACACCTTTACGTAATAGATATTGGAATGATTCTTTTGGTAAATCCATGGTTAAGGTTTTCAAGTTCAAGTTCAAGGTTCAATATTTTTGTTATTATTTAATAAATTTTTAACAGCTTTATCTCAAGATATATTAATAAACTCCATAGAATCAGTAAAACGTAATTCTCTTGTTTCTTTGAAAGTGTGTATTTTCAAATCAGTTGATTGACATTTTTTATAATTTTAATAATTTTTTTATTGTATTCATATTTACAATCTACATTTAAACACTTTAAGTATTCAATTTCATCAACTACTACTTTCTTTCTAAATTGTCTAAATTTTTCAGTACTAGTTGCAATTACAGTTGTTTTACAATTAATCCAAATTTCTTAAAATGAATTTAGAATCATAACCTTTTAAATTATGAATAAATTTAAATTTAAATTTAGATTACATTTATTACATAAAGCCATTCTATATATACCAGTTAAGTGATCATGATCCCAATATTATTTTATTTGATTTTCTTCACTTTGTGAAGGATTTTCTTTGAAAAAATTAAACTCAATATAACACCCGACTTTGTTGGGCGGTTTAGAAAGAGACGAAACATATATCACAGTTTTTAGTATTTTCAAACTTTAATATTGATTCTCTACCTTGAATGATTCCAACATCACTTTTCTTTATTTTATTATATTCTTTAGAATGTTGTAATATCTGGTCAAAAAATGATTTTAATAAGTCTTTTTCATTGGAATCAATTTTCGAACTTATTTTCTTAGTATAATTATTATAAATACAATAAGTATTTAGAATATGTTCATTGAGTAATATTGTCAAACATTTTTCTGATTTCATTTTATTAATCTTTTTATGAGTACATTCAAAATCTGAATATAAAGCATGGATGAAATAATTCTGCACCATTAAATTAATATTTTAAAACATTTTCACCTTTTTCAGGTAGTTCTACATGTTGTATTATATCAATATCAACTTATAATGTACAACATATTTTTTTATGTTCTTCTAATTCATTTAAAGATTTACATATCTTAAAACATTGGTAACAAATATGTAAATGCTCATTCTGATGGTGAATTTTACCGCTAAGAAATCCTGAAAAATTTTTAATAACTATAAAATGAGATTTATTTGTATCTTCTAAATATAAAATATTAATATGTCTCTGAAGGAGAACGTCACCTCTAGTGACATGTTCACTTTGTGAACCGTTGACTGTGTCAACATGATCTTTATTAATATTAATATAAAAAGATTTACTTTTATATGATAATTGAATTTGTTCAAATGTATCTTTTTCTACAGAATTGAAATAATAAAAGTTCATTGTAATATTAAAATAGTCTTCTAATTTCTTAACATTTTCTTTATTTACTTCAAATGGATAAGTACTATTTAAGTTTTTAAATTTTTCATCATTTTCTAAATCTTCAAGAAATTTTTTATATTTAACTGATCTTTCATGATGAACTTTTAATTTATCTTGATGAATAGAATAAAATATACAATATAAAATACATTTATTATCATTGTTTTTAATATTTATGCAGTTTCTATTTGTAAATGGAATAAAGGACCCACCACAGAGAGGTTGGCTCGTATCTCTCCAAACAATTATTTTTACTGTTTGTATAAATCCCCATCCACTTCCTCCTTCTGTATTATATCTATGAAATTTAATACATACTTCATCAATCATCTTATCAAATTCTTCTTTATATTTATGAACACTAATTTCGTTTGTCGCAGATCTATACCAATAAGACTGTGTGTATTTACTAAAATGACTTCTACAGCAATACTTACTTTAAAATTTTTATGTTGGTGAATACCTTTTTCAAAGTAAAAACAACATTTGTGCTTTAATAAATTTAAATATGATCTAATATCCAATTTTCTAAATTCAATATCTGCTACTAAATTACCAAACGCATTTATTATTGTATTATCTGATTTATATAAATTATCTTCAATTATATAATCTAAATTGAAATCATATTAATCAAAATTTTGAAAAAAATCTAAAACAATTTTGTTATTATATTTTTTGGCTTGTTTTTTTAATAAGCTTAATAAATCTTCTTTTTTATAAAAAAAAAATAAATATGTGGCACTTAAAGCCCCAAAGGGCTCATTGGCCAAGCTTCTCTTCCATTACTGTTGTGTGTCTTAAATTTTGGACAGTATTAGAATGGACCTACTTATTTTAGCCGGTTCCGAACGGCAAAACACTTGTGACATCACTTTTTCTGAGCTTTGTCACAGAGTTCTTTTTAGAAGCTTTTTCATGGCAAGTTGTTACTGTCGGAAGAATTGCCAATTGCTTGCCGACAGGTGGGTACCGTTCGAAAGAAAAATCTTTTCAATATTAAATTTGTTATGCATCAGCCGGGTATTGAACCACGACCTACAGATCAGAAGGCGAACACACTAACCACTGAGCCACGGCACCCACGCTTCTTTTTTATACTTATACAAATAGTTTGGTAATTCAAAATATGTTTATTTGCTCTCACATTTTTTAAGGTTTTTTAAAATTTTTGTTTTTAAATCTTTAATATTAATTGGATTCACTTTTCTTTATTCATTATAGAAACAATTTTTTATATGATTTCGTTCTCCCTATACTGTACTTAAATACTTAAATGTGATGATTTGTAATGCTTAAAGTTTTAAAAAAAATTGTTTACACATTTATTTATAAATATTCAATATTTTCTTTAATTTCATTGATATGTGTATGAGTTATGCTATTAAGATGTCGCTTTTTATGTCTCTGACGAATTTCTTTACCACACTCGCATACAACCGTTTTATTTTTTTATGGTAATTTATTACGATAATTATAAAAAAAAATAAATATGTGGCACAAAGGCCCGAAGGGCTCATTGGCCGAGCTTCTCTTCCATTACTGTTGTGCGTGTTAAATTTTTGGACAGTATTAGAAGGGACCTACTTATTTTAGCCGGTTCCGAACGGCAGAACCCTTGTAACATTACTTTTTCTGAGCTCTGTCATAGAGTTCTTTTAGAAGCTTTTTCATGGGAATTTATGTCTTTTTCTCGTAAACATGAAAAACATATTTTTTTACCATCCATTGGAGTTAATAAAATTTTAACACCGTTAACTATACGATAATACAATCTTTGTTTTTCTGGAACTTCTCCCATTTTAACTTTTCAGATTTATTACCAAAAAAATTGTTAATAAATTTTATTTTTTAGATCTTTTTCCTTCGATACAATTAACGAATCGATTCACTAATTATATTTTTGAAGAAAATCGTTTGACAAAAGTTAAATAAGATTATAAGTTCACTTCACGAATGTTTAATCTAATACTAATTTTTTCATTCCCAAAATCAATTAAATTATTGTCTTGATCAAAAATTTGAATATTTATATTTCTTATTGTATTTGTGTTTATAGGATAATAAATTAAATTTTTTGGTATCTCATTTATTTTTTCACCAGGTTTATCGTCAATAAAAACTTCATGAATAATATTCGTTTGTCTATTATTCTCATAACTAACAGACGCAATATTACATTTTATTCTAATTGAATTAACATTCATAATATTTATTGGTAAATCTGATGAAACTAATGTATTAGGTTGAACAAATTGTTTACTATAACATAATAAAGAAGCTATAGAATTTTCTTGTGTAAAGTCAATTGTATAATTTCTTTTAATTTCAACTTTTAATGTTGTCATATTTGGTTTAATAACAATATCATCAATTTTTTCTTTAATAAAGTTATTTATATGCTTTGGAAACAATTTCGCTTTGCGAACCGTCTCTTTCTGAAATATAATGTAAAGTATTATTTTTTAACTTTTCAGATATATTTGGAATAGAATTATAAGTAGAAATATTAAGCAAGCACATTTCATAATTAGAGTTATCATTGAATTTTATTGGTTCGTCAAAGGAAATTATTGATGAATTTCAATCTAATGAAATGGTGGGCATTATTTAATTAAGTAAAAATTTTAAACAAAGATGACCACAAATAATTTCATTTATTTCTTGGTCAGTATTATTATTAAAGATAATTGTATTTTCATTAGTTTTAAAATATTTTTCAACTATTATAGGTAATTTATTTAAAGCAAATGAATCATAATATACAATATAATTACCATTATTTTTATATGTTACCCAGTGTGTACCATTACGATCATTATTATCTAAATTTAATATTCCACATTCTATATTTTTTAATTTTGTTGGTAATCTATCTTTCATAAAAACACCTTTAAAATTTGGAAATTTTTTTAAGTAGTAGACCATTACCACATTTTTTAAGAAGTAATCCATTACCACCTTTTATATTTTGTTCTTCTAATGCTTTATTATGATGAATTTTTTCTACTAGTAATAT
Source organism: Megamerina dolium (assembly GCA_963854835.1). Taxonomy (NCBI): domain Eukaryota; kingdom Metazoa; phylum Arthropoda; class Insecta; order Diptera; family Megamerinidae; genus Megamerina; species Megamerina dolium. The sequence goes on along the minus strand of OY978530.1, from coordinate 16,788,468 downwards.
ATGGTTAGTCTTTTTATCATTATAAGCTTTATATATTGAAGTACCTACAGTAACTGCAGCTCTTATTGCTGCAATAAGTGGTAATAATGCTGGTAAAAACCCACCAATCTTTTCATTATTAAAACTTTGCAATTGGTTCATGGATAATTTTAAAATAAAGATAGTATTAAAATTAGCATTATTTTTAATAGATTTAATTTGTTTTCCAGTTAGTGGTAAATATGTTCCATTCATTATACTTTCTTTTGTTCTTTGTAATTGAATTGGTTCTAATTTTATAGTTATATCTTTTTTATTTTTCATAGCACCATAAATTTGTTTTTGTTGATCTTCATTTAGAGATATTGAATATTTAAAATACCTTCCACATTTTTGAATAAAATTACTTTCATTACCTATTATTGATTTGTTCGTTAACTTCATTATTATTTTTATTATTATTTTGATTATGAATACCCATCAATTCCTTATTTGAAGAAATTGGTGTCGTAAAGCAACCCATGTCCATTTTCCTTTTGAATTTGCATTTGTTGTTAAATATTGCATTTGTTGTTAAATAAGCATTTACTTTTTCTGATAAACTACCATATTTTGCTAAAACTCTTGACCATGCTTTATTTTCTAAAATCTCATCAGCTTCATGTCTTTTAATTAAATCAGTATTTTTTTGGTGCCGTAGCTCAGTGGTTAGTGTGTTCGCCTTCTGATCTGTAGGTTGTGGTTCAATCCCCGGCTGATGCATAACAAATTTAATATCGATAAGATTTTTCTTTCGAATGGTACCTTCTGAAAGAACTCTGTGACAAAGCTCAGAAAAAGTGATGTCACAAGTGTTCTGCCGTTCGGAACCGGATAAAATAAGTAGGTCCCTTCTAATACTGTCCAAATTTAAGACGCACAACAGTAATGGAAGAGAAGCACGGCCAATGAGCCCTTTGGGGCTTTAAGTGCCACATATTTATTATTTATTTTTATTTTTTTAATACGCAATATCATGTTCTTTAAGCGCTTCATCTAACTTACTAATTTGTTCTTGTTCTTGTTCTTCTTTCAAATGTAAATTAGTACCAGGTCCTAAACAATTATAGCCAGGACTATGTAATTCAAATGGAAGATGATTTATAAAACTGTTTATAATACCTTTACCATAATATCGAACCATTTATTTAACCCAAAAAGGGAACTACTTATTAAATTAATATACTTTAACTTTTTTTTAACTTGATATTTTATTTTATAAATTATTAATTAAAGCTTAATTTTTTTCGTAATGTTCTATAGGATTTTCACCAGTGATTAATTTTGAATCAATATTTAATTTTTCTATCTATTTTTCATTATTTTTTAATTTCTTCAGCATATTTACTTATATTATACCCATCTATGATGGATCCTGAAAAACTACTTCTATATTCTACATTAACACTTCTTACTTTATTAGAGTTGATATTATTGAATTCTTGATCTATTTCAAGATTAAATAAATCTATAAGTAATTAACCTCTAAATAAAATTGAATAGTTTTCTCCTAATAAATTTTTAATGGGAGAATTTGGATCAAATCGATAATTACTTTCTTTTAATTGTTAAAGTGGAATGTGTTTATATCCACCCCAATGTTTATATCTACAAATAATAAAATTTTAAGGGTTTGAATAATTTTGTAAAACAAACATTTTTTGTTTCGTACCCAGACATCTTTTATTATTTATAATAAAAAAATTTACTTAATCTCATTAGTCTCACTAAGTCTCACTTGGTTTCAAAGAAAATTGCTGAGCCTCAATGGGTATTATGTTATATAAGTAATTGACAAGAATTTATGGGATTTAAAAAAAATCTGACGATTGCGTAAATTCCACAATTGTCAAAAATTATAGAATTTATTAATTTTTATCTATTAAATGGAAGCTGTGATTAAAAAATATAAAAATAATGATTTCCAAAAAGTAGTTAAATTAAGAAATAATGAAAATTTAAAGGAAATTTATTTCGATGAAAACAGAAAAGTGGAATTTATGTTAAAAAAAAGGACAAATCAGAATACAATCCGAGGACTAAAAATATAATGAAATATATTGCTGAAATTTTTACTGAAAAAGAGATTGAATCAGAAACATGGAAAGTTAAATATTGGATGGAAAAAGATTTATATGCAGCGTTAGAAAATAAATTACAAAATTCAGAAATAAAAAATATAAACAAGAATTAGAAAAAACAAGAGAAGGTCAAGAATTAGCTCAAATAGAAGAAACTGATGAAATAATAAGAAATAAGAAATTTTAAGAAGAAATGAATAAATTAATAATATAGAGAAAAGAAATTATTAGATATATTTGAAGAAAAAAATGTACCAAAAAATGTTATCATGGATCAAAGTGAATTAAATAAAAAACTTCAAAAAACTAATAATAGAAATGACCATATACAAATGATATTGAACATATTGCTAATATTAGAAATTAATCTTTATAAATAGTTCATAACTTCTACCTATTAAATATCTGTTTTATCACAATGGGTAATAATATTTTACAAAAGTTTTATAATTCAATAAATTTATTTAGTATGTTTGATGTATTTAATTCAGTTTATAATAATCATGTATCATTTTCATTATTTTTAATTATTTTAACCATTATGAATTTATTATCAAAATAATTAAGTGTTTCAAGTATGATATTAACAATCAATTTTAATATTTATAAATACAAAATAAATAATTACCATTTAAATGAATAACAACAAAAATAATTGTAATAAAAATTCTGAAGTAAACGGTTTTCTTCGCGAACATGATGATAAATTATCAAAAATTAATTTAATTATTTCAAATGGAATTGATAAAATAATTCAAAATGAATACATTTATAATTATGTTTTTTTACTATATTAAAATTGTTAGTAAATTTTTTAGTTAAATAAATGATGGAAGAAAAAGGTTCTGTCCTGTTCTGTTAGTATTCCATTATACATTTCAATGTGATTTTTTGATGACTAAAAAATTTTATTTTCAGAATTAATCAAAAATTAGAATTTATTAGTTCAAATGATGATCCAAATTGTTTAATTATTGATAGTAGTTTAAATGGTCATACCGTTTCTATTAAAATTAATGAAATAATGTGTAGAATGCTACATGTTAAATTTTCTATTGAAGTTGAACATGAGATTAATAAAAATATTTCAAATAACACAAACTTTAAAATGCATTTTAGAAATTGGAGATATTATTGTACAAGTGCAATTCCTGCAGTAAATAATTATACTTGGAATATAACCTCAGATAGTTCTAAAGATAAATCTAATGATAATAGTAAATTTGACATTGTAATTTAGAATATGTGGTAGTTAAATTGAATACAGTTTGATATCCAATATGTAATTATCTTATTATGGTTCTAGTAAAAATAATTTACCATTAGCCAATTATGATACATTTTTAAAAGATTTTCCAATAATTTGCATTGATACTTCTAAACAAAATGAAGTAATTAAATGTTAAAAGTAAAAATGAAGCGTAATGGCAACTGTATACAAATTTGTCGTGTCTACTTTGTTTTACTTCTAACGTAATTCATCATAGTTGCATTGCATATATTTTATCGTTTTAATTTTGTATATACAATATTTTGTTCATTCGTAATAAAAATCGCTACTTGAATTCGGAAGTCGCTGTTGTTTTTTCTTTCTTTCGTGATTCTCGAAAATTCTAACAGGTTATGGGCCCAGGTGCAGTACCATAAGAGTGGATAATAATTAAAAATTGCATTAATTAATAATTTTGTATGTCAAAATGAGTTCTAAGGGTTTGTACGCCATCGAGAAGTTGAATGATACAAACTACGCGTCATGGGCAATTCAAATGAAGAGTGTGCTTGTACATTCGGAATTGTGGCCGATTGTCAGCGGTAAGCACATTAAGAGTGAATCCGCAAGTTCAGAGGAAATCGCAGCATTCGATATGAAAGATGAAAAGGCGCTCGTTAGTTTAATGTTGAGTATTAAACCATTGCAGCTTAATCACGTTAAACACTGCGATACGTCGTTGAAGGCTTGGAATAAGCTGAAAGAGATATACCAACCCCAAGGACCAGCTCGCAAAATAACTATGTTCAAAAGATTACTCTGTCTCCGTATGTCGGAAAGTGAGAATATAGCTGAGCATCTCAATGAATTCTATGCTGTGGAAGAACAGATGGTAGAAATTACTGTGGTGATGCCAGACGAAGTGATGGTTATAATATTGTTATCTAGTCTACCGAAATCTTACGATAGCTTCGTAATCGCAATAGAAACTCGTTATACTTTGCCAACGCTTAATATGCTTAGAGTTAAGTTGCTCGAAGAAGGTGCGAGAAGGCATGAGAGACGAGATAATATTGAAAGCAGTGAAGTTCATCAAGTGTTTGTTGCTCGAGAAAATGAACGAAAGTCGTTAAACAATAACAAGAGTTCCAGTAGTAAGGATAGTAAAAGTTATAATAGCAAACGTACAAATGGTAAGTGCTATAACTGTGGACGTCGCGGACATTTTGCTGCTAACTGTAGGGAGCCGAGAAAGATGCAGTCAAAAGTGCATCATTCTTCGTATTCAATTCTTGCTTCCGTTTCGTCACATAATATGGAACGAAATACTTGGTGTATTGATAGTGGAGCGACAAGTCATATGTGTTGTGATCGTGCTTTGTTTTCAACATTTGAAGAGTGCATAGAGAGAATCGCATTAGCAGGCAACAACTTTATTGAAGCTAGAGGTAAAGGTATCGTAAAGGTTAAAAGCGGTAAATTTAAAGCCGAACTCAAGGATGTGTTGTACGTAAATGATTTACAAAATAATTTTATTTCGGTGAGCAAAGCTGTATGTAATGGGTTTACTGTAAATTTTGGTAAAATGCAAGAGTTCATAAAAAATAGAAATGGTGCAGTTGTTATGATGAAAAAGGAAGAGGGCGGTCTGTTTGCATTTAAAAACGAGTTGATTAAATGCTTCTACGCACATGATGTAAATACTGGCATAATCGTTTTGGGCATTTGAACTTTAACAGTTTGCAAGAAATGTCTACTAAGAAATTGGTACATGGTCTTACAATTAAAGAGAATCAAAGTGATAATAGGTACATAACGTGTGCAAAAAGCAAAATATTTGCAAAGCCATTTCCACATGCATCTGAAAATCGTGCTCGAGATTTATGTGAGATCATTCATACAGATATATGTGGTCCCATGAACAAACAATCAATAGGTGGTTCACGTTATTTCGCAACTTTCATCGATGATAGCTCACGTTATACATTTATTTATTTTCTAACGAAAAAAGACGAAATATTTGATGCTTTTAAATCGTTCAAAGAAATGGCGGAAAAGCAGACGAACCGTAAAATCAAAATATTGCGCAGCGATAATGGGGGCGAATATCTAAGCAATGAATTTGAAAAATTCCTACAAGGGAATGGAATTTTACGCCAGTTGACGGTTCCTCACACACCTCAGCAGAACGGTGTGGCAGAGCGAGCCAACAGAACTTTAGTGGAGATGGCAAGAAGTATGCTTGTGCATAGCGGCTTAGATGAGTATTTTTGGGCGGAGGCAGTGGCAACCGCAGCATATTTACGTAATCGAGCTGCAACAAAAACACTCGTAAATTCTACTCCGTACGAATACTGGACTGGGAAAAAACCAGGTGTAGCGCATCTGAAAGTGTTTGGATCAATAGCTATCGTATTAGATAAAACACAAAAGAAAAAATTTCAGCCAAAAGGTAAAGAGATGACCATGGTGGGTTACTCCAGCATTTCGAAAGCATATCGTTTGTATGCACAAGCTCGAAAGGTGATCGTAAGTAGAGATGTCGTGTTTATGGAGGGCACATTCACTCATTCAGAAGGAGGTGAGTGCCATATAGTAATGGCGACTGGAATTGAAACAAAAAGTGTGGCTGAAGACATTAATTTAACTGAGGCATTAGTTAGTTCCCCACAGCCAATTCGTATTGGCCGTGGCCGACCGAAAATGGTGCATACTGGTAAACGAGGTCGTCCTCGTAAACAGCCACATGTGTTAAATTTAATGGCAGATGACATTGATATTCCACAAAGTGCAAAAGAGGCACTAAGAAGCAAGTATTCGGAGCAATGGAGAGACTCTATGAAGAAAGAGTACGATGCGTTGGTGCATAATAACACGTGGTCGTTAGTTGACTTACCAACGGGTGAGAAAGCGATTGGGTGCAAATGGGTATACAACGTGAAACGTAATGCGGACGGTGGTGTTCAACGCTTCAAGTCGCGTCTAGTCGCGAAAGGTTGTAGTCAAGAATTTGGTGTAAATTTTACAGAAACATTCTCACCAGTTGTGAGATATGCCACAATTCGTATGTTACTGGTTTTGGCGTGCGAACACGACATACATTTACATCAAATGGACGTCTCATCAGCATACCTTAACAGCGATCTACATGACACTGTTTTTATGAAACAGCCAGAATGTTATATAAATGAGAAGTATCCAAATCGTGTACTAAAGCTACAAAAGGCGCTTTATGGGTTAAAGCAAAGTGGACGTGAATGGAATAATAAGCTCGATTCAGTTTTGAAGAAGATGGGTTTCAAACCATGCATCAGCGAGCCATGCGTTTACACAAAAAATGAAAAAGGTAGTTTTAACATAATTGTTGTTTATGTTTTTGATCTTATCACAGCTAGTTCAGAATTGAAGGAGTTAAAACGAATTAAAGTCGAAATATCTGAAGTTTTTGACGTCGTGGACGGTGGTCCATTAAAGTATTTCCTAGGTATGGAAATAGAGCGTGAAAATGATACTGGAGCTATCACAGTATGTCAGCGACAATACATTTTTAATTTGCTAAGACTACATGGCATGGAACAGTGTAAAGCGGTGGCAACACCGTTAGATGCAGGATTTCAAACACGTTGTGATAAAGATCATTGCAAAAAGGTTAATGCGACTGATTATCAATCATTGATCAGTGCGCTCATGTACTTGGCTATTTCAACGCTTCCAGACATCTTGCATTCCGTATGTAAGCTTGCCCAACGGAATATCAATCCACACACCGAACATGAAGCAGGCGCGAAGCATATTTTGCGTTACCTTAAAGGAACAGCTGATTTGAAGCTACATTATAATAAAACAGGTAAGCCCATAGAAGGCTTCGTCGATGCAGATTGGGGCGGAGATACCAGCGATAGAAAGTCCTTCACTGTATGTGCATTCATTGCAGCTGGGAGTGCGTTCTCTTGGGAATCCAAAAAGCAAACAATTGTGGCACTAAGTAGTACTGAAGCAGAATACGACGCGCTGTCAACCGCAGCAAAAGAAGCTGTGTACATAAACAAATTGCTGAACGAGATGGGTTTTTGTATCACAACGCCTATGCTTATAAACAGCGACAATCAAAGTGCACAGTGTTTGGTTAGAAATCAAACATATCACGCACGAAGTAAACATAATGATATAAAGTATCACCATGTTCGTGAATTATATAAAAATAATGAAATTGTTTTAAATTATCTTTGTACTAATGAAATGATATCCTATATATTAACTATAAATTTGAAAAAGATTAAGCATATTAAATTTACTAAAGCAATGGGATTGCATTAACCATTTGAATTTTAAGTTGTTCAAATATGTTTGTCTTTAATTAACAAATATGTATTAGTTGAGGAGGAGTGTTAAAAGTAAAAATCTCCTTACAGTCGGCTGGGGCCGACCAAATTATACCCTGCATATGTAGAGCTATATATAAAAAGTTTGCTCGTATATCCATCCTTTTCTTCCACTACTTTATATAGGACCTACATTAAGAAGCAGGCGTACCTCACCAATTTTGGAGGATCAATTTCTGCCTATAATACTAAACTACCTAGGTTGCAATGGGTTGACCTAGGCGTATTATTTAGTAAGTTATGGGTGTTTTAATGTTTAAGATAAATCCGAGATTTTGTACGGAAGCTATATAAAAAGTGGGCGTGACGTATCTCTTTCTTGTATATCTATTTAATTTTTCAATATCAATCCACACCTTAAATTTGGTTGTCCTACGCTAAATGGTTTGTAAGTTATGGAGCTTAAAAGTTTTGGTTTAATTCCCTTGACTTTGTATGGGAGACTCATGAAGGCGTGGGCGTGGCACACTGATTTTCTGGTAGATTTTTGCCGACTACGATATTAATTTAAGTGTCAATTATGGTTATTCTAGACAGAATATTGCCGAAGTTACAGCTGTTTCAATTTAAAATTTGTATGGGGGCTACGATAAACAGTGGGCGTGGTGCGCCCACTTCAAGTGAGTCTAGTTGCTCGTACAATACTAATCCATACCTTAAATCTCGTTGTCCTACGCTAAATGGTTTGTAAGTTATGAAGCTTAAAAGTTTTAGTTTAATTCCCTTGACTTTGTATGGGAGACTCATGAAGGAGTGGGCGTGGTACACTAATTTTCTGTCAGATTTTTGCCGACTACGATGTTAATCTAAGTGTCAATTATGGTTATTCTAGACGGAAGATTGCCGAAGTTACAGCTGTTTCAATTTAAAATTTGTATGGGGGCTACGATAAACAGTGGGCGTGGTGCGCCCATTTTCTGTGAGCCTAGTTGGTCGTACAATACTAATCCACACCTTAAATCTCGTTATTCTACGCTGAATAGTTTGCAAGTTATAACCGGTAACATTTTTTTTAATTTTCGCAACTTTGTATGGGAGACCCAGAAAGGAGTGGGCGTGGCACACTGATTTTCTGCCATATTATTTCCGACTACCATGTTAATCTAAGTGTCAATTATGGTTATTCTGGACAGAAGATTGTAGAAGTTACAGCTGTTTCAATTAAAAAGAAGTACAGACACTTTGTATGACAGCTACGCTAAAAAGTAGGCATGGCTCAACCACTTTTGGTAAGGTTATATAGTGGTATAATATAAGTCTATGTGCCAAATATTGTTGTCCCAGGTGGTATATTATGTGAGTTATAGCAAGTTAAAGATTTTGAAAATTTCGAGGTTAGTCGATTTGAATGCTTGGTGTGGGCGTGGTTATTGACCGATCATGCCCAATATCAATCCCCTCCGTACCCTTGGATCATAGATTACTTATGCCAAATTTCATCGAAATAGCTCAATATTTACTCAAGTTATCGTGCGAACCAGCCAGGTGACAGACAGACGGACGGACGGACGGACGGACATCGTTAAATCGAAAATTTAATCGACGCTGATCACGAATATATATCCATGTCTATATCTCCGGAGATTCCTTCAAGTGGACACAAACATCTGACCGAAATGAATATACCATGCATATTGCATTATGCAGGGTATAAAAATGAAGCGTAATGGCAACTGTATACGCATTTGTCGTATCTACTTTGTTTTACTTCTAACGTAATTCATCATAGTTGCATTGCTTATATTGTATCGTTTTAATTTTGTATATACAATATTTTGTTCATTCGTAATAAACATACTTACTGTTGAATTCGGAAGTCGCTGTTATTTTTTCTTTCTTTCGTGATTCTCGAAAATTCTAATATTAAAGAGGTTGCTATTGATATTAAAATTGACTTTAAATGGACAGAAAATTTCCCATCTAATACAATTGTACATTGTCTACTTATTAGTGATGATTCGAATTCATATAATCCATTAACTAACCAAGTAATGCATATTTGACTTCATTAAATATTTGACTTCGCTAATGGTTGACTTCGTCAACATGTTTGATAAAATCAAAAGGTTGATTTCATCGACATTATCGCTTCGCAAACCGTCTCCTAAGAAGAAATGTTCATTTTGTGAACCATTTCCTGCGGAAATATGTGAACTTCGTTCACGGTCTCAGAAAGAGACATGTTTGATTAAATTAACCCGTCTCCAATGGAAAAATATTTAACTTCTTTAAATATTTTCCAAATGAAAAAATTGTTTAATATAATAAATATGTAATATGTATATTAAGGCCTCAGATAGCAAAAACAAATTAATTATTAAAAATGTTGATACTCATAAACCAATGAAAAAATTAAATAAATTATTTCCAAATAATTTAAAATCAATTATTTGTGGACCAAGTAATTGTGGAAAGACAAATGTATTATTAAAAGTCTTATAAAAGATTTATCATTTCAATATTATTATTTGTTATCAAGAAAAATATGAATACTTGAAAAATATTATTAATCAATATAATTAAGTATATACTATCCATGATTTGGAATCAGAAAATATTAAATGTTTATCGATTGAATCTTGACCATCTCCTGAAGATGTTGAACCATATACTGTAGTAATATGTGATGATATTTCTACAGAACAGCAAAATAATATTCCCAATTATTTTACTTATGGTAGACACAATAATATTTCTTGTTTTTATTTGTGTCAAACATATTCGAAAATACCTAAACAATTGATTAGAGATAATGCTAATTTTATAATCTTATTTAAGCAAGATAAAACTAATACAAACCATGTATTTGATGACCACTGTGGTGATATTGATTTTAATTCATTTAAAAGTATGTGTAGATCAATTTAGTTTTTTGGTTATTGATAAAGAAAAAGCAACCAATGATGGAAGATATAAAAAAATGTCTGAGGACATTTTTCAATCATTTGAATAAAAGACATTTTTTATATTTATAATATTACATTTTATTAAGTAAATATTTTTGTTGTATAAATTTTTTTTACATCTAAAAATCAACGTCAGTAAAGTTCCGTTAAGTAAATTGTTTAATAATTTTTTTTCCATCGGTATGATTCAAACAAAAATTTGTTTAAATACAACTTTAATAAATATGAAGCATCCGATAGTTGATCTATTTTTAGCATTTTCATTTCTAACTTTGCTGGTGCAAACATAGTACTGAATTTTAAATGTGATGAAGATATGAGGTTATTTAGCTCAGTTGTTTAATGGTTGCGCGTCATTAACAAGCAATGATTTTGTTGGTTCAAATTCTACCAATGACTCTCCTTTTGGAGAGTATCTATTTTTTTTTAAGTGTGCCTTCGTTTTTGAAGGCTTTGATAGTACTCCAACCAATTGTAAATCGTTTATAATTACTTTTGTAATTGGTTTCTTTTGGAAACATGTGAACTGTGTTCACGGTCTCTTTCAGAGACATGTTTAGAGAAGTTATTTTTAACATTTCTATCATTATTAGGCTTTCAAATAATGATATTCCAGAGGAGTGTCGAGACATGCTCCTAGAATATTATTATTCTAACATTTTTACAAAAAAAAAACTTGGGTCAATTGATTAGAGTATTAGTTTTTTGAACATTCTAAAAAAATAAAATAAATGTTTTAAAATGAAAGCACTGTTTTTGTGTTAGGAATTTTCGATCCAACTTTTTAATCAAAAATTCATGCTGCAAATGCTAAAATTTCACACATTTTTACAGATGTTAAAAAACGTGTTAGAAATTCTAAAAATGTCAAAAAACCTGTTAGAAATGATATAAATGTAAAAAAATGTGTTACAAATGACAAAAAAGGTAAATTTGTAACACTAAAATTAAGACTGCCTTGAAACCCGGAAATTACATACTACTGACGGGACAGGAATACTCCAAGAGAGCATCCTGTGGATTTTTGGTCAGCAAGAGACTCCGACACCAGGTCTCACAGTTAACACCTGTGAACGAACGGCTGGCCACAATCCGCATCACAGCAAATTTCTTCAACATCAGCCTAATTTTAGCCCACGCTCCGACATATGAGAAGGATGATGCGACCAAAGAAAGCCTCAAAGAAGCTTATGACCGTTGCCCCCGCCACGATATCTACATCGTGATTGGTGATTTCAATGCCATGGTAGGTAAGGAGGGTACCTTTAGTGCTGCTGTCGGAAAATTCAGCCTCCACCAGAACACCTTCTATAACGGAATGAGGCTGATCGGATTCGCCGCAGCACGAAACATGGTAGTTAGTAGTACCATATTCCAGCATCTCGATATCCACAAAGTGATATGGTTTTCCCCAGATCAGTAAACGAGAAACCTAATTGGTCACGTGGTGATTTACGGAAGACACACTTCCAGAGTGAGAAAGCTTGACAACAAATGCTTTTACCACTCGATGACCGGATCTGCTTATGCAGAGCACTCCCCTCTTGATGATACATGCGCACAGTGGCCGCATATATCCCACTCCATTACCACTGCTGCTGAGGAGGTAATCGGTTTCTACCGGCCTCTGAGGAATGAGTGGTATGATCAGTAGTAGTGCAACACTACCGCAGAGAAAGACACCGCCTACAGAAAAACCTTCGAGCAGGCGCAACGCGAGCTGTTAAGGAGCGGTAGAGAGAGAAAAAGGGTGTGAGGAGACGTTTGAGGCAGGCGCATGAGAGAGAGAACAAGAAAGACGAGAGTGTGAGGGGATAGAGATGTGCGGCGACAGGAATGAAACTCGAAAATTCTTCAAGAAGATTAAGCGCCTAAGTGGCGGATAAAATCTCGGAGCCTCTTCTTGTCGTGATGGAAATGGGAATCTGGTTACAGATGTCCAGAGTTTACTGAGCCTATGGAGGGAACACTTCTCCATGTTACTGAATGGCGATGCTACGAACAATTCCGCCAGTGGAGGAGATTTCCCGATAACCCCGATTACAGATGATGGTGTTGATGTTCCACCACCCGACCATGACGAGGTTGAAACGGCCATTTTAAGCCTGAAGAACAACAAAGCTGTGGGTGCCGATGGCCTGCCCGCCGAGTTGTTTACGACCGGAGGCGATGAGCTGCTCGCCTACATGCACCAGATCATAAGCAGAATATGGTCGGATGAAAGAATGCCTACTGATTGGAGGCTCAGTGTTCTCTGTCCTGTACATAAAAAAGGAGAACCCACAATTTGCGCCAACTAAGATGGAATAAGTCTCCTGAGTATCGCATACAAGGTCCTATCGAGCGTATTGTGTGAAAGATTGAAGCCCATGCTCCACAACCTGATTGGACCTTATCAGTGTGGCTTCAGACCTGGTAAATCTACTATCGACCAAATTTTCACACTGCGCCAAATCCTGGAGAAGACCCAAGAAAAACAGATCGACACACACCACCTATTTGTTGATTATAAAGCCGCTTTCGACAGTCCGGTAAGGGATTACCTCTACGCAACACTGTCTGAGTTCGGTGTTCCTGCAAAGCTCATTCGACTTTGTAGAATGACACTGCATAACTCCAACTCGCACCGTTTAATACCGAACGGGGTTTCAGACAAGGTGATTCCTTATCGCGTGACTTCTTCAACATAGTTATGGAGAAAATTATACGAGCTATCTTCAACAAAAGTGTGATGCTGCTGCATATGCCGACGATATTGACATAATCGGAATCAATTCGCTAGCAGTAAGTGCAGCATTCTCAGAGTTAGAAAGAGAGTCGCGTCGGATGGCTCTTACGGTGAACGAGGGCAAGACAAAATATCTAGTGTCAATAAACAAAGAGTCCCGGCGTCATGGACACCACATCACTGTTGGCAATTACACTTTCGAGGTTGTGAAGGACCAGCATCAATAATTATAATAGGGATAACTCTTGCTAACAGGTGTTACTTTGGGCTGAGTAAGCAATTGAGTAGACGAGCACTCTCTTGAAGATCGAAAATAACAATTTACAAGTCCTTCATTATTCCTGTCCTAACATATGATGCAGAAGCAAGGACGATTTCCACCACGAATAAGGGGTTGCTTGGTGTTTTCGCGAGAAAAGTTCTGCGCAGGATGTTCGGACCTATTTGCGTTGGTGGCGAGTATCGAATGAGGTACAACCATCAGCTGTATGAGCTGTACGCTGACATTGATATAGTTAAGCGAATCAAAACCAACGGCTGCTCTGGCTGGGTCATTTCGAGCGAATGGAAGAAGACGCTCCAGCAAAGAGGATATTTAATTCGGACCCGCTGGAGGACGCAGAAGAAGAAGAAGTCCAAACCTTCGTTGGAAGGACCAAGTGTCAAGTTACCTGGCGGAGCTTGGAATATCCAAGTGGCACCAGCAAGCGAAGAACAGAGAAGACTGGCGCCGCATTATATGCTCGGCCTTAAGCGATCATCGGTTATTATAGCCACATTAGAAGAAGAAGTCATTTGTTGAGTAGTAGGGTTTAGTAATTGTGTGTAATGGTAAATTGAAAGATTATTTTGAATTCATAATTGCCTTTTTCTCCTGTAGTATCTAGATTTGGTTTTTGAACGCATTTATTGAAGCTTCTACTGCCGATATGAGATTATGTCCTGAGCTTTCATTGAAGTGTGTTGCTATTGAAATTGAGTTTAGTTGGCAGGATCTGGAGACTGCGATAAATGTGATGGGTGTTCCATCTTGTTCTAGGACTGCACCAATAGCGTATTTTGACGCGTCTGTTGAGAGGTAAACTTCTTTTCCGAAATCGGGGTATGACTTTTTTTGAGATGAGTGCGTTTTTAATTTTCTTGATTGCTACTTTCGCTCTATTATTTAGATGGACCATAGTTTTTTTCGAGGGTGCCGTATTTCAGTGGTTTGTGTGTTGGGCTTCTGATCTGTAGGTCGTGGGTTCAATCCCCGGCTGATGCATAAAAAATTTAATATCGAAAAGCTTTTTCTTTCGAATGGTACCCACCTGTCGGCAAGCAATTGGTAATTCTTCCGACAGTAACAACTTGCCATGAAAAAGCTTCTTAAAGAACTCTGTGACAAAGCTCAGAAAAAAGTGATGTCGCAAGAGTTTTGCCGTTCGGAACCGGCTAAAATAAGTAGGTCCCTTCTAACACTGTCCAAAAATGTTAAACAACCACAACAGTAATGGAATAGAATAGAAGCTCGGCCAAAGATACCTTCGGGGCTTATAGGTACCACACACACACACCCCGGACGGTTTCATCCTACTGGATCGGCTACTATAGCTAGGCTCTAAGCTACCGGGGGGGTCGACAGGTCGCGGATAGCCGGACGGCCTGTTGTAGCAGGTTAGTTCCGAAATAAGTTTAAACGAATAAGCAATCCCCGACGATGAGTGGCAGGAGCGGAGGATGCGGTATAAAAGCTAGCATATCCTATAAAGTTTCTGTGACAGTGGCGAATCAACACCGCCTCTTAAAAAACTGTGTCACCCTCATCATGCATGGACATGATGAGTTACAAAAAAATCCAAGCGCGACGGTTTCCATAGTGGTTTCGATGCGCTGGTATAGAAAGTAAATGGAGAAATTAAATAACAACAATAGCAGCAGTATTAACAGCAACATAATGAGTAGCGGCACACAAACTCGTGCTGATAGTGGAAGCAAGGCTGGATCAGCCTGAAACTGATCCAGCCAAGAGAACACCGATTACAAGTGGAGTGTGCAACATAGTAGACAAGACTCCAAAAGATGACAAAACCGCCGAAGCTGACCCTTTTAAGCGTGCATCAAAACTGGTGCGATCACCCAATAAGGCACTCACTGCGGAAAAACCTACAAGAGCTCGATCATCGCCACGTGCTCTGCAGAATAGCACGCCTTTGGCTGAAGCGACACATTCGGGTGGCGATATCATGTCGCAATTACACCAGACAATCAGGAAATTGACGGAAGCAATGCGTCTGCCGCAACGATCGATTAACAACCAAATCAGAGATCTACTCAGCTCAGTAACGAGACTTCACACATGCGCTCAAAATGAGTACAATAGAATTAAAGAAGTCAGACGAAATATCCCCCAAAGGCTGACATCGATAGACTCAACGCCGAAGAGACCTCACAAAGATGTACAGTTGGCTCGAAAGACACCGCTCAAGAAGAATAAACCCGACCACGAAAAAGTGCTCACGTGGACTCACGTCAAGCGCAAAACACAAACCGCTAAGAAGAAGGCAATCTATACACCGCCCCCGAGACCGGATGCGATAGTCATTGCATGTGCTGGAAACATGTCATACAGCGACATACTTAGAGCTGTTAAAAAAGACAATGCTCTGCAGGAACTCAGTAAGAACGTTTCGCGGATCAGGAAGACGGCGAAAGGAGAGATTCCGCTTGAATTAAAAAAGGCGCAGATGACGAACACGGGAGTCTATGAGAAGGAGCAAGGTGCTAGGTGCTAGGTTACCAAGTGCTTATCCGAGCGCTAACACACGAGATATCCTCGGAGATCCGCGACCTAGATGAAATTACCATCAAGGAGGATATAGTGGAGCCTATCTAATCGCAAGTAAAGGAGTTAAGCTACTTCGACGAGAGAACGATCAAACACATCAGGGAGGCGTATGCAGGCACGCAGACTGCTGTGGTAAGCCTTCCGACTTTAGATGCAAGGCGAATGCTTGATCAAGATTGGATGGGTGGTCTGCCGAATACGGGAAAAGCTTAGCCTATAGAATTGTTTCAGGTGCTTGGAATACGGACATGTGGCAAAGGCGTGCACCAACGTGGACGATAGGAGTAAAAGTTGCATGAAATGTGGCAAAGTGTCACTTCGCAAAGGTATGCGACAAAAAACCATTCTGTGGAGCATGCAAAAACAACGGGAAGGAGGACACGGGTCACCAAATCGGCAGTAGGAAGTGTCCCCTCTATCAAGCAACGTTCAAAAGGCTCAAGTGAGACTTGTACAAATCAACTTAAATCACTGTGAAGCTGCGCAGCAGCTACTGATGCAGACAATATATGAGGAGAAGGTAGACGTTGCGATAGGCTGCAAGCAGTACAAGAACCTAAACACCGGAACTTGGATCTGTTATCATGAAAGAAAAGCTTCCTTATGGGCCAGTGGGGGCAACTCCCTCTAAGACAAGCCACTCACTGGAAAAAGACACTAGACGCGGGCGAAGATCTGTGGAATTAGTTTTTACAGCTGCTACATTCCGCCGAGTATGACGCATTTCTAATACGAAAGGATCCTGGACGAGCTAGTGGAAGACGCTCGAAATACTACGCCAAACGTGATAGCAGGCGACTTCAATGCAACGGCCGAGGAATGGGGCAGCAATTATATAAACAGACGGGGTGATGCTCTGCTTAATGCGTTCTCCTTGGTAGACGCGGTGTTGCTCAATACTGGCGGAAAGAAACCACGACCATTTTTCCTTCGGGAAAAATGGTCGTGGATCAATAATAAACATTACGTTCGTCAGCCATGCACTTGTGCGAACGGCAAGTTGGCAGTTGTGCTACTTTTACACACATAGTGATCACCTTGCAATTATGATGGAACACGGCAAGCATGCACAGATTCGAGGGAGGCTGCAAAAAACACAGAACAAAGGGTGGAAGGTGGAAACGATAGATGAGGAAGCCTTCAGATTTATGCTAGATCAGAACCCGGACAGCTCGAACGACGCGGAAGAAAAAGCCGACATGTAAGGAAAGGACAGAATATGTCTAGAAAGCCCGCATATTGGTGGAACGATGATATTAACACGCTAAGAAGCGAACGTCATAGAGCGAGACGACTCTCCCAAAGAAGCATAGTATGGCGGAACATACAAGACTGCGTGAATGCTTCTAGAAAAACGCAAGGAGTTTAAGAAAGCGGTAAAAAGAAGCAAGTCCTCGTGCTTCAAAGAACTTTGAGAAAAAGTGAACGACAACCCATGGAGCGACTCATACAAAATAGTAATGATGAAAGTTAAAGGTGGTAGACGCCAAGCACTAACCAGCCCTATTCTCCTAGAAAAGGTGGTGAAAACATTTTTCCCGGAGCAAGATCCACAACCAAGTATGGTGACACCCGCAGTAGAAGCAGGAGTACTAATCGACGAGGTGGAGATAATAAGCGCTTAAGATCGCCGTTAAACACAATACGATGGTTTTCGCTGAGCTTTATACGCGTTGCTTGAATGAAGGGGTTTTTCCGAAAGTGTGGAAGAAGCAGCGTCTAGTCTTACTTCAGAAACCGAACAAACCGGCAGGTGAGCCGAGTGCGTATCACCTGCCGCACCACTATGCATGATCGACAAGATGGCCAAAATACTGGAGAGGTTGATCTGCACACGTCTGGAGCATCATCTAGAAGTTGAGTCGCCTGGCTTGTCTGCAAATCAATTTGGCTTTAGAAGACATCGATCCACCATAGACGCAGTTGGAAAATTGACGGGCATTGCAGGAAAAGCGATAGAGAGCTTCAGATGGATGCATGGCGACAAAAAATATTGCGCAGTTGTCACATTTGATGCACAAAATGCTTTCAACTCGGCTTATTGGCCGCATATCAAGAGTGCGCGCGAAAATTTGAATCTTTCGCTATATATTTAAAACGAAAACAACAAATAAATATTGTTATTTACAAATAGAAAATAATCGCGCGTGATATAATCCACTTATTATAATAAATAAGGAACACAACATCGCAGGAGTAGCAGCAGAAACACAAAACATCATCACATACATCATTAAGACACAATAGCAACAGTATTGCACAAACAAATATCCCCACACTCACACGCACCACGAACACCTAGAGGAAGCAACCATCGTTGGAACGAGTTCACCTGGCACCCCATTCCTCACACACACACACACATATATATATATATACATATGTATGTATATATATATATATATATATATATATATATATATATATATATATATATATATATATATATATATATATATATATATATAGTTTTTTTCGACTAGCACTTTGAAACTCAACCGTCTTCTCCTTTAAGAAAGCTAGGAAAGGGTTTCTTGCTTGAACTTTGGAGGTATTGGTTCGGGTAAAACAATTTTTTTTTTATACATTTTCTTTATTTATTGAATCCATTCCTAAAGAATCTAACAATAAGTTTTAAAATCTTAATCTAATTCAACAATAGTAGCTCCTTATTATCTAGAGCAATGTTTTTTGTACGATGCTTTTCTTTTTATTGGAAGGCTGGCAGGACCTTTCTCCGAAGGCGCGAAGTATAGCAGGTATTGAGCAAGGTTCTTGCTAGTGTGTTTGGATGTCTTTATAATCTTCTAGTATATTTTTGTATAGTATTTTTAACTTCAATTTCTACCATTGGGATATTTAAGTCATTGTGTATACATTCATTCCTAATATACCATGGTGCACCAGTTATCATCCTTAACATTTTAGACTGAGATCTCTGTATGATTTCAATATTGCTATTACTAGTGTTCCCCCATAATTGAATTCCGTAACTCCAAATTGGCTTTATTATACTGTTGTACAGTAGGACCTTGTATTTCAAGTTTAATGGGGATCTGAAATTGATGGGCCAGTGCAGACAAGAAGCTTTTAATTTCATCTGAGTTCTTTTTGCTTCGTCTATCTAAGTGTATCCCTAGGTAGGTGACTTCATTTGTATGAGTTATGGCGATATTATTTAGTGTAACTGTCGGGCAGTGTAACAATAAATCCTAAAAATTCGACTTTTTTTTTAAAGAATTCGCATTTATCTAATTGAACTTTAATGTCAACTTTACGTAAAGCCGTGAAAATTTCTTGAATTTGGTCGGCATGAGATTTGTAGTCCTTGATAAATATAATTATATCATCGATGTAAACATAATATATTTTGCCTATATGATTCCTGAGTATGTCATCTAAAGTTCTTTAGTCCGAAAGGTAATCTTGTGAATTCATAATTGCCATTGTTCCCAGAAAGAGCAGTTTTCTCCACGTCAGATTATGTCTAAACCCCTTTAGACAAGCCATATGGTTAGTCCCTGAAAGAAAGAAGTAAAAATAATGAAACAGAATTTATATAATTAATTAATTATACTTACCAATTATACTTACCTAACCTTGCATACTTACCATATGGCAACCCAACTCTCCACATAAATTCACGTTTTATGTTTTTGGGTTTTCGCGGTTCGTGTTATGATCGACCGATGTATTATCATTACATTCGGTCCTTGAATATTTTTGGCTTTTTTTCTTAAATACAAATTCGAACATTTTTATAGTTATACATACAGTGTACTAATTTAACTTAAAACGTGTAAACGTGTAAATCGAAAATAAAAATACGTGTATTTAAATAATAATTGTGTATAATTATTCATGGTCCTTCGAGTTAAACTTTAAACCGGCCCTATATACGTATATGTGAAGTGAGAAACAATAAAAACAATATATAAAGTGGCAAAATTAAAAGCAATGAAACATAGTGTTGAGAGTAAATGAGTGGAAATTATGTATATGGAGTGACAGTGCAAAACATTAAAACACAAACAAATATTAACAATACATAAAACGAAAACATTGTAAATTATTTGGTTATTGCAATGTTGATAAGTAAATAGATAAAAGTGAGGTTAAATATGTACAATATAAAAAAAAAAGAAAAAACGGCATACAATAATATACATAGGCATATGTGTACATAACTAAAGAAAAGAAAGAAGTGTCAGTGAATACATAATACAAATACCATACATGTACATGGTTCAATAAAAACAACAACAAAAAAGTACATAAACAAGCGGCAAATTAAAGTGTGCATTAGTGCGGCACAAATAAGAATTTTTTTTTTAATCAAATTTTTTATATATAAATATTAAAACATAAGTAACTGGAAATTTGAAAAATATATTGGAGTGGCTAAAAAAAAAAAAGTTTTTTTGGTTTTATAAAATTTTTATTTTGTAAAATATCATTTTATAAAATTACCTTTTTCAAACAACGAACAACCCATCATCGCGTGCATTGAGGCAGTAGCACTTCAACACCAAGGCCATCAGCAGACTCACAACACAGATAAGAACAATTTTCATTTGCACATATTGAATTTTAAACTCCTAAAATTGTTTAAAATTTCTCAATTTTTAATTATATATATTCACTTATATATATATATATACATATTCTTCTTATATATATTCTCATGTACATATTTCTTTGGATATATTGACACAATTATATATATTCACTTATATATATACAAGCGTATACATGTTTTTATTTTTGGTTTGTTTTATATATTCCCATATATATATTGCTCAAATTAAACCCTGAAACTGCCATCTCCTTGCAGCAATATATTAAAAAAAAAGGAAACCCCAAATTTTCAAATTTTTTCTCGTTTTCTTGTTTGGTTCTAAATTTCAATCTTTTTTTTTCTTTTTGTTTGCACGCAACAAAAATCTCGCACTAACGACTATTTTTGCTAAAAAGAAATTATATTTTTGCTCACCGGAAGATATTCTCAAGATATTCTCATTCATAAATTATCGATCGATAATTTCTCTATTATCGATATTTCTTTGCTTGATTGTCATAATTTTAAACGTCCTCTCGTTGACAAAGTGATATCTCTATCACTCGATAAAACCTAATAAATTACTCAATTTCCAACATTTTTTCCTCAAGTCACTGCACTAACAACGATTTCCAAAAGACAATTTTTTATACTGTCTCATCGTTGTATGTTAAAATATCTAATTTTGGTTTGACACTACATCGATTTATTTATTTACTACATCGATAACTTTTCTGTTATCGATTGATAAATTGCCTATTATCGATTTTTTAATTACTCTATTGACACGTTTCTTTCTTTTGACGTATAAGAGTGAATTCTCACTTCACCAAAATTATAATTTCATTTTCTCTCAAAAATTCGTTATAATAATAATATGCCTATCACAAAATCCAAGCCCAGATCCACTACCTCAAGTGCATTCATTTTTGAAGCAGATAATCTGGCACGTTTCTGCGCAAAGTTCTCAACAATTCCTGTTGAGGAACTAACTCCTTCTCTCCTGAAGCTCAAGCTGGAAGATTTCTCCAGCTCCACGATCAATAATTCTCTGCCCGTCTTATCCTCTCAAGGCATCTCGACAGAGAATTGGGATCCAATCCTGGTGCATATCTGTTGCTCAAAACTGCCTGAAGATTCCTTGGCTCTGTGGGAACAATCTCTAAGTTCCCGCAAGGATCTTCCAACATGGCAGCAATTGAATGAATTCTTGACTCTCAGGTATGAAGTCGTGGAGAGGCTCAACAGCGTCAAGCCGAATAAACCAGTATTTCTCCAAAACAGACCCCTGAACAAAACTCAAAACTTTTTTGCAGAAAGCAATCGGACATTCTCTTGTCCAATCTGCGAAGCTGCACATTCGCAAAAATCCTGTGAGCGATTTAAAAAGTTAGTTGTTCGCGATAGAGTGAGGCTAGTTCGAGAGCACAATCTCTGTGAGAACTGCTTGGCCTTCACTCACCATAAACGGGACTGCAAGAGCAAACATTCCTGTTTGCAATGTCAGCGAAGGCATCACACGATGCTTCACATAGCAGCAGACAATATTCCCAGTTGGAATATCAACGTTTTGGCGCAAACTTCCACACTCCAATTTCATAATCACCAGATGAGCTTACAGCAGACGATAACTCCCACAAGAAACCGGAGATCTCAGGACCGATCCTCCGAAGATGAGCAACCCTGCTCATCATGCTCCAAATCTTTTTCAAAGGTGCAAGCATTGTTCACCTCAAATGAAGAAAGAACTCTCTTGCCCACAGCTCTTGTCTCTATAGAGCATCTTGGAGAACTTCACAAGGTTCGAGCACTCGTCGACCAAGGTTCTCAAAGAACATTCATTTCTTTCAAGGTACAAAATCGGCTGAGGCTTCCTTCGCAAGCAACTCACGTCAAAATTTCTGGAATAGGTGGCAAAACCATCCAAAACTCTAACCAGACTTGTACCGTTAAGTTAGTCGCCCCAAAGGCTAATAAAAAGTTACAAACACGGGCAATTGTACTCCCACAATTGACCGAATTCTTCTCAACGCACAAAATATGCCAGCCCGATTGGCAGCAATTCCCAATGTTTGATGTGGCCGACCCAAATTGCTTCGTACAAACGCAAATCGACATGGTCATAAGTAGCGATTTGATTCCTCAAATCCTCCTAACTGGAATCCACCAAAATATATGTGAATGCCTCCTCGCGCAGAACACAATATTTGGTTGGATACTTAGTGGTCCCCTCACTCAAATGCTGTCAATATCCAAGCAAAGTAAAGTAGAACGTCGTTTCGCGTTGGACACTCGAACCGACATTCTCGATCGGTTTCCGAATAACGGTAATATTATCCAAACTCATTGCCGTTGTGCCAGCTGTGCCAGCGACTGTGACTCCCTACACAGCTGCAAAAAATGCAGGCTAGCGCACCACACGCTCCTTCATCGGGACACTCCGTCTGTAAAGATAATGTCAGAACCCCGTAGTGACCCTCCACAGCATCGTCGCCGAAGATCCTCAAATGTTCGTCGCAACTGAAGACGCGATCTGCTCGCTTCACTCAGGCACTCAATTTATGCACTAGTGCATGCGGGCCGCGATGTCTAAATCCCTTTAGACAAGTCATATGGTTGGACCCTCAAAGGAAGACTAATATAAGTTAAGTTAAATAAACACTTATTTTTAATTAACGTACCTGAATTTCATACTTACCATATGGCCACCCTGACTCTACGCATAAATTCCCTTTATGCTGTCTATTCGCCTCTCGTGCGACGATCGACCGATCAATTCGTAATCGGTCCTAATCATCGTGACGTTCCACGCATATTCAGTCTCGTACATAAACATTAACATTAACTTTAAATAAATATTATATTGTACATATATATCGTACAGTCTATCCTCGACAATAAAATCGAAGTTAATGTATATACTTTTAAATCGTGTTGCATTTATTTAGTGCGTTTTATTCAGATTACTTTAGAGGAATTTAGTGAAAACCGCTTTTCAAGTCGATGACAGAAAAAGAATTGTTTTTTCCTAAGTGAGACAAAACCTCATTGACATCGGTTATGGGGTAGCGATCTGCTATAGTGACTGTGTTTAATTTTCTATAGTCGATTACCAATCTGTATTTTTTTCTCTAGAAGCATCCTGTTTCTTCGGGACTATCCATATAAGTGAATTATATGGTGTCTTGAAGGTCTGATAATTCCATCTTCAAACAATTTCACTATTTGCTTTTCCACTAATTCATTTTGAGACATAGGTTAGGGGTAATATTTAGAGTAAATAGATGTATCGGAATTTGTTCGGTTGTTTGCTACTACTTTCGTGGTGTAGGTTAATTTTTCGTTGCGTTCGGAGAAGAGATCAGGATGTCTGTTTAGTAGGATCTTCATGTATTGTTTTTGTGAATTATTCATATGGCTCTTTCTAATGCGAAAATGGTTGACAATCTCACCAGAGATTAGTTGTTTTAACTGAATTTAAATTGAATCTTATATAAGCAGTAGTAAAAAGTATTTGCCAATAAATGGTTTAGTAATCTGTATCTCGCGTTGTATAAGCGCGATTGGGTTACGCTAGATGGCGTTAGAAAGATAGGATTTCCTACTAAATTTTCTGATTGCTTGACTCAGTATTGTTTGACCATGCATCAAAGATGGACACCAGTAAAGAGATAAAGGTGAAAACACAAGCCAGACGGCTGAAAATGTGAATAGTGTTTATGGTCCTGATACTGTAACAACCAATCACATGCAATTTTGGTTTCATCGATTCCGTTCCGATAATTTTGATGTCAAAGATGCACCACGCTCTGGAAGGCCAATTGTCGAAAATATCGATAAAATAATAGAAATCGTCTAGTCTGACCGTCATCTAAGCACTGTTTCTTTTGCCCAGGAGCTGGACATTGCATAAAAAACTATTTGGAACTATTTAAATAAGGCTGGATACAAAAAGAAGCTCGATGTATGGGTTCCACACGAGTTAATGCAAAAAAACCTCATGGACCGAATTTCTATCTGTGAATCGCTGCTGAACCGCAACAAAATCGATTCATTTTTGAAGCGGATGGTTACTGGTGATGAAAAGTGGGTCACTTACGACAACGTCAAGTAAAAGCGATCATGATCGAATAGGGGTGAGCCGGCGCAAACGGTGGCCAAGCCAGGATTGACGGTCAGGAAGGTTTTGCTATGTGTTTGGTGGGATTGGCAGGGAATCATCTACTATAAGCTGCCCTCCTATGGACAAACTCTTAATTCCGACCTGTACTGTCTACAATGAAGGAAGCAATCGCCCAGAAGCTTTAGCCAATAGGAGAGGAATTGTGTTCCATCAGGACAACGCCAGGCCACACATCGATAGTGTCTCGCCAGAAGCTCCGGGAGATTGGTTGGGAGGTTCCTATGTATCCACCTGATAGTCCGGACCTGACACCAAGTGATTACTACCTGTTCCTGTCTATGGCGAATGATTTTGCTGGTGAAAAATTCGCCTCAATGGAAGCTTGTGAAAATCGACTGTCCCAGTTTTTTGCGAATAGGGACGAGGGTTTCTATGAGAGTGGCATTTTAAAATTACCTTTAAAATGGCAACAAGTTATCGAACAATACTGTGAATATTTGACCTAAATCGGATCATTCTAACTATGCTAAATAAAACCTTCAATTTAATGCTAAAATAATGAATTTCTTTTTACTAGACCTTATATTATCATAAAAATAAAATAAATATGTGGCACTTAAAGCCCCAAAGGGCTCATTGGCCGTGCTTCTCTTCCATTACTGTTGTGCCTCTTAAATTTGGACAGTATTAGAAGGGACCTACTTATTTTAGCCGGTTCCGAACGGCAGAACACTTGTGACATCACTTTTTCGGAGCTTTGTCACAGAGTTCTTTCAGAAGCTTTTTCATGGCAAGTTGTTACTGTCGGAAGAATTGCCAATTGCTTGCCGACAGGTGGGTACCATTCGAAAGAAAAATCTTATCAATATTAAATTTGTTATGCATCAGCCGGGGATTGAACCACGACCTACAGATCAGAAGGCGAACACATTAACCACTGAGCTACGAAACTACGGCACTATATTATCATATAGTTGTATTTAGTATGAATGACGGCGGATTATAACCCCCCTTGGCAATGTTTGGAAGTGTCGTTGATAAGAGAATTGTGGATGAGACATATTTGGTCCAATTGCTCGTTGGGGTTGTGGCACGTGTGCCAATTCTGGGTAAAATTATCGTGTGGTTTGTACATTCCTTGGTGACGGTGAGGGTTTCTTTGGTGGTAGTGAGTATCTCTGGTTTTGATGATTAGCATGATGAGTACGGAAATTTTGATTTTCTAGCTTTAAGCACAGGTGGAGTACTTCGGGTAAATTCTTTGGATCTCTTATGTCGAGAAGTCTGGGGAGATCCTTAGAAAGTCCCCGGATGAACGTGTCAAGGACTCCGTCGCGAAAATTTCCAGTCAGTAGTTGTATCGATTCTTCGCTAATTTTCATGCATCCGATTTTGTTGAGTATGAGAGAAAAATTTGATTAAACTTTTTGGTTAAAGTCTTGGATAGAGTTGCGTCGTTATATCAGGCAGATCATTTGGCACTCGAGGGTACCTAGGTCCCTGTTGACGGCGTAATATATGCTCAGACAACGGGCTCTCGCTTTCCAGTCTAGAGGTGTGTTATACGATTCTAGCGCCATGTCAGCGCTTCCAACAATTTTGTTTCTTATAACATTGAGGATGCAGAAATATTTTAGGCTTCCCCGGTTGGATCGTAGATTTTCAGAATTCTCTCGACACTCTTTTTCAAAGAAGTGAATTCTGATGAGTTACCTGAAAATTCTCTAAGCGACCGCACTACTTCTGGGATTTTGTCCATGTCATTCAGGTTGTTCTGGAATCTCTCTTCTTTTTGTTGGGTTTTCATTGCTAGTGGATTCTCATTATTTCTAACTATGTTCTGTACTAGTCTTTGTCCGTTGTTTTTTCATATAATTTCGTTAACCACTGCTCTTATTAGATAAGATAGGTCTGGAATTACTTGAGGATTTAGTGATAGAGGTATATTATTAATCCGTAATACGGGATTTGCCATATTTTCGGCTAGTATTCCTTTTATCAATTTTTGTATTTATTTCAATTTTCCGAATTATTATTTTTCCTGATCTTATAAATTTTTAAATATTTATTTTAATTTTCTTAATTAAAATTATTTTTGCCTATTTTGTTATAATTCTTTTCCTTATAAAAAATATTTTTTATTTATTTTAATTTTCTTAATTAATGTTACTTTTATCTGTTTTCTTACAATACTTGCTGTTCGCAGCAGCACTAATTTTATATCGGGACTCGCAGCACTATTTCTATTTCGGGACTCGCAGAGCTAACTTTCATGATCATATAATAAACTATCATCTTCTATTGGAATGTACTAAATCTCGAGATCAAAAACGAAACTGTAATTCTCTTATTCTCTCTGAATTTAGTGATCATACATGCAACTGTAAACTCTCTCATTGCAGTTGACTAAATTTTTACCTATTTCTTTCATTATCTCATTCTTTTGTACATATAATAATAAGCATAGCCTAACTTTAATATTCTACAACTGTTAACTTCACTTCTACTGCGACCACGAATCAATAAAGTTAATAAAATTTTTTTAAGAGTTTTAATTTGCAAATAGGTGGAGCAAATCAGCTCTTCCGCGAAACATTTGGTGACCCCGACGTGATCGGGTTAGAAGTCATTTCGCGTTATAACTATTTGAGTTTTAACTAAACCACATTTTCGTTTCATTTTTCGCAAATTCGAAGTTAATAAAACTTAAAATAAATCAATTTTGTTGCGGCAATATATAAGCACATAACGGAGGTAACTGGTGATAATACCGTTACTCCTATTTTCATACATATCGTACGGTACATATTTATTTGCAAAGCGAACATGCCAAAAGGCAACTAATCGAAAAAAGGCAATGACGTCACATCAGCAGATGTAACGATTAACAGCTCAGATTCAATTTCATTTAACAAAAGGAAAAGTGCATCGATTAAACATCAACTAATGGCATTAAATAAAACTTCGACGGTGCAGCGTCTTGGTGAGCTCGACGAAGCCGAACTTTCTGTCCACGTGGAGTACGTTGAGAGCATGCACGATAGTTTTTACCGCGTGCAGTCGATTCTCGAAGAAGCTGATCCACGAGAACTGGATGGAACAGGCCGAGCAGAATTTTTCGCCATGTACCTAGAAGTCAAGGCAAAGCTGTCACGCGAGCTCAATTTACATCGAAGGACAAATGTAAGGCACTCATCCACCGCTAGGCATTTCGCATTGGGTGAGTCACCGTCCACATTATTTTAATCGTTACGAAAATCTCGACTTCCCGAGTGAAAATACCGAAATTCAGTGGAGCATACATCGATTGGCCTAATTTCTTCGCCATGTTCAGCAGTGTTATTGACAAGGACTTAGAATTGAGCAAAGTGGAAAAACTTCAACATCTGCGCGCTAGTTTGCAAGGAGCCGCATTAGAAACCACTTGCTCACTTGAGCCAGTTGATGAATGGCTCTACTAAAGAATCGATTTGATAATAACTTACTTGTTTTTCAGGCACACGTTAAGGCGATTTTCGGCCTTAAAACTGTTGATAGAAGTTCTGCTAGTGGCTTGCGAGAATTGAGCGACAAATTCAATTCACATCTTCGTGCACTTTACACCTTGGCAACACCTGAACAAATTTTAGATGGGTTACTGATACATCTTGCCACCAGAAAATTCGATCAGAAAACACAGGAGAAATGGGAAGAGGACTTGCCGATACAGACATTGCCAACTTTGAATTCAATGACCTCGTTTTTGGCGAAGCGATGCCGCATGATGGAAAATTAGGAAAGTGCTAAGGTAACGCAAACGCCTAGCAGTCAGGTGGGCAAAAATTCGAATACCAATTAAGGCATTAGAAACGTTTTGGTAGCATCTTCAGGTTCCTCTAGCTTTTGCGTATTTTGCGATTCGAAAGACCATTATATAAATAATTAGTAGTAGATAGAAATTGGGGATTCTGGATCAGCTATCTAAATGTGTGTGTTAGAGTGAGACGGAAGATCGACATGTTTGAAGCTATCTTAGCCGTGTGTTAGAGGGAGACAGTAGATCGGCATGGTTGCAGCTATCTTGGCAGTGTGTTTGTGAGGGAGACGGGATGTGTGTGGGAGGGAGGCAGCATGTGTGAAGCTATCTTCGCAGTGTGTAAGAGTGAGAAAGGCGTGGCACAGTTGCAGCTATCTTGATAGGTGTGTGAGAGGGAGATGGCATGATGGGTGGGCGGAAGGTGTGGAGGGGTGGCCTAGGTGTGAGTAGTGGGGGGCGTTGGGGCGGAGGGTGTGGAGGGGTGGCTTAGGTGTGAGGAGTGGGGGCGTTGGGGCGGAGGGTCTGGTGGGGGTGGCTTAGGTTTGACTGCGTGGGTGGGCGGAGGGTGTGGCGGGGTGGCTTAGGCGTGAGGATGATATTGAATCGAGCTGTACTACCAGGCTATCACGATCGGTAGCAAGCAGCTATGACTTGTAGTGGTTGATATAGTAAGTGCATATGTGTGTGTGTGTATGTATGATATGATATGATATTAGGTTGCAGCTAAATGCTTGACTCATATGTTGAATCGCTTAGGATAGCTTATCAGCTATGCGAGCTATACGCTCAGTATAGTAAATACATGTACATTCGTTTGTGTATGGCTATAGCTTGTAGCTACATAGGCTACATATACTTTTTGTTGAGGTAAGTTTTTTTTTCATTATTCATGTTGAATAGGTTAATGTATACAAATTATATTTGAATTACTTGTTTGCAATTGACTCATATGTTGAATCGCTTAGGATAGCTTATCAGCTATGCGAGTTATGCGGTCGGTATAACCTACATATATATTAGACTATTTATAGCCTAATATAAGTTATAAGTTTTTTTATTGAGGTAGGTTCTTCATATTTCTCATTATTCACGTTGAGGAGGTCAATGTATCCAAATTATATTTGAGTTACTTAATTGACAATTATTTTTTATTTCACACCTGACAATTGGAGTGTTTGGTGTCAAACGATTCGCGATAATGATAAATATTGCGTATGTCATAGCGCATGGTCCCAATGCAAAATAGTTCGAGTGGATGCGAGGGAAAGAGTTATGGAGGTATTCGTAAAACCAGAGGATGGACTTCGATCTTTAATATTGCGTGTAACTCGAAATGGGGGTGTTTTATTACGAGACATGGAATTCAAATTTAAATCGGATCAACATGTTCAAATTGAAGTTTTAGGAGGTGAAATAGTGTTGGCGGGTCAATCATATGATGGAGCTTATAGAAGCACCAATGTTTTCCAATATTTAGGGGACTGTCCATTCTCTGATGATGAGGGATGGGGTAGTCGCTTAAAGCGTGATGATGAAATTACTTATACTACTACTGCTACTACTACTGGAAAGTATTTCGTTACAGATGATGATGATGATGTAAACGAAAATCACGATATTGTTGAAGGAAATTAACTCGAATTTCATTCAGTACCCTGATGGTTATTGAAGTGAAAATTACTCTATAAAAGAATGGGTGAAATTAGTGATGCTATTCAATTTTTTTTAAATAAAAATGAGTATATCATCTCTGTGGAAGAAAAGCAAAATTATTATATATTATGAATACTTTCAATGATTTCGCAGTTACGGATTTTTGCGAAAATGACAATGTAATCCATAGTAAGGACTGTATACGGAATAGACTCATTACGAATAATGAGTCATATACTTGCATCTGTCACATATAGATCTATATTCACCTATATCGTACATTTAACGAATAAATACAATATGACTCTGGGGCGAGAGAGAGAATAAGATCGACAACCAACATACCTACCATCAATGGAGTTCCTATCTTCCAACGGAAAAAATAATTTCAACTTTAAAAATGTATTTTTTTTTTAGTATAAGATTTTTATTTATTAAATATTAAATTTATAAAAATTATGTTGTATATTTATTATTTTATATAATATTAATAATAATAAGAATAAAATACATTTTATTTTTATAAATAAAATTCCTGAGCCTCATGGCGATTTATTTTTAATATGTTTAAATTATGTCTAAATATAGTCCCCGGCGGGTTTTGACGCCTATAAATGGCGTAACCACCAGCATTTATAAGCGTTTTTAGTGGCTCGCTCATATTACTAAATCGGGGTGGTAAGAATACCACCCCGTCATTTAGACTTAACATAATTTTCAACCCGCATGCCGTTTGCTTCAATTCGCATTTGATTATCTGATAGCCTTGATCGACTATCAAAGCATCAATGCGAATTATCGGGTTGCAGTTTTAATCTATTTAATTCATTGACCGCATCCTGCGGTGTATATTTCGCCTCCTCCTCCTTTTCTTTCTGCTGCTGCTGCTGTTGCTGATGATGCTGTTGTTGTTGTTGTTGTTGCTGCTCTTGTTGTTGTTGCTGCTGCTGCAGTTGTTGCTGCTGTTGTTGTTGTTGTTGTTGTTGCTGTTGCTGCTGTTGTTGTTGTTGATGTTGTTGCTGCTGATTGCTGCAGATTATATACCGCTGAGAGAAGGGTATCTCTTCATCATCTAAAATTTCCACAATATTCTGTAATGAAAGTATATATAAATTATTAATATCATAAAACAATAATTTTTTTTATAATAAAGAAATGTATACTTACATTATCGTTCTGGTTCATTCTGCTTTCTTCCTGCTTTCTTCGAATAGTTGTCAATAATGATTTCTATTAGGATCGTACACCGTCTATTTATTCAATTTTCAACTATATGAAGCATGTATACATGTATATGATAAATATTTTTATGTATACAGCTTACAATCGGCCCCTTGACCGCAACATAATAGTTCACATAGTTAAAATCCCTAAACGTATTAGATATGAAAAGTGGGCCGCAGCAATAGACTACTAATTGTACTTCTGCTATGTGATAAGGTGCAGCAAATTGACAACATATAAAGATAAAGATTCAACACATTGACAAAATATTTTTTGTCATATGGGGTGATAAGCTCATATACACTTACACACGCTCCACATTTACCAACATTATTATACGCTCCACATTTATTTAAATGGTTCATTTCATAGAATTAGTTGCAGTATAAAATTGCATTGATTCGTAAAGAGTAGTTGAAAGACTCTTGAAATTATCTTTCCAATAAAATAATTTAATGAGTGAAATAAATGAAAAAAAAATAACTAAGTGAAGTGAATTATATATTCGTGCAGTGCAGTGATAACTTTTTGAATAAATAACTACTATAAATATACATTTTCAAAAAACTGCACTAGAAAAAAATAAATCATTTAAATCGTGTATTCGAAAGTTTTTTAATTGCGGTAATAAGTTTTTGGATAACTATTATAAACACACATTCTAAAAAACTGTACTCGAATTCGTACTCATATGAATAAAAACAACTCATTTAATTTAATGTGAAGTAAAAACTAATAAACAAAAATAGTGATATCTTACTCTAAGAGTAGCAGCAGCAGCAGTAACAGGTTTAAAAAATAACAACTACATAATCATCATCATCATCATCATCATCATCAGCAACAATAGTAGCAACAACAATCCTAGCAACAACAGTAGTAGCAGCAATAAAAGTAATAGAGCAGCGGCAGCAGTAGCAGCAGTAGCAGCAGCAGCAGCAGCAAGAGCAATAATAATAACAGTAAGAGCATCAGTAACAATTAAGTAATATTACCAATATTATTATTATTATTATTATTATTATTATTATTATAATTATTATATCTATATTAAATTTTATTTAATAATGTCGAAACGTAAAACAGTGCACTGAGCTTTCTTTTGTGAGGAATGTGATACATTTTTCTCTGCAAAGAGAAATTTGCAAGCACACATTAAACGGGTTCATTCACAAAAAAAGAAAGAATCCAATACTACATATTGCGATTTTTGTAAAAAGGATGTGATAACACGTAATTGGAGTTATCACATACGTACGAATATTCATAAAAGAAATGCTTGCGAAATCGTTGATGGTAATGTGAAAGTTATTCAGTCAGAGTTTAAAAATAGGATAAAGACCCTTCAATTTAATAATGATGATGAGGGTGATTTAATCCCCGAAAAATTTATAGGGAACATTTCGAATTGTATAGTTAGCGTTTTGAAAGAGTCTTTACTAAGTAATGACCCTTTCAAATATAATTTCGAATTGTTTGGAGAGTATGTAAAACCACCTCACGATATAGTGGAGGTTAAATCTTTTCAAACAAACATGATACCCATACACACTATACACGAACTGGAGAGCTCACTAAACGATCATGTTGAAAAGATCAAAAATCAAATGAGTGAATTCCAGGAACGTGATAGTGGGTGGGCCCTTCTTAAATTACTTCATTTGGAGGTTAATGTGAATAAGCTCGACATGATAAAAGGAAGTAGTTTCATACCTCTTCCTAAAAAATTGATGGAGAAAAAAGCATGTGTCAATGTTGAAAATGATGACATGTATTGCTTTAAATGGTCTATTATTGCATCTTTTGTGGATTCACCAATTAATTCGAACCGTTGTTCGAATTATAATGTGAATATAAATGATGCAATAATATTTGTGAATGATCTAGAGTTAAACTTTAGCGGTATGGAGTTTCCTCTAGACTATAATGATATCCACATTTTCGATGAACAAAATGCAGACATCAGCATATCTGTCTTTGGGTATAACGATGAAATTGGTGATGCTTTTGGTCCAATTTACTAGACAAAGGATTCACATAGAAAATTTCATATAAATCTTCTATTTATCCAAGATGAGTTAGCGGATAATTTCCATTATGTATGGATTAAGAATGTGTCGCGACTTTTCCGGTCAACGCTAACTGGCAATAAAAATTCCATTCATTTTTGTAATGTATGTTTACAACATTTTTCAAACGATGAAAAATATAGTCAACATATATCCAGGGAATGTAATCTTATGGTTACCAGAATGCCTGCTGAAGATAATAAATTTCTCGAATTTAACGGCATACATCATCAGATGGATGTACCTTTTGTAGTATATGCAGACTTTGAATGTGTATTGAAATCATGTGATGAACAGGTTTCCGAAAAAGTAAGAAATATTCAGCAGCATCTCGCCTGTGCATTTTCATATCAGATCGTATGCAATTATAATCCGATATTGAGTAAAATGCGAACATATGTGGGTATGGATTCATCCAAAATGTTTATTGAGATGTTAATTGATGATCTCATCAAAATTTTTGATGATTGCATTAATGTTAAGATTCCGATGAATCCTCTATCTAATGGAGAGCGAGATTTTCATTTTTCATCTCCTATATGCCATATTTGTTAGAGGAAATTCATTGGGAATGAAGAGCGTATAACGGATCATTGCCATTTAACCGGGAAATATCGTGGCCCAGCGCATAATCAATGCAATTTGAAATATAAAGTTCCGAAATTTTTCCCGGTGTTTTTCCATAACCTCTCGGGGTATGACATACATTTATTTATCAGAGAGCTTCAACATAAAAGTGGTTATGTTGAAGTAATTGCTGTAAATAAAGAGAAGTATATTTCTATATCATTTAAATGTAGAAAGGAAAATGGTATAATGGAGATAAGATTTTTAGACTCATTCAGATTTATGGCTTCAAGTTTGGAGAAATTAGCAAAAAATCTCGATCCCTCAGATTTCCACATGGTTAGAGCAGTGCACCCTAATAATGAAGAATTCGATCTAATTCGACATAAGGGTGTTTATCCATATAACTATATACAAACGGAGGAAGTTTTACATGAGAAATGTCTTCCTCCAAGAGAAAAATTCTTAAATACTTTGACCGGTTCTCCGTGTTCTGAAGAGGAATATAATCATGCTTAAAAAGTGTGGGCAAAATTTAGCTGTTCTTCCTTGAAAGACTACATGGAAATCTATTTGAAATGTGATGTGCTCCTACTAACTGATATATTTGAAAATTTCAGGAAAAAATGTAGGAATGTGTATAAGCTTGATCCATGTCAATATTATACAGCCCCCGGTTTATCATGGGATGCAATGTTGAAGCATACATCTATTTCATTAGAGCTATTCACTTCACATTCAGTGCATCATTTTGTGCAGAAGGGGGTTCGTGGTGGGATTTGCCAAGTGAGTAAAAGACACTCGAAGGCAAACAATAAGTATATGAATGATTTCAATCCATTGAAACCATCTGAATATTTAGTATATTTAGACGCCAATAATCTATATGGTTGAGCAATGTCACAATATCTACCAACAGATAGATTTGAATGGGTTGAATGGGTTGAATCATCCGTTGGATACTTTTTAGAGGTAGATTTGAATTACCCTCTCCAGATGCATGAGCTGCATAACGATTTATCATTTTGTGTTGAAAATATGAACCCTCCAAATAACAACAAAGTAACAAAATTAATTACAAATTTAGACAATAAATACAATTATGTAATACACTATAGGGTTCTACAACAGGCAATAAAAAATGGTTTAGAGTTATCTAAAGTTCATAGGGTGTTAAAATTTAATCAATCTCCTTGGTTAAATCAGTATATCGATTTAAACAATCAACATCGCACCTTAGCTACATGCGAATTTGAAAAAAATCTTTTCAAATTAATGAACAATGCTGTTTACGGTAAAACAATGGAAAACGTTGAAAAACGTAATGACATTAAAATTTCATCATCTTGGGAGAGTGTTCAGAAGAGAAAAGGAGTTAGAGCCCTAATATCTAGTCCGAATTTTCACAGCATATCAATTTTTGATGAGAATATGTGTGCCATTCAAATGAATAAAATGCGAGTATTATATGACAAACCGATATATCTGGGATTTGCAATTTTGGAATTATCAAAACTTAAAATGTATGACTTTCACTACCAATATATGATTCCAAAATTTAAGCAAAATTTATCGCTATGTTATATGGATACCGATTCTTTTATTTATAATATTCGCACCGATGATTTTTATCAGGATATCAAAGATGATATTGATAGCAGATTTGACACATCGGGCTATGCTATTGATAATCCCTTCAACATACCGTTGAAAAATAAAAAAAATTAGGTATAATGAAGGATGAGAATAATGGGGCAATTATACGTGAATTTATTGGCCTACGTCCTAAAATGTATTCATTAGATGTAGTTAATTATAATGTTCAGAATAAAGTGAAGGGTATCCCCAAAAATATTTCATCGCGGTTAACCATCAACGATTTCGCAAACATTTTATATAGTGGGGATATACTAACTCGCCCTATACATACAATAAGATCTATTCATCATAATTTGTATACACGTGAAATGAATAAAATTGTCTTAACTTCAAATGATGATAAAAGAGAAATTCTACCCGATAACATTCACACAAATGCACACGGTTATTACAACCTCAGTGAATTAGTTGAATTGCTTAATAATTCCGATGAGTGAGAGAAAAAAGAACAAAGTTTTACGTTTTTTTCATTGTATTTCTTTACATAGTTTTTATTAATTATTAATGTGAAAAAAAATTAGATATTATACTTAGTATTAAGATTATTGTGAAACTAGAATAAACAATTCATTTCTAATATTAAAAAAAAAAAAAAAAATATGAGTAAATAAATATAAATATGAGTAAATAAATATAAAAAATATAAATTAATATGTTTTCATTTCAAAATTCAAAAATTTTCTTAAGGCTCTAACATTGATTAAAGCACAGTTTTGATTATGAATTATACAACCATCAAAATAACCATATTTTTCTCTAATTTTTTTCATATTTTCACATCCATAATCATCTAAATTGAATATATTTGAAAGTTCAAAGAATGACTCAAGCCATTTCTTCTTCTCATAACCCTTAACATAAATTTCACAATTAAATAAATTTTTCCGTATGAAATTTGATAAGCTCTGGAATGTGATTGATCCTGTATCCCATTTAATGTTGTGATGTTTCGATGTAATCCAGCGTGCTTGTTTTTGATAGAATGGTGGAAGATCCTTGAAGGGGAACGGTGGTTTTACAATGAAATGCATATCCTCATTAATGCTAAAGGATATTGCCAGATCCTTTAAAATAAATTGGTTTTCAGGCCCCTTAAATCCTTGAATATCAACAACTACTTTTTGTATATAATTAGAATGCATTTTTATATATATCCTTTTGATGTTTCAAATTGAAAATTCCGTAATAAATGTCTTCACTCTTTGAAGAAAAAGATCATACTGGATATATTAAATCATTTTCTTAATTTCTCCAGTCATGGGGTTATAGCTAATAACCCGATCATGTATGAGAAGGGCATAAGCAGAAGTATTGGGAGGAATGTTTTTCAATGTCTTGAAAATTACCTTCACATCAATTGGTCCACTTTTCATTGCTTCATTTTGATGTTTTAAATCAATTATTATGATTGGAGCAATGGATTTAAATTTACTGGGGGTTAATAAAGGTTGCATATTTCTTAGGTAGTATTCCTTTTGAAATTTGCAATACATATCATATAGGAGGGCTAAACGACCATTTTCGATTTTAAGGTTCAGCTCATCATAGGGATAAACTTCAGAATTTAGATGAACTCTTACATCGGTGAGATCACAAGTAACGAATTTTCTAGAGTTCTGAAATCCGATTAGCATGAATCGTGGTCGTTCACTTATTTAACATTCCATAGATGATTTGTAGTCTGTGATAGTGTTGGATTAAAATGCATATCCCAACAACGAAATGCCATTGGTATAGACACTCCTCTTCGAATATTATTGTAAATATTTATTTAGTTGAGTCTGCTAATTGAATATGTGGCACTTTCCATATTAAATTAACTATAGTTAACACAATTTTATCATTCACAGCAGCTACAGAGGAGAAGGCTATACCTTCATCAGTTTTTGATCGAAGAAGTATTAGTTCATACTTTGCATTTAATATCACCTTATTATAATCTTCAGCAAAACCCAAAAGATGTTTTAAAGGTATGCAAAAATTAAATTGTCCATTGGTTATTTCAATATCATCAGAAACACTCCAACCAGCATTCATCATCACTGTACTCTCATTAGGTGAGAGAGAGGCAAAAGCCTTCATTGTAGTTGCAATCCCTAAATGTCGGGTTCGATCAATTTCAATCCCATTCATTTCATAACGAATTTCATCGAATAAATTTGATACGCAGTTATTCCGCATTTTTATATTATGAGAGATAGTCTGTCCATTCAGTGTGGCAGTTCCTTCAATATAGATCATACTTTCCGAAGGTAGAATGTAGAGGTCTTGATTCTGAATAGGTATTCTAATTTCATCATTATTTTTATATGATTGTTGATACGCCGAATAACTGTGGTAATCCTTCTTAATGATGCTCTCATCATAAAGGGGTTGTTGCATAATATTAAGCACATCAGTTGACGCCATTTGAAACGTTTTTCCTTCTTGCACTTTCGTTTTTAATTATAAATCCTAAGCTTTTTAAAAACTTTTTATTCAATGGTGATAAGATATTTTGCTTTCCATTAAAATATTTACCATCAACTTTTGGAGATGTGTAGCGAGGTTTTTTTGCGATATGATTCTATCAGAGGTCAATCGTATATTGTTAGTAAATTGATTTCCGACTATATCTCTATTATATTTAATCATTCTAAAGAGCCGGCTTTAAGTGGAGTCTTAATGCAATTTGTTCCTTGCGAAAATTTACTAAGTTCCCGTCTTTATCAACAATTCTCACCAAGAGTTGACTTATCCGTCTAGTGTTAACAGGTAAATAAATTAATGTTTGCGGTCGCTCACTTATTTTATACCCTGGTAAAACCGATACAGAAAACTGATGAATTGTATGAGCCGAATCATTGTTAATATATGACCCTGTAGTTATGTTGCACTCGATTCGTAAAACGTTTACTTTCGAAATATCAACTTGTACATCAGATTGATGGTATTTATTAGGTTTTAATTCACGTCTGCTGAACCCCAACAATCCACCAATTGTACATTCACGATCAAAATAAATGGGGTCAGTAGTTGACAATATCTCAATTTGCATTGTATTGTTATTAGGTTCAATTTTCAAAATATCCTTTATATTCACATCTTCATACTTTTCAACAACAAAGTCAATTATATCATCAATTTCATATGATCCTATTGGAATTACGATAACATGGTCACCAATGTGAAATAAATTATTTCCATAGTCCACATTAGGTATTGAGTGATAAGTGGTGAAATCAACTAGAGCACAAACGTAATCATCATTCAACTCTATGGGCGGAAAAAAATCTGCTGTTAGCTCTGAGCTTCTTCCAACCAATTCTATTGTTCTGGACATCTTAAATATTTTTTTTTTTTTTTTTTTTTTTGTTAGCTTATTTTTTTTTATTGAATCTTTCTTAAATACGAGAAACTAACAATAAGTATTCAAATCTTACAAACTAAATAAAACTATGTGATATCCCCTACGTTCCATCACAATTTGGTGAGTCGCGAGATGTAGCAATTTTACAGCATATTCAGTGTGTCTTTTCTTTTTAATCGACGATGCCCCTTGCTCAGCAACAATTGCCTAGCAAGGGGATTCGGATGATTGTGTAATTTTTGAATGTAACTTCTGCAGTACATTGCAACTTCCTCAGAAATTGTGGATACATTTAAATCTCGATGGATGTTAACGTTCCTCATATACCAAGGCGCGTTTACAATAATTCGCAGACACTTGGATTGTATTCGCTGCAATTTTTCGATATTAGAGGGAGATGCGGTGCCCCAAAACTGAATACCATAAGTCCAGATTGGTTTCAGGATTGCTTTATATAATAGCACTTTGTATTCAAGATTCAACTTTGATCTTTTGTGTAACAGCCACCATAACTGATTCATTTTAAGCTTGATCTGAGTTTTCTTTGCCTCTATGTGATTTTTCCATGTCAGCCTTCTGTCGAGGTGAATACCCAAGTACTTTGTTGAGGAACATTGTGGAACTGATTGGCCATTAATTTTAAGTGGGGGACATGTATCTAGCCTTAGCGTGAAGGTTACATGTACGCTCTTTGATTCATTGACTTTTATACGCCATTTTGCTAGCCAGATTTCGAGAGAATCGACATGAGACTGCAGGAGTTTAGTAGCTTCTATGGGGTTAGAGCGAGAGCACAATATTGCCATATCATCAGCAAAGGTCGATATGAATGTATAGTTATTGTTGGGCATATCTGAAGTGTATAAGAGATACAGTAAGGGACCCAAAACGCTTCCTTGAGGAACGCCAGCGTGAATATCCAATGGATTGTTGTGTAATCCTTGTGATGTACGAGAAATTGTCTTTTAGTGAGGATAGGATAAATAGGTAAATAGGATTATGATTAAATAAAATACACCACATTTCGTTTTATATACTTTTTTATTTATAAAATCATACAATATCGCTTTTATTTATCCATGAATTATGCTCTTTAGAGAATCCGAGCCATTTAATATAGGCTTTATCACCTGTAGTTTTTACAATTTTTTCAATTAAATACATATCAGGGTATTTCGTCTTCATAAGCTCATATTCATAAAACCCCCCTTTTATTGGATTTCCTTGATAGTCTTCCAGTATATATGTTGTAGGATTAGTTTTTTGAATTTGCTTAATTTTAAATATCTCA
The DNA here is from genome assembly GCA_963854835.1 of Megamerina dolium. Lineage (NCBI taxonomy): Eukaryota > Metazoa > Arthropoda > Insecta > Diptera > Megamerinidae > Megamerina > Megamerina dolium. Next base: position 16,748,027 of record OY978530.1, on the reverse strand, counting down.
GTAGTCCAATTCGGTGTATACCCCTTCTCAAAAGCATGTTTATATTTACTTATTCGAACATTTGACCCCACAGTGAATTTAGATCGATGAAAGACCTTCAAATGGTTATATACAGTTTCTAGAAGATCTTTCTCATTCGACGAATTTACATCAACCGGTGCCATTTTTATCGTTCTATGTATTTTATGATTATATTCATCAACCAATTTTTGATAATTATTAATCCATCGATATGATCCGTTATAGCTAAACTCCTTCCACATCATACCCTTTAATATTCGATTAAAGCGTTCAACTATTGACGCCTTTAGCGGACTAAATGTTGAGTAATGATTAATGTTATGCTCATCCATCAATTTTTTAAAATGTTTATTGAAAAATTCTTTTCCATCATCAGTTTGAAGATTTTTCGGTATTCGTCGATCATTCTCAAATATATTCTTCATGGCTTGTGTTACATGGTCGGCACTTTTTGTTTTAATCGCTATTGCCCAGGCGAATTTCGAGAAAGTGTCAATAATTGTTAGAAGGAATCGATATCCACGATTTAATGCTATGTATGCGCCCATTTCAACTAAATCCGCCTGCCACAAGTCATCAATACCTTTAGTAATTACTCGTCGGCGATTAAAATTTTTGCGAGCTTGTCGATGAAGCTCTTCAACTAAATCTCGTTTACTCATTCTTTTTGCTTATTTTCTAGATTTTTCAATATCTCATACATTTCCATAGTCTCGTCTGGTGATAATGAAGGTGTTTCCTTAAGTACATAGTATTTATATATATAGTGTTCGAGGTCTTCGTGTAGAGAAGTTAGTCTAGCTTCTGTAGCTTTAATTTTCCCAAGTAGATCATTATTCAATGTTTCAATTTTAGAAATTAGAATTATATTATCAACTTCATTTTTTTGTAGTTTCGACATTATTTCATTGACACGTTCATCAACATATACCTTAGTGACTCCATCAGATTCATCAACTGGTACACCGACTTTTGTTAATCGATGATTTTGAAAGCTTATATATTTGGATGAAGCGTTTGTCTTTACACCTAAAATTTTGTTCACACCTCGACGTAACTCCCCCTTATTAATACTCTCAGAATAACGACCAAACTTATCTACACTCATAATGCTAGTGAATGATATAGAGTGTCGTTATCATATTATAATCTTTGACTCTCGTAATTCTTCAATAATGGATACTATCTCATTGTTATGACTGGAATTTCCAGCAGCTTGTGATGCTATCAAGACACGAAGGCGATCAACCAACTCATTTGGATTATCCCAATAGATATAATTCGATTTAGCTGTATTTAACTTCATCACATCATCATTGATGAACCGATTACGTTTCAGTCCTTGACCCTTTTTTGGAGTTGATTTAAATAAATCTTTTAGAATTTGATATTTATACGCTTTCGTAACTTTCACTCCACCTGATACCTCGAAATGTCGTTTATGCGCATTAGTTGATAAGAGAATTTCTTTATAGTTATCCAAATCTATATTATTATATACTTTCGGTACTTTATGAAAAAGTAATTGAAATAGACCTGGAGTTAAAGTCCAACTTCTTTCACCTATCTCAATTTTATCATCTTCAAATTCAAATTCTTCATTGACTTATTTCCGAACATGTAATTTCCATGAGCATCTTGATGAAATCCATATACCAAATCTAATTGCTTTTGCTGCTTTAGAAGTGAAATATTTGTTATTTATTGTGAAGATGATGGTGATTTTTCTAATGTTGTTGAAATACTATCATGAGTAGTATCGACAAGAGTGTCACCGAACATTTTTGAATAAAAAACATCATCATTAGTAGTGGTGCTAGTATTATTACGACTTTGTGATGATGATGATGATACTCTCTTTGGTGTGCTGGTAGTAATTTTAGTCTTCTCATACGGTAAAGGATTTTCAGATTTAAATAGTTTCCGATCACCTTTATATGGAGTATATTCATCTTTATAATCTTTAGGATGACCTTTAATATTTAATTCATTAGTGTTTAATGTGCCAGCTTTATCAATCAAAGCTTTCAGAGGTGTTGTTATAGGATGAAAAGTTTTTTCCAATTGATTTTCCGTATCAACTTCACCCAACTTGATACTTTTAAACTTTTGTTTTAGCGACTTTCGCGCCTTAATAATTTCTTTCAACATTTTTGGATCGACTTTCCGCAGCATATCTGCATGCTAGTATAGAATTATCTTAAATGTCTATATATGTATATTCGATTCATAGATTATATATATATATATATATATATATATATATATATATATATATATATATATATATATATATATATATATATAGCTAATATTTTATAAATATATCGAACCCTTTCCTATAACGTCCATCAGCAATTGGATCATCTTTAGATATTACGAGAAATCCATATTTATCACACCAGCATTCTTTACACATCTCATGAAACTGCTCATATGTAAGATCAGTTCCAACATGATCATTATACACATGCTTAATATTTAACTCATCTTGCTTAAACATTATTATTAAGTTAGCATTATCACGAATTAAATGCTTTGGAATGCGTGTATATATTTGACATAAATAGAAGCTATCAATTTTATTATGACGACCCATGCAGAAATATACGCGAATATTATTTTGTTTTTCACACGCGACATCATCAAATATCATAATGGAATTTTTTCTGGCTTCATTTGGTGGTATAACTTCCTCATTCTCTGAGAATGTGAAAAATCCCATCCCTTTTATGGGGGCGAGTAACTTCTTCAAATACTGATATTTCGGTTGATTAAGTGATTTCCCATAAATATAAATATTTTCAAATTTTAATCCATTCGGACTTTCAATTAAACTTATCATAACATTAGTTTTCCCACAATTCGATGGTCCGATAATTAAACATCTGATTGTATTCGGTAGTAGGAGTCCATGACGACGTTTTAAAGTATCATTTGTTTTAAAGTCTAATTTCCTGACAACAATTTTTTTATCCTGTCTTATGAACTTCATTTTAACAACTGAATTACATTATATAATAGCACATCCTCTTCAAATAATATTATTAGTATATTGTCATCATTTCATGTTGCAACAATAGATAACTATTAATAATGGGTTTATTAATTAAAAAAGGTCTCAGTCATAAAAAACAACTTCATGGTGGTGGACTTGTTGATGGGATAATTAATTCTTTACCAGTTGAATTACATTTACCTGGCTATCAATTTTGCGGTCCTGGTACTAAGCTTAAAAAGCGTTTAAATAGAGGTGATAAGGGTGTAAATCCATTAGATGATGCTTGTAGATAGCACGATATTGCATATTCGCAAAACAAAGACTTAGATAGAAGACACATTGCTGATAAACAACTTGATGAAAGAGCTTGGCAAAGAGTAACTTCAAAGGATAGTAGCATCGGTGAGAAGGCAAGTGCTTGGCTTGTGACAAACGCGATGAAATCTAAAGTTAAATTCGGAATGGGTAATAACATTACGAAGACGAGACGGAAACGAAAATGTGTAAAAAGTAAATGTCCTAAAAAAATAATTACAACTGCCCTTGTGAAGGCGCGCAAAATTTTGAAACGTCAGATGCCTGATAGTGTTGAAAAAGCAGTGAAAATCGCACATAAAGTAATCAGTAATACATTTAGGGGGAATAAAGAGAATATCAATATTCCTAGAGTCATACAAATCCCCAAGGTTGGGGGATTTCTCCCCTTGGTACCAATCCTAACCGCATTGGGTGCACTTGGTGGTCTAGCATCAGGAGGATCGGCTATCGTCAAGGCTGTCAACAGCGCCAAAGCTAGAGAGCAGTTGGATGAAGCAAACCGTCATAATAAGACAATGGAAGCGATTGCTATGGGAAAAGGTTTATATTTGAAGCCATATCGGAAGGGGTATGGCTTCTTTTATCGGCCACAAGCAAAAAACTTTTAAGTATGTTACCCAAGAGAGCGCTCACTGACGTTGACATTATAAAATTCGCGAAATATATACCACACTTTCGCGGAGTATTCATGCGTGATACTCTTCCACGAAAACCTCATGTGATTGAGTGCGGAATTGTGAACCTTGATAGTATACAAAGCAGTGGAACACATTGGGTAGCATACTATAAAAATAAAAGTCATATTGAATATTATGATAGCTTCGGAAATTTACCTCCACCAAAATAACTGATAAAATATTTGAGGACAAACATCAACTATAATTATAAACGTTATCAGAAATTCAATACATACACTTGTGGTCATCTATGTCTAAAATTTTTATATCAACTTTCTCACACTTTTTAAATAAATGAAATAAAAAACAATATATTTTTTTTCACACCTCAACAAGCGAACAATAATTTTATTTATTTATTTTTATATAAGTAGTTGAATTATCTAAAACATTTAGAGCTTCGGTATATTTTAATTCTTTAAAAATAATTTGTAATTTTTCAAAGGCATCAGGTCCTCGATGGGTTATCTTTGTGAATAGTTCCGCATGAAGCCTGCTTTCTCTATTATATTCATCAACATCGTCATCATCATCATCATCGTCATCATTAAAGATGTTGCGAGATAATCTATACTGTATTATATCTAGCATGCGCTGTGTTATGAGGTTGTTTTCCACACATTTATTCGAAAGTTTTTATAATTTGTTAGCCGGATTAATTGTCCAATATTTCTTAAAATGATCTCTCGGTGTATATCGTCCATGATTATTTTATTGAAGTTTGCTTGATGTGAGCTTCACTCGATGACTAACTCCGATTACTAATACTTCAATCTTTTATACGGAACATTTGATGTACTATACTTTTTTGCATCCTCTTCCTCAGTGTTTAGCTCCTTCGAATTTGACTGGACTTCATACTGCTTTCTCTTCGCAGCAGTATCTTCCATTTTTATGTGGCCATATTTATTACTACCACCGCTACTATTACTACCGAATGAAGTATTTAGATTAGAATCCATTGTCCTCTACGTAAAACTTTATCAAAGACTAATGAGAACTTCAAATCGATATACTCAATTTATATCAAAAAATTATTGATACTTTTACTTACCCAACAGTGAAGTTTAAAAATATAATATAAACAAAATGTATCGATTATTAGCATACGAAGTCTGAGTGTAAACAATAAACAAACAGAATAAATAAATGTTTTGAAACTCTTTATTATCACCAAGTATTATATTACATGCTAATTAGTAAAAAATTCATGAATGAACATCAATGATTGCATCATATAATTAAATTAGAATATTGACATTGTATACAGATGTTCAATAGGTTGCACATTTAAGATTTCAATATCAGATCTATAGTTTTCATCAGAATAACGAACTAATGCAACTTCACCATCAATAAGCTGTTCAGTTACAACTTCACGATATTCACTACATCGAATACTCATACTTCGTTTCTCGTAGTTTGAATCATAGGTGCATCGAATTGTTATGTATGTACCGGAATCATAAAGTAGTTTAAAATGTCTGTAGAAAGGACGCTCACTTTGAATTATACCATTAATTTCTTGCTCATTGTGTATCAAATCTTGCCTGAATGCTTCAATAGCTTCAGTCACGGTGAAAAAATGTTTTGTTGCCCCCTCCGTACTTGAAATTGATGGTGTCGTTTTAGTAGGTTCATCGCTAAATACTCTATCTTCATTTTTCGCAGTACTAAGCTTAGAATAAGCTATGTCGATGTTGACCACCTCATCATTTGGTAGAGTCAAACGAAATCCATATTTTCCCTTTCTTCCACCATCTAATGTAGACACCAAATTTATTGGTATTCGCTCTGCTGAAAGTATTTGCTTATACATTAAAGCAAATAAATTCAGCCAGGTGTATATCTTCATAAATCTCATTTTACTAACTATATTGTAGTTAATAGTTAATAGTTTAACTAGATATTCTCATCTGATAAACTATGTAAGGAAGCTCGCAAAAAATAGCAAACATTAATAAGACATTTTTTTTCATCAATTACCTATCCCAATAACAAAACCGTAGAGCGTGACTAAGCAACTCAATATATATATATATATATATATATATATATATATATATATATATATATATATATATATATATATATATATATATATATATATATATATATATATATATATATATATATATATATATATATATATATATATATATATATATATATATATATATATATATATATATATATACAGTGGCTCACAGCTTATTTCGTACAGTGTATATATTTTTATGTACATGGCTGTAACATCGAAACTAAAAAACTTATCAATAAGTTTTGAATGTAGATGTCTGTGTATGTGTTTAGTAAACCTAATAAGAAAACGGGGAACCCCAAAAATTGTTCTTTTTGTCATGCAAGAGAGAAAAACTATTGACCAGCTGATTTTCAGCTCACATCTTATTTCGTACACAAACTTCAATGTAAGTAAGTTTCATTCTGCCGCGCAGTTACAAAGTTTTTTTGAATTGTATGAGTTTTTGGACCTTTTTAACTATTATAACTATTTTTATTATTCTTATTTTAAATAGTTAAAGTGCTGTAAATTAAACATTTAGCGTTATGGGTCGTCGTACAACGATGGAACAGCGTAAACTGGTAATTAACCATTTTAGGAAAGGTCAGAGTGTGCGAAAAATTGCTGAAATGACAAATTTAAGCGCCTCAACTGTCCAATACATCATTCAACGCTTCGTTCGCGAAAATCGGTTGGAGAACAAGGGCAGAGAAGCACCTAATAAGATTTTCAACGCATCAGACGAGCGTTATATTGTACGAAAAATTAAGAAAAATCCAAAGTTATCCGCTCCGAAGTTGGCTGCAGAGGTTCAGCGTGAAATAGGAAATCATCCAGTGCTGAAACTGTCCGACGTGTGCTGCGCAATCATGACTTGAACGGTCGAGTAGCCCGAAAGAAACCATTCATTTCGAAAATGAATATACAACGCCGACTTGACTTCGCCAAAGAGCATATTATTAATACTCCTGCGTTCTGGAATACCGTTATTTTCGCGGATGAGTCTAAGTTTAATATTTTTGGCTCGGACGGAATGTCATATGTTTGGCGTAAAGCGAATACCGAGCTAAACAAGGAGAACCTTAAGCCCACAGTGAAGCATGGTGGCGGTAGCGTGATGGTTTGGGCCTGTATGTCAGCAGCCGGAGTAGGTGAATTGGTTTTTATTGAGGAAACAATGGACAAAATGAAGTACCTCGAGATTCTGAAAAACAAAGTGCAGACAAACTGGGTTTGCGGGAAGAATTTCGGTACTACCAAGATAATGACCCAAAACATAAATCTGGGATTGTGCAATCTTGGCTTATTTGGAACTGCCCACACTTGATGTCTCCACCACCACAGTCACCTGACATGAATGTGATTGAAAATCTTTGGTCTATTTTGGACAATAAAATAAGAACACACAAGATTTCTAATAAGCAAGACCTAAAGAAGGTACTGATGGAAGAATGGAAAAAAATCACACCAGACATCACTCAAAAATTGGTGGATTCAATGCCAAATAGACTCCAGGCTGTCATTAACGCTAAGGGATGTCAACTAAATATTAAAATCAACTTACTTTGTTTTTAGTTTGAACTTAAAGAGACTGTACGAAATAAGCTGTGACATGAATTTTCCTATTTTTTTCTTATTTTATTTTTTTATAGTGTCAAGCACTAAAATTTTGAAAAAGTAAATTTTGGAAAATAAAAAACAAACCTTCCTTTCTAAAATGGCATTTATATTTTGTTCAAATTTTTGCTATATTAGGAATTACGACTGCAGCAATTTTTAAACTGTCACTGTACGAAATAAGCTGGGAGCCACTGTATATATATATATATATATATATATATATATATATATACCCACCCCCTAAATAAAACTCATATAATTTTTTTTGGTGATCATGCTAGCTACATATATATTACGCTATAAATATTCTAATATATAGCCTATGTAGCTATAAGCTATAACCATATACGCATGCTTGTACATGCATTTATTATACCGACCGCATACTATATAGCTACAAGCTATAGCCATACACAAACGCATGTACATGTATTTACTATACTGAGCGTATAGCTCGCAAAGCTGATAAGCTACCCTAAGCGATTCAACATATGAGTCAAGCATTTAGCTACAACCTAATATCATATCATATCATACATACACACACACACACACATATGCACTTACTATATCAACCGCTACAAGTCATATCTGCTTGCTACCGATCATGCTAGCCTGGTAGCACAGCTCGATTCAATATCATCCTCACGCCTAAGCCACCCCGCCACACCCTCCACCCATCCACGCCGTCACACCTAAGCCACCCCCACCAGACCCTCCGCCCCAACGCCCCCACTCCTCACACCTAAGCCACCTCCTCCACACCCTCCGCCCACCCATCATGCCATCTCCCTCTCACAGACCTATCAAGATAGCTGCAACCGTGCCACGCCTTTCTCACTCTTACACACTGCGAAGATAGCTTCACACATGCTGCCTCCCTTCCACACACATGCCGTCTCCCTCACACACACACTGCCAAGATAGCTGCAACCATGCCGATCTACTGTCTTCCTCTAACACAGCTAAGATAGCTTCAAACATGTCGATCTTCCGTCTCATTCTAACACACACATTTAGATAGCTGATCCAGAATCCCCATATTCTATCTCCTATAATTGTATAAAATTCATAAATTTATCGCCGAATTTACGCTACAAGGAAGCTAAGCGACTTCAACTTTGTTTAAATTGCCTACGCAAAGGCCATAGCCTACAACGATGAGTCTGGGCATTGTCGTCATTGCTCAGCCAAACACAATTCTCTTCTTCACATGAACCCAATTTCGTCGTCTTCAAATCCACAAGAAATTGAAGCTACAACCTCGTCACAACAAACACTCATTTCATCGTTAACTTCAAGTTCAATCTCTCAAGCTTCGAAATCTATCGGCAGTAGTAATGTATTGCTAGCTACAGCAATGATTTTAGTAAAAAATCGTTCAGGCATCTTCGTTCCATGCCGCGCTATTCTCGACTCAGTATCTCAAATAAATTTCGTAACTACTCGCTTGGCAAATCTGTTGCAACTTCCATTCAAAAAATCAACAATTGTGATCTCCGGTATAGGCGAATCCAACTTCGTTGCCGACAAGGAGATTGACGTTTTCGCACAATCGCAAGATAAAAGCTACAACACTTCGTTCGCTGCTGTGGTCACACCCAGCATAACAGATTATCAACCTAACTTCAACCTTACTTCGGAATGGAAGATACCATCAAATATTACTCTCGCAGATCCACTATTCTTCAAACCACAGCACATTGACTTGCTTATTGGCGCAGGTTTATTTTTTGATTTGATGTGTGTTGGCCAAATTCGCATTGCTAGTAATTTGCCAATGTTACAAAAAACTCGACTGGGTTGGTTTGTTTCTGGAGGTGTTTCATACACCACCAAACAATCATCGTCACTCGCAACTTGCACCAAAAACGTATCTGAACAACAACAAAACAACAATTCGTTGAACGATATTGTTAAAAGATTTTGGGAAATAGAGAATTGCTTCGACTCTGCTCCTCCATCTTGTGAAGAAGACGATTGGTGTGAGCAGCATTTCAAAGAAAATTTCACTCGTTTAGCTTCGGGAGAGTATTCGGTACGTTTGCCTGCAAAAAGAAACTTGAGCGCTCTTTGCAACTCACATAATCGTGCTCTTCGAAGATTTAAAAACTTAGAGCGAAAATCGGAAAATAATCATGATTTGAAAACTCAATATATTTCCTTTGTGGATGAGTATGCATCGCTGCACCATATGTCACTGGCGAAACCACAAGCCACAACAACAACTTATTTTCTACCACATCACTGCGTGCAAAAGCTTGACAGTACAACGACTAAGTTTCGCGTCGTATTCGATGGCTCCGCAAAAACAACAACGGGCTACTCGCTAAATGACGTTTTGTTAGCGGGCCCAACTATTCAGCCAAAATTGTTCAAAACTCTTTCACAATTTCGCTTTCGTAAATTCGCTCTTTGCGGAGACATATGTAAAATGTACCGATGTGTACGTGTGACATCTCCAGACGAATATCTTCAATGTATATTATGGCGTGAGCATCCACTCGATGAGATAAAGGTATACAAGTTGGACACTGTAACATATGGTACGAAATCTGCCGCCTTTTTGGCAATTCGTACTATGCATCAACTTTCGTACGATGAAGAAGAGTCATTTCCAATAGGCGCAAAAATCGTGAGAAGAGATTTTTATGTTGACGATCACATTTCAGGCGGAGATAATATAGATTAAGTGGTTGAGATCAGACGTCAGGTTAAAGGTTTACTTCAGCGTGGAGGATTCAACATTCGTAAGTGGTGCTCAAACGAGGCTAGTACCCTTCAAGGCATTGTTGACTCGGAACGTGAGAGTATGCTCAAATTCCATGATGGAACTTATGTAACGAAGACTCTTGGCCTCGTCTGGGACCCTAACACAGATAATTTCTTATTCTCTTTTTCGCCTATCGCACATAACGCACGCGCGACAAAGCGTACGATACTTTCACATATCGCTAAATTTTATGATCCGCTTGGACTTGTTTCGCCAGTTATTACGAAAGCAAAAATTCTCCTACAAACCGTTTGGAAGGAAAAACTGCAATGGGACGAAAGTTTGCCTCAGCCGTTGCTAGCTAGCTGGACTGACACTCACAACGAACTTTGTCGGAGCTAAAAACGAGATGCAAGATTTAAGGCAATTGCTTTTAAGCAATTCTCATAACACTGAAATCACCAATCAATGCATCTCAGAAGGCATCGCATGGAGATTCAGTCCGCCTCGTTCACCACACTTTGGTGGATTGTGTGTCAAATCGGAGCGATAATTAATTCTCGCCCACTTTGTCCAATTTCAGAGAATCCATATGATTTGGACGTGCTGACACCTGCTCATTTCCTCATAGGTGCGCCATTTACATCTTTCGTTGAACCAAACGTCACCAGTCTCGATATCAGTCGTTTAAACCGATGGCAGCGCATGTGTCATACGCAGCAAGTGTTTTGGAAAAAGTGGAGCAGCTCATACCTCTCACTTCTACAAGAGCGAGTCAAGTGGCAAAAATCAAATGGCGGTATTCAAGCTGGAAATATGGTCATTTTAAAAGACGAAATCCTACCATCACTGAAATGGCGACTAGGACGTGTTGAGATTTTAATTTATGGCTCCGATGGCGTGGCTCGTGTTGCAATTATTCGCACTGCCAATGGACTTGTTAAGCGAGCTGTGGGGAAAATTGCTGTGCTTCCTATTGAGAATGAATCGGTTGAAAGCCTACACCTTCCAACGTGGGGAGGATGTTCGCAGCAGCACTAATTTTATATCGGGACTCGCAGCACTATTTCTATTTCGGGACTCGCAGAGCTAACTTTCATGATCATATAATAAACTATCATCTTCTATTGGAATGTACTAAATCTCGAGATCATAAACGAAACTGTAATTCTCTTATTCTCTCTGAATTTAGTGATCATACATGCAACTGTAAACTCTCTCATTGCAGTTGACTAAATTTTTACCTATTTCTTTCATTATCTCATTCTTATGTACATATAATCATAAGCATAGCCTAACTTTAATATTCTACAACTGTTAACTTCACTTCTACTGCGACCACGAATCAATAAAGTTAATAAACTTTTTTTAAGAGTTTTAATTTGCAAATAGGTGGAGCATATCAGCTCTTCCTCGAAATACTTGCCTTATAATTTTTTTTTTTTATTTATTTGAATTTTTTTTTAATGAATATTATTTTTCTCTTTAGTTCCTATTTTTTTATTTTGATTTTGCAAATTAAAATTATTTTTGTTTTTTTTTTATTCTTTTATAATTCCTTGTTTAAAAATGTTTTTAATATTTATGTTAATTTTCCACATTAATGTCTTAAAAATTCATTTACAGTACGAAACCTGTTGCGGGCAACATCGTGAAGTCGTTGCTGATTGACCTTCCAAGTGGTTGCTCCTGTTTTGAGCTCCTTATTAGCTTCCTGCATACTTGGGGGCTGCGTTCCTTGGTTTGGTAAATGTTGGTGTTGGCGTTGTTATTACAAGAGGTATTCTGGCACTGTTTTTTTTTTTGGTTAATTATAAACGTATCATTGCCAAAAATTATGTATTCTTCGTTGCTTTTATATTTTAGTGGCACTTTTATTTATTTTTTTATTCTTTTAGTGGCACTTATTTTTGTGGCACTTTATTATCTTTTTAGTGGCACTTTATTATTCTATATGCTAGGTCGCCAGATAAATAAAATTATTGTTAGGACCTTTTTAACTCCTGTTAACCCTTTTGATTTCTATGTAACACTTAATAACTACCTTAAATAGCAACCACCTAGCGTAGAAATCGTTGCTTGCTCCTATATGCAGCTTCAGCATTTTCATCGAAAGCGAATGCACTGTAGTTATTAGCTTTAGAATTGAGTTAAGTAAATTAATGCGGAAAATTTGTAATTTTATTTTGTTATGTTTTTAATGAAAAAAGCAAGTGCATTGCACCGGATACGTGTGCGATGAAACTGCTGAATTTTGATTCTTTTTGTGTTAACTTACATACATATATATATATATATATATATATATATATATATATATATATATATATATATATATATATATATATATATTTATATATATATATATATATTTATATATATATACATATATATATATATATATATATATATATATATAAAGGGTTATCCATTTTGCGGTTTCAAAAGTAAATGTAAATAAAACACATATAAAATATTTTTAATCATGATATTTCTTTTTTATTATAAAGTTTGAACATTGACATTATGTGTGAAATACTACATCATTTAAATGACATCATTTCGACCACTTTTTGACACATATTGGGCGGTATCTCAGCCATAACGTGACGAATGTTGGTTTTTAGGTGCTCAAGAGTTAAAGGTTTATCTGCATAAACACGGTCTTTCGCGTAGCCCCACAAAAAAAAGTCAAGCGGTGTCAAATCGCATGATCTTAGTGGCCACTTGATATCGCCACGACGAGAAATTACGCGGCCAGAAAATTTCTCTTGCAATAAAGCCATATTCGCTCGAGTTGTTTGGCATGTGGCACCGTCTTGTTGAAACCACATATTCTCTAAGTCATATTCTTCAATAGCAGGCAAAAAAAAGTCGGTTATCATATGACCATAACGCTCCGAATTGACGGTGACAGTCGTTCCATCGTCGTTTTCGAAGAAGTAAGGTCCAATCACACCTCCGGACCAAAGAGCGCTCCAAGCAGTGACTTTTTGTGGATGTAGTGGCCTCTCTTCAATTACTTGAGGATTCTCAGAACCCCAAATACGACAATTTTGTTTGTTAACATACCCACCGAGTGAGAAATGTGCTTCGTTGCTGAAGAAAATTTTGTTCGAAAAATCGCCGTCCACCGCCTGTTGTTCAAGCACCCATTCGACGTATCTACGACGTTGTGAATGGTCAGCTGGCTTCAGTTGTTGTGTGAGCTGGATTTTATATGGATGAAGGTGTAGATCCAAATGCAAAATACGCCATAATGTGCCGTAAGACAGTCTTAATTCCTGAGAACGACGTGGAGAACGACACATTCGGGTCTTCGGCAACACTTTCACTTACAGCAGCGATATTTTCGGTGGTACGAGCGAAACGATGATGCACAGGCCTTACAATATCTGTAACCGATCCAGTCTCTTCATATTTCTTCACAATTTTGCCAATTGCTTGCGTAGTTGGACGATTATGTAAACCATAATCTCCTTTTAAAGCACGATATGTGGCTGTGGGAGAATCACCATTTTTGTAGTAGGTTTTTACAATTTTAATGCGTTGTGCGATAGTTAAGCGATCCATTTTCGCAAATATCAGACTTTGAACTGAAAAACAAAGAAATTGTTTTAACAACTCAGTCAGACAGATGTCGAATTCTAGCCCTATACTTTTGAAACCGCGAAATGGATAACCCTTTATATATATATATATATATATATATATATATATATATATATATATATATATATATATATATATATATATATATATATATATATATATATATATATATATATATATATATATATATATATATATATATATATATATATATATATATATATATATATATACGTATAAACCATTTGATGGCGGTGCCATCATGTAGCTAGTTGTTTCTAGGTTAGAGGTTGTGCTTTGGACTTGGTACCATCACATAAAAACTTCCCCGAATAAAAAATCGAACAGTGCCTCGGATAAGCGCTGCCTCCTTTGTTGATGACCCCCGCAAACGGAATAAGGACCATGATTTACGGATATGCACCTGGAATGTTGAGTCCCTTTATAGGGGGGGTGCCTCTATCCAGCTGGTTGATGTCCTCGAAAAATACAGAGCTGACATCACCGTTCTCCAGGAAATGCGATGGATGGGACAGGGCTGCCCCAAAAGAGCGTCCTGTGACATCTACTACAGTTGCCATGCTGAAAGGCACGAATTAGGATGTGGATTTTTGGTCAGCAAGAGACTACGACATCTTGTCTCACAGTTCACGCCTGTGAACGAACGGCTGGCCACAATCCGCATCAAGGCGAAATTCTTCAACATCAGCCTTATATGTGCCTACGCTCCGACGGATGAGAAGGACAATGTGACCAAGGAGAGCTTCTTTTAGCGCCTCGAAGAAGCTTATGACCGCTGCCCCCACCACGATATCAAAATCGTGCTTGGCGACTTTAATGCCAGGGTTGGCAAGGAAGGTACCTTTGGTCCAACTGTCGGAAAATTCAGCCTCCACCAGAACACTTCCGATAACGAAATGAGGCTGATCGACTTCGACGCAGCACGAAACATGGTAATTGGTGGTACCAGATTCCAGCATCTCGACATCCGCAAAGCGACATGGCTGTCTCCAGATCAAAGAACAAGAAACCAAATTGATCATGTGGTGATTGACGGAAGGCATGCTTCCAGTGTGATGGACGTGAAATCGATCCGTTGTGCCAACATCGACTCGGATCACTACCTTGTTGCAGCTAAGGTGCGCACACGTTTATGTGTCGCAAATAACAAGAGAAGTCCCACACAGAGAAAGCTCGACGTCAGTAAGCTGCGATCACCAGAGACAGCAGATGCATTTTCCACTCGACTGTCGGATCTGCTTATGCAGAACACTCCTCCACTTGATGATACATGCGTACGGTGAACACATATATCCCACTCCATGACTACTGCTGCCGAGGAGGTAATCGGTTATTACCGGCCTCTGAGGAATGAGTGGTATGATCAGGAGTGTCGCGACGCTACCGCAGAGAAAGACGCCACCTACCGAAGAACCCTGCGTGCAGGCGCAACACGAGCTATTAAGGAGCGGTACAGAGAGAAAAGGAGTGCAGAGAGACGTCTTTTCAGGCGCAAGAAGAGGGAGTTGGAAAGACGCGAGTGTGAGGAGATAGAGATGTGTACCGACAAGAATGAGACTCGACTTCGAAAAGATCAAGCGTCTGAGTGGAGGTTTACATCCCGGAGCCTCTTCTTGTCGTGATAGAAATGGGAATCTGGTTACAGGTATCCAGAGTGTACTGAGCCTATGGAGGGAACACTTCTCCACGTTACTGAATGGCGATGCTACGAACAATTCCGCCAGTGGAGAAGATTGCCCGATAACTCCGATTACAGATGATGGTGTTGATGTTCCACCACCCAACTATGACGAGGTTGAAACGGCCATTTTAAGGCTGAAGAACAACAAAGCTGCGGGTGCCGATGGCCTGCCCGCCGAGTTGTTTAAGACCGGAGGCGATGAGTTGCTCGCCTGCATGCACCAGCTCATAAGCAGAATATAGTCGGATGAAAGCATGTCTGATCATTGGAGGCTCATTGATCTCTGTCCTGTACATAAAAAAGGAGACCCCACAATTTGCGCCAACTACCGTGGAATAAGTCTCCTGAGTATCGCATACAAGGTCCTATCGAGCGTATTGTGTGAAAGATTGAAGCCCATGCTACACAATCTGATTGGACCGTATCAGTGTGGCTTCATACTTGGTAAATCCACCATCGACGAGATTTTCACACTGTGCCAAATCTTGGAGAAGACCCAAGAAAAACAGATCGACACACACCACCTATTTGTTGATTATAAAGCCGCTTTCGACAGTTCAGTAAAGGATTACCTCTATGCAACAATGTCTGAGTTCGGTATTCCTGCAAACCTCATTCGACTTTGAAGAATGACACTGCATAACTCCTGTTGTGCAGTGAAAATTGGGAAGGACCTCTCCGCACCGTTTAGTACCGAACGGGGTTTCAGACAAGGTGATTCTTTATCGTGCGACTTCTTCAATCTTATTATGGAGAAAATAATACGAGCTGCTGATCTACGACATAATGGCACTATCTTCAACAAAAGTGTTATGCTGCTGCACATGCCGACGATATTGACATAATCGGAATCAATTCGCTAGCAGTAAGTGCAGCATTCTCAGAGTTAGAAAGAGAGTCGAGTCGGATGGCTCTTACGGTGAACGAGGGCAAGACGAAGTATCTAGTGTCAACAAACAAAGAGTCCCGGCGTCTTGGACAGCACGTCACTGTCGACAACTACGCTTTTGAAGTAGTAAGGGACTTTGTCTATCTTGGAACCAGCATTAACAGCAGTAATGACGTCAGCCTGGAGATATTACGAAGGATCACTCTTGCTAATAGGTGCTACTTTGGGCTAAGTAAGCAATTGAGAAGTCGACCTCTCTCTCGAAGAACTAAAACTACACTCTACAAGTCTCTCATCATGCCTGTCCAAACATATGGCGCTGAAGCCTGGACAATTTCCACCTCGGATGAGCGAATGCTTGGAGTTTTTGTCAGAAAAGTCCTACGTAAGATCTTTGGACCTATTTGCGTTGGTGGCGAGTACCGAATAAGGTACAACCATGAGCTGTACGAGCTGTATGCCGATATTGACATAGTAAAGCGCATCAAAATCCAGCGGCTGCGTTGGCTAGGTCATGTCGAGCGAATGGAAGAACACGCTCCAGCTAAGAAGGTGTTATATTCGGAACCCGCTGGAGGACGACGCAGAAGAGGAAGACCTAACCTTCGGTGGAAAGACCATGTACTGGAGAACCTGACGGCGCTTGGAATTTCTAACTGGCGCCAGGTAGCGAAGAACAGAGATGGCTGGCGAAGCATATTATATTCGGCCTAAATCGATATTCGGTTGTTATGGCCACATAAGTAAGTAAGTATCAACAATCCCAATTCAATGCATACAAGCAAGTTTTAAGTGATAAAAAAACTGTTTGATATTATTTATGTATATATTTTCTTTACCGCACAGAATAATAGTTGGCGACAAAATATTATGATATACAGAAATTTATTCTTGGTAGTTTTTTCGGGAATCATTTTTTCAAACGCTACTGGATTTTACTTCAAATCAAGTGTCATTTGTGGCATCTTGATAATCGGATTTTTCACTCCTATAACAATATATCTGCACTGTAATCACTGGGATTTTTTCTTTTTTTTCACTTATTTTTACAGTAGTAGAAATGCACATAAAATCATTTACACACAATTATACTGCCACTATAGCAAATAGTGGCACAAGTCACCGAAAATGTTTAGTCGTTTTCAATATAAGAAATAATTAAATCATGTAATGATGTTTTGCAAAAACTACTTTATAAATATGAATAAATGAAAACGATTTTTGTGGTATTAAGTTATATAACGGGTGTTTTTTAGGACCTTGAGAACTTTGAACCAAAATAAAAGAAAAATTTATATTTGTTAAAAAATTTCATGCCATTTATTTTTTAAATATGATGTCGGGCATATGTCCATCAGTATAAATTTTGACCACTTTTTCCATAAAATCTAGCCATATTTCGTCAATGATGGCATGAATATTGGCTTCCAACGCTCCAAGAGTTGCCGGTTTGTCTGCTTAGGTCAATGACTTAACATAGCCCCATAATCAAGAGACGTTAAATCGCACGCATGAGGAGGCCAATTAACGGGACCTCCTGTGGAAAGAAATTGTCGCCAAATTGATTTTGCAATAACTCGATTGTTGCACGCTCTGTATGGAATGTAGCGCCATCTTGTTGAAACCAAATGTCGTCGATCTTTAGCTGATCAAAATTTGGAAACAAAAACTCTGTTAGCATGGCTCTATAACGCTCGACAATCACCGTAACGGCATCTCTTTGGTAATGCTGCCAGAGTGTAAACCACACCAGTTTGAGGATTGTTTTCGCTCTATATACGACCATTTTGTTTATTAACGTAAACATTCAATCATTCAAATGGACGAATTGCTCTATGAACTTTGTGAAGAGAATTATTTGTTTGAAAATAAAAAAAAACACCCGATACATATATATTTATATTTCTGCACATAATCATTATTTACACTATAAAGTAGTCAACAAATTCACTTCGTCAGCAACATTGCAACATGACGACAAGATGGCGTCCGTAACAAAAGTTAAATTAAAAAATAAATCAAATTTCATCAATCTGTTTTTGCAACACAATGATGGTTTCAAGCTAAATGGTCAATATTTATGATGATGCAAATAAAACTCTATGTATTTCATCTTTTTCAGACAAAATCATTGTCAAATATGTGGATGACTTGGCAATAATTAACAAGAGTGATATAGAGGAAGTCCAAAAAACATTTAATCTAACCATATCAAATTAAAATTTACTCTACACTAGAACATAAAAATAGTTTACCATTCTTGGACGTAAATCTACACAAAGAAGGAAAAATGTAATCTTCAATTCGTATATGAAAACCACAGTTTCAGCCACAATCATAAATTTCCATTCAATACAATGCGATACAAACTCAACACCATAAACAACCTCATCCACAAAGTTACGAAAATATTACAGTACCTTTTAAGGAGAAAAATATAAAACAGACACGAAAAATATTAATATCGAATGGATAAACATTATAAACAACATTATTGATAACTTCTTTCAACGACTAAGATCTGTTACAAAAGTATCAAAGAACAATATAGATAGCAAAACATAATATTACAGCATTTCATATGTTCCAAAATTAACTAATATAAAAACACTCAACAAAACACTAATAGACATTGATAACAATGAAAACATCTGTTTCGCTGCTTCTGCTTCTGCTGCCAAACTAAACATCACGAGCCCTTTTTTTTCAATATTAGAGATAATATAGAGAAAAAACAACAACACGATGTTGTTTACGAAATTGGGTGTGTAGGAAAAGACGAAGAACCTTACGATCTCATCAATATCGGTAGAAAGAAGAGAAAACTAGGAACGAGATTATCAGAACACGAATCAGATATAAAAAATAAAAGAACATCAACAGCGCTCGCTCAGCCAACAACCACACCAACCAGATAGTAAATTTTGATAACGTTAAAATATTATATAGAAACGAAACAAAACAAACGGTATACCTTAGACACTCTCAGAATTCAGGAAAAAATTAGTAAAATTGATGAACACTGAAGAGGACAAAGACAACATACACTCTATTTATTTTCTTGCAATAGGCTAAGTGGATACCGTAGCTTAGTGGTTAGTGTGTTGGCCTTCTGATCTGTAGGTCGTAGTTCAATCCCCGGCTAATATATAACAAATTTAATATCGAAAAGATTTTTCTTTCGAACGGTACCCACCTGACGGCAAGCAATCGGCAATTCTTACGACAGCAACAACTTGCTCAGAAAAAGTGATGTCACAAGGGTTCTGCCGTTCGTAACCGGCTAAAATAAGTAGGTCCCTTCTAATACTGTACAAAATTTAACACGCACAACCGTAATGGAAGAGAAGCTCGGCCAATGAGCCCTACGGGGCTTTAAGTGCCACATATTTATTTATTTATTTAGGTTAAGTTTTGTTTTTTGTGTTTACATGTTTACATGTTAGTGGAGGAGTTCTTTTTATATAAAAGTTGTGATAATGCATGCGCATCTATACATGTTTTATATTTTTTAAATGTCAGTTTTTTATGTAGTACCTTTTATCCTTGGTTGTATACTAATGTGTGTATCAGTTTTTTTTCTTTTTGGTTTCGGGGGATAACAGCATAAGTGGGTACAAGTGATCGATATGTATTTGTGTGTTATGGTCGTGTATGTATTTATAGTTAAAAATGGCTGAATAATGGAAAGATCCCGCCGTAAAGGGGAAAAAGCAAAAAGAGCGATAAGAGAAAGAGAAAGATCAGCTGTTTTGTTGGGTCCCGTTTTTTCTAACTTGTTTTGACTGCGATATATAAGGAGGTTAGGTTGTCGGTTGGAAAGAGAGATTATCTTGATAATAAGTGCGGAAAGGCGAGGTAAAATTACGTTGATCATCGTGCATATAATTTATACGAATGTCAACAAATAGAAATAGGCGATGGACAAGCCAACGAGAAAGAAAGAGAAGAATCTCGACACCGATAAAGGAAGATTCTGAAGTGTTGCCACAGAGTATAAATAGGGCTAGTTGTTGGCAAATGCAATCAATGTAGTTCAGAAAGTGATCGCGCAAACATTGATACAGTATCAGAGGATAAGTTTCAAGTACATTAAAAAGTTATGGTAAATAGTTGATTGTAAATAGAGTTGATTAAATAAATTGTTGTTGTATATAGTTGTACAAAATAAGTTTTGCAATCAATATTGACAGAATCTAGTGATCGAAAAAAGTTGATTCGAGTAGAAATAATCGTTCACAAAATAAAAACGTAACATCTTATTAGCTTGTGTGTACATGTGTTAAAAACCTAATTGGAATCTAAAAAGAAACTATATAACAAGTACAATAGTAGCGCAGAATAAGCACTGCATGCATATCTATGAATTCGCGTAAAAAACGTTGCTTTTGAGAGGAAGGCACATTGTTAAATTCATTAGGTGGAACCAACGTAACAGTGATTTTATTGTATAAGGTTAAAAGAAAAAAACCACCACTTTTCTCCCACCAATATACCTCGCGTCGAATATGTTGCAACATCAAAGCCACATTATTGTTTTGACCGGAAGTTTTTGATAAAGACTTCCGGATCCAAATGATCACGATGAAATATGCTCACCTTTGTTTTTGCCAACGCAATACAGTTACATAATAAGTGTTCTGTGGTTTCATCCTCTTCTAGACAGATCCGGCACTCCATGTCGTCGAGTTTGTGTAATTTGGTAAAATGGTACTTCAGGTAGCAGTGATCTGAGAGAAAACCTACTATTTTCGTAATATCACCTTTGCATATATTGAACAGTTCCTTGTTGTAGGTAAAAGGTCTTACCAATCGTTTGGCTTGGCGAAGTTGTTGTATTTCGTCCCAGTGTGATACCCTCCGCCCTCTGGCTAATTCATAAGCAATTTCGTTACCGTCGATCTCTGAATGACCAGGAACTCAGGCAAGTACAATCTTATTCATTGTACCTAGAGATTGGAGGTTGTTGAAGCATTCTTCCACTAGTTTCGATTCCATAGAATATGAATCTAGTGCTTGCAAAGCAGGTTCACTATCTGAATAGATAACAAGACATGTCTGTCATGATTTGTATCTTCAATGCACTTCTAACAGCACCTTTTATATAATGTTATGTAAGTATCATTGTATACATCCAGTAAATCATTTTGTAGTCGAAACCCCATGTTCTACCGATAAGACTGCGACAGGCCCACATAGCTGTTGTAGCTTTGCCTATCATCGACTTTATGTGAGAATTCCAATTTAGTCGCTTATCTAGCACTGCATCTAGGTATTTGACTTCGTCAGAATAATTTATATTGGTTCCCCCAACAGTTATTGTACCAAAGTTCAACTTTACTCTGTTAATAAAAGGAACGAGAATGGGTTTGCCCGGATTAATCGATAACCCTTCTCCGCGACACCGATCTGAAATGAAAATCAAAGCTTAATTCATAATGTCTGACACTGTTCTATCGAATTTGCAGGATATGATGATTGCAAGATCATCAGCGTATTCAGTATTCAACTACCTCAAAACCTAACTCAACTAGTTTGACTAAAAGATCGTCAATAACTAAGGACCATAGATGTGGTAATAATACTCCACCTTGCTGACAGCGTTTCATTGCTTTGACAGTGACGAACTCGCCTCCTAAAGATGAGGTAATTTCCCTGCTTCCTAAACTCGTTTCAACCCACCCTACGGTCGCTTTGTCGATGTTTTTGCTTAGCAGAGCCCTTTGGAGAGAGCGATAACCATTGTTATCAAAAGTTATCAAACCTCCTTGGATTTCCCCTTATTTTATGCAAACTGTGATTGATGTAATGGTATTGTTTTGTCCATCGTTTCTCTAATATGAGGAACGACTAATATTTCCATAGTTTTTAGAAGAAATGATGTGAGACTGATAGGTCTGTATGATTTAGAAGTTCGCAGGACCTATTGCCCAATTTCGGAATAAATACTACATTGACCTTACGCCAAATGGTTGGTATGTATTCCCTACTGAAGCTATATCTAAAGAATGCAACCAGAGGTGTAAGAAATACATCCAAGCCTCTTGTCAAGAGGGCCGGAAAAATGTTATCCTTCCCTGATGCTTTAAATTGTTGAAAGGGCCCTACAGCCCATTTAACTTTGTCTGGGGTAAATATTACTCCAGATAAACTCCAACACCTTTTGTCTAATACGGCCCTCGGGCGCATGACGGCTGATCGTCTGATATTGAAATCTTAGTTGACCCTGGGAAATGTACTTGAAGCAATTATTCCAGAGTGTCCTTTCGATTCTTTGCGTAAGACCCATCTGGTCTTTTCAGACTTGCAACACTATTTGAGTGTTCTTTGTCTAAGGCTTCATGAAGTCTAGCTCCTTCTGGCGTTTCGACAATACTCTCGCAATATTTTCTCCAAGATTCGCGCTTGGATCTTCCTAATTCTTTGTTGTAGTCTGTCAGAGCGACTCTATAGTCGTCATACACCTTTGTGTGTTTACAATGATTCCAAGGCATTCTAACTTTACTGCGCATATCTGCAAGCTTATCATTCCACCATGGGACCTTTCGATTCACATCGTGTGCCTTGACCTTATTGCTTTCATGATATGCTGAGATTATTGTATCATTTAGTTGATAAGCCGCCTCCTCAAGTTCACTATCAGAACTGATATTTGAAAGCAGCGAATCGGCCCTTGATTCTAATAATTCCCTATATAGTTTCCAATTTGTCCATTTAGGATTGAAAACTTCACGTTTTATTTCAGATTTACTTGGTAAATCAAAACGTGTATGCAGGTGATCTGACAAGGACGCCTCATCAAACACATGCCTGTTTACAGGTCTAATACCTGTACTAGCGTAAGCGTACTAGGAGGTATGTTACTAGAGTCACCAAGGCAGAATGCAGATGCACAAACAAATTTGTGCGCTTCTTTTTCCGTTGAGACTTCCACACAGATGGTTACTAGATCCTGACTAGTAAATTCTGAAATGAGAAAATAGTTAGTATTATAATCAATCATAATTAATGATGCCAACGATATGTGTGTGCGTTTTTTTCAGTGTGATGAATTGCGAGCGTTATACATATGAGTTGCAAGCAATACGCCTGAGTCGCGGAAAAGTTACCTACCAGGTAATGCGAACCACATACTAGCTCTGAGAGGATATTTCTGTGCCTACTTTTTATTATACGTGCATTTTTAGATATTCAAAAAAGAATATATAAAAGAATATTCAGATATTCATATATTTCTAATTCTATTTTTGATATACTGTACATATGGTATTTAGTTTGAAAACAATTTTTTTAAGTTCTTATTTATATTTGTTGTTTTCTTTTAGTTATTACATATAGTGTAAATTGTAAACAAGGTAGCGGATTTGGATTGCCTATATAGGTGGCAAGTAGTGGATACGCGGTGAGGGACGTTGTGGTGTGCCGCTTCGCACATGCATCTCCTTATTATTGTTTATTTTTCCTTTTTTTATGCACAACGCAGGTGGCGTTTCCTCCACGTATTGGATCCAATAGATATCAATAGAGACTATTTTTTTTTTTGTTAAATAAGCTTTTTTTATTGAATCTTTCTATAATACTTAGAAACTAACAATAAGTAATCAAATCTTACAAACTAACTAAAATTATGTGATATTCCCAACGTTCCATCACAATTTGTTGAGTCGCGAGGTATGGCAATTTCACAGCATATTTAGTCTGTCTTTTCTTTTTAATCGACTATGCCCCGTGCTCAGCAACAATTGCCTAGCAAGGGGATTCGGATGATTGTGTAATTTTTGAATGTAGCTTCTGCAGGACATTGCAACTTCCTCAGAAATTGTGGGTACATTTAAATCTCGATGTATGTTAACGTTTGTACCAACGCGCATTTACAATAATTTACAGGCACTTGGATTGTATTCGCTGCAATTTTTCGATATTTGAGGGAGATGCGGTGCCCCAAAACTGAATACCATAAGTCCAAATTGGCTTCAGGATTGCTTTATATAATAGCACTTTGTATTCAAGATTCAAGTTTGATCTTTTGTGTAACAGCCACCATAACTGATTCATTTTAAGCTTTATCTGAGTTTTCTTTGCCTCTATGTGATTTTTCCATGTCAGCCTTCTGTCGAGGTGAATACCCAAGTACTTTGTTGAGGAACATTGTGGAACTGATTGGCCATTAATATTAAGTGGGGACATGTATCTAGTCTTAGCGTAAAGGTTACAGGTACGCTCTTTGATTCATTGACTTTTATACGCCATTTTGTTAGCCAGATTTCGAGAGAATCGACATGAGTCTGCAGGAGTTTAGTAGCTTCTATGGGGTTAGAGCGAGAGCACAATATTGCCGTATCATCTGCAAAGGTCGATATAAATGTATAGTTATTGCTGGGCATATCTGTAGTGTATAAGAGATACAGTAAGGGGCCCAAAACGCTTCCTTGAGGAACGCCAGCGTGAATATCCAATGGATTTGTTGTGTAATCCTTGTGATGTACGAGAAATTGTCTTTTCGTGAGATAGCTACTAAGCAATGAGGAGACATTTGCAGGCAGTAATAGTTTGAGTTTGTAAATCAGGCCATCGTGCCATATTTTATCGAAAGCTTGAATGATAACAAGAAAGACAGCTGAGCAATACTTTTTTTCTTCAAAAGTGTTCCTTATCAGAGTTACAATGCGGTGGACTTGTTTTATTGTGCCGTGCTGTTTTCTAAATCCAAACTGATGTTGAGGAATCAGTTGGTTGAGATTAATAAATGGAGTTATATTCATGACAAGTAGCTTTTCGAATACTTTAGAAAGTAGAGGCAGGAGGCTGATAGGTCTGTACGATGCAACTTTTGTAGGGTCTTTTCCTGGTTTTGCTATCATAATAATTTTTGAAGTTTTCCAGCATTTGGGATAGTGTTTAATACGAAGGATAGCATTGAAAATGTGCATGAGATGAATTACTGAAGCCGGAGGTAGCTCTTTTATCATTTTACCGGTAATTTTATCTGGACCAGGTGATTTTTTTGGGTTTAAATCTTTATAAATTGCTTTGAATATGTCCTTTTTTTTAATTTTGAGCGTTATTGAGCAAGGTTGAGAAGTTAATTTTGGTAATGAGGACTGTGAAGAGGGTGGATTGGGTGTAAACACACTTTTTAGGTGGTTTGCAAAAGCCAAACCCTTCTCACAGTTGCTTCTAGCCCAATTACCGTCACTCAAACGGATGGGGGAATCAGTGAGAATTGGCCGATTTGAGTTTTTTGCTGATTTCCACAAAGAGTAGTCTGACGCTTCACCAGGTGTTAATTTCGCTATGTGCTCTTCTAACTCTTTGTTGTTTTTGTTTTTTAAGGCTTGCTTTAACTTTCGAGTGCAGTGCTGTAGCTGTGTTTTCAGATTCGGTGATCTGAATTCTTGCCATTGTCTTCGGAGTCTTCTTTTCTCTCTTACTAGCAATTCAATATCGGCTGGTGTGTATGGGCTATAGTTTGATTGCTTGCATACCTTTGTGCAGGTGGCTGAGCTGAGAGCTAATGAGAGCAGCTGGTTGAATTTTTCGAGTGCTGAGTCTACATCGTGTCCATTTCTTAATACAGTACTCAGAGGAAGATGGGAATTTATATATTTCTTGAATTTTAACCAGTCTATTTTCTTTCTAACGCAATTAGCTTGGGGGATTGGTGATTTTATAGATATTACCGTGGGTGAGTGGTCAGATGATAGATCATAATTACACTCTGTGGAGATATTTTCCATCTGCAAACCTTTGGCGACTCCAAAGTCGGGTATTTTACTCTTGTCCGTCGGCCAATATGTCGGTTGACCATTTGAAATAACATCGTAGCCGTGGTTAGTGATGATTGAACATAGTCTTCTGCCTTTTGGAGTTATTAAGCGGGAGCCCCAGTGAGTGTGTTTGGCGTTGAAATCGCCAGCAACCAAGAATTTGCTACCAAGAGTTGAGAAAAATTCTTTATATTGCTATTCGGTAATACTGTATCTTGGGGGACAGTATATCGCAGATATTACTAGCTTAGAGATGTATTCTTCCAGACATATAGATGTTGCTTGCAAGTAGACGCTACTGAAATCTTCGAGAACATGATGTTTTATTCTGCTTTTTATCAATATGGCAGTTCCACCGCGTGCCTTACCATGCGGATGATTTGTGGTGTACAGTTTGTAGTGAAATGGGTCTCAGATATCATCATTATGTCTATCTGGCTGGATTCAAGGAATTGAATTAGCTCCAAACGGTGCTGGCTTAAGCCGTTGGCGTTCCAGTGGCATATCTTGAAACAACTCATGGTCTGGATAGCAATGTTTGGAGTAACATCGATTGATTTTTCATCATTTCTTGCATCATTGTTTGCATTGAGTTCATGAATTGGTTCATATTCTGAATTAATGTTTGAAGCAAATGTTCAAGGGTACTTGCCTGTTGGGTGGGTAGTGAGTGCTTCTGCTCATTATTTACATTGCTTTGTTAGTGTGGGTTTTGTTTTAACACACTAGCGTAAGAATTGGTTTGATTCTTGTTTGGGATTGCAGAGAAGAATTGTGTTGCATCAATATTTTGTCTCTTACTTGAGTTGGCTATCTGAGTTTGCTCAACTGGTTTTAGAGGGTGATTGCTAGCGGAGAAATTTAGCTTTAGGGTTGTATATACTGGGCAACCTCTATAATTTGCGGTGTGATTACCTCCACAATTGCTGCATTTTTTCATGCTAGCATCGCCTTTAGATTTTGGGCATATATTTGATTTATGGAGATCTCCACAAATCACACAAACAGCTGGCAGGGTACGATATGTCTTAGTATGTCCATATTCTTGGCAGTTGCTACACTTTTTTTAGGGGTTTTGTTTCAGGCTGAAGCTCAATACGATATAACGGTTGAGGTATATTGCTCTTGTCGAGAATGTTGAATACTGTTTTGGCTTGAAACCCTTCTTCCTGAAGGGCAAGTTTGATTTCGTTAATATCAACGTTGGGTTCGACGCCTTTGAGTACAACGATTAAGCCCTTACTACTTTTTAGCTGATACGTGTAGTAATTTTTTTTTACAGCATCAAATTCCGCAATTACTTTGCGATAATGAATTTCGCTGTAGATTTGCACTTTCGTTTCCTCAATTTGGCCTTTGCGAATAGGAACAACGTGGAAATTCTTTGGTCCTATAAGACTTGTTATTCTAGAAATCAACTTATCTGAGTTGCGTTCTCTTAAGAAAATGGGTGGGGGTTTGAAATTTTTCTTGGAGATAATATTTTCGTCACTTTCATCACCTGAAAGCACAGCGTATCTATTTTCTGAACTAATAGGGGCAGTGTTCTGCTTTTGAATTTTTGTTGAATTCATTTGTTTTGAATTTTGGGGACTTCTTTTTCGCTTTACTATAGTAATGTAGCGATCAATTCCAGTTTGAACAGCAACTGGTTCTTTCTAGAGACTATTCTAGAGACTATTGATATTTTTTTTTGCGTTATATCAATTTACTCATGTTTCGTTCTTGTGTACGGGAAAATTTTTTTTTTACTGAGACCCTCACCGTTTTCCATACTTGGCATATAAACAAAATTCATAATCCCCTCAATTTTCGTGTAGGTACCTGTGTCTAATTTTAAGCTGCAATAGGCTAAATACTTTGTACACAATTCCAGAGTTTTTTTTGTAATTATATTGTAAGGAAGAAGCAACATGCTTATCATTTGCGACTACTTAGTATTGGGTGTGTGTAGCTGATTTCGATTATTGTGTTCTTATATGTTTTCAGCAGTGGCTTGTACTGACCGACGCGCGCTTGAGGGTCATGTACTCACTTATGGATGAAGTGCGGTATCATCCTCAAGATATACGTACATTTACATTTTGTTTGTTGCCTTTCACCTCTTCTTGAATAAACACACCCCGCGGAAAAAAATCTTTTGGTGTATTTTACTATCTTTGCTAATATATATGTACATATATATATATATATATATATATATATATATATATATATATATATATATATATATATATATATATATATATATGTATATATATATATATATCTACATACATATATATATATATATATATGTATATATATATATATATATATATATATATATATGTTTATATATATGTTTATATATATTTTTATATATATATATATATATATATATATATATATATATATATGCACATATATATATATATATATATATATATGCACATATATATATATACATATATATATATATACATATATATATATACATAAATACATACACATATATATTAAAAAAAAAAAATATGTGGCACTTAAAGCCCCAAAGGGCTCATTGGCGGAGCTTCTCTTCCATTACTGTTGTGCGTCTTAAATTTGGACAGTATTAGAAGGGACCTACCTATTTTAGCCGGTTCCGAACGGCAGAACACTTGTGACATCACTTTTTCTGAGCTTTGTCACAGAGTTCTTTCAGAAGCTTTTTCATGGCAAGTTGTTACTGTCGGAAGAATTGCCAATTGCTTGCCGACAGGTGGGTACCATTCGAAAGAAAAATCTTATCGATATAAAATTTGTAATGCATCACCCGGGGATTAAACCACGACCTACAGATCAGAAGGCGAACACACTAACCACTGAGCTACGGCACCCACTATACATATATATATATATATATATATATATATATATATATATATATATATATATATATATTATATATATATATATATATATATATATATATATGCATTTATGTATATATATAGATATGTATTTATGTATATATATATATATATATATATATACATATATATATATATAACTATATATATATATATATATATATATGTGTATATATATATATATATATGTATATATATATTATACATTTAAATCAAACGTATTCCTGTGAGTACTATAATTGAATTCAGACCTCAGTGGTTAGTGCATTGGCATTTTGATCTGCAGGTCATGGATTCAACTCCCGGATTAAGCATAAATTTAATATCTGTAAAATTTTTCTTTCGAACGTTATCCTGTCGACAAGCAATTTGCAATTCTTCCGGCAGTAACGACTTGCCATGAAAAAGCTTCTAAAAAAAGAACTCTGTGACAATGCTCAGAAAAATGATGTCACAATGCTTCTGTCGTTAGAAAGCGTCTAAAGTAAGTAGGTCCCTTCTAATACTGTTAAAAATTTAACACCCACAACAGTATTGGAAGAGAAGCTCAGCCAAAGAGCCCTATAAGGCTTAAAAGAGCCACAACTATCTTTAAAATATTGTTACGTTTTTATTTTGTGAACGTTTGATTCTATTTAAATCAACCTTTTTCAGTCACTGGATTCTGTTAATAATAATTGCTACACTTATTTTGTACAACTATATACAGCAACAATTTATTTAATCAACTCTATTTACAATAACACTTTATTTTACTTGCAACTTTTGCCTTTGATACTGTACCAATGTTTGCTCGATCACTTTCGGGATTTGATTGATTTCATTTGTCAACATCTGGCACTATTGATACTCTGTGGCAACACTCCAGAATCTTCTTTTATCGAGATTCTTCTCTTTCTTTCTCGTTGGCATGTTCTGGTTATCGCCTATTTCTTTTTTTTGACATTGGTTTGCTGCTGCCAATATTCGTGTCTCTCACAATAGTGTCAGTCACAATAGTGATGAGTAACCAACTATCGATACTCGTTACACTGCCCTCCTCTTAACCTTGTTCGTCCCGAACAAGTTTTTATACTTCCCCTCGATATGGCGCAAGTCGCTCCAAGTGCACTACTTTTAACTTTGCTCTTTTATTCTAGTCACGTTGAATACGATACACTACGTCATTTATCTTTGCTATAATCTCATATGGTCCTTCCCAATGAGTCTGTACCTTAGGGGATAGGCCTTTTTTTCTTTGTGGATTATGAAGCATTACAAGCTCTCCTTCATAGTACTCTTTTGAATTTGCTTTCAAGTCATACCTGGCCTACATCTTATTGCTTATCATCTGCGATCGCCCTCTGATGAACTGATGTACTTCATCCAACTGTTCCCGTTTTTCGCTGGTGTAGTTATCTTCTACCATGCCATCATATTGTGGATGCAAAGGTGTTGTACGATTTTTGTATATACCCAACATACGGAACATCTTTTGGAATACAAGTGATTCGAAATTTCGACCTTGGTCTGAGTGTAATTCCTTCGGTATACCAAAACGAGTAACCCATTGGTTGATGAATACATCGACAACTGTACTATCTTCTTGATTTGGAATGGGGTATACTTCAGGCCATTTACTGAAGTGATCTATAACCACCAGAACATAGTTGTTCCCTGAGTTGCTTGTTTGAAATGGTCCAGCTATGTCCATAGCAATTCGCTCAAATGGAGCACCTACGGTGAATTGGTGCATCTTACCTCGACTTTTCTTATTGGGACCTTTACACTTACACTTTCGAATACAATTAGCGACATGGTCCTGACATCCAACCCAATAAAATCGTTCCTTTATTTTCTCGACGGTTTTGGTGACTCCCAAATGCTCTCCACTGGAGGCATTGTGATACTCAGCTATCACTTTATTTATTCTTGCCTTGGGTACCACTAGAAGATCATTAGTGATTTTTCCATCTTCACTCTCCCATACTCGGAACAAACATCCGTCTCGTAAGTGCAGGCTTTGCCACTGCGCCCTGTATGCCTTTGCTATTGGACTCTCATTAGCCGTTTCTTGCCAATCTGGACGTACACCTTGCTCCTTGTATTCCATAATCTTTACGAGATCTGGGTCGTTCCGCTGATCTTCTTGCACTCGTTCGGTGGTCCATGACTTTTCCGACAAGATATTCGTAAGTCGTATGTCGACAATGTGCTCCTTGCTTTCCACTCGAGAACAATGTTTACATTCCATTTTGCAACGACGACGAGATGGAGCATCCGCGTTGCCGTGATGTCCTCCTTTACGATGCTCGATAGTAAACTCATAACTCTGCAGCCTTTCAATCCAGCGCTCCAATTGTCCTTCTGGGTTTTTAAATTGTAATAACCACCTTACTTTACACATTCTAGTATTGCGAGCAACTCTCTTCGAGTGACACAGTAGTTTCTTTCTGGCTTTGACAGGATTTTACTATAGTATGCTATCACTTTTTCTTGCCCATCTATGATCTGTGAGAACACACTACCATAGGCACTCGCATCTGTGTCCAACACAAACTTCTAACCAGGTAGTGGATGCGCTAATACTGATGCTGAACAGAGTCTTTCTTTCAACTGTTCGAATGCTTTCTGTTGTTCCTCACCCCATACAAATGGTTCAGGAATAGTCTGTAGTAGGTACAGAAGCCTAAAAAGCTTCTTAACTCTTGAAGATTCGCCGGAATACGCGAATTCTTGTACTGCTGCTACTTTCTCCTCGTAGGTATGTACCCCTTCTGTTGTTACTTTATGACCAAGATATTTAACTTCTCGCCTGAAGAGTGAACACTTTTTCGGATTAAGTTTACGCCCTGCTGATTGTATACGCTCAAATACTTCTTTCAACTTTTCCAGGTGGTTGTTAAAATCTTTTCCCATCACGATAATGTCATCGAGGTATACCAAGCACGTTTTCCTGTGTAATGCTCTGAGTACACGTTCCATCAAATGTTCGAAAGTAACCGACATATTGTATGGCCAAATGGCATCACTGCGAACTGCCATAAACCATCACCAATACTAAAATCTGTTTTCTCTTTGTCCTCCTCACCACGTTCCACTTGCAAGTAGCCACTTTGCAGATCAAGAGTTGAGAACCACTTCGCACCAGATAGTGTATCGAGAGTGTCATCGACAGTGGGTAGCTGTCCTTTTTCGTGATATCATTTGACTTTCTGTAATCCACACAGAATCGAGTACATCCATCCTTCTTCATCAGTAGAACAACGGGTAAACTCCATGGATTCGCTGATGGTTCAATAACATCTTGTTTTTGCATATCGGTAATCAGCTTAATGGCTTCATCTCTTTTGGCTAATGGAACTCGTCGGGGTGCTTGACGAATTGATCTAGAATCACCGGTGTCAATTTGATATTTCACGGTGGTTGTTCGTCCACCAGTTTTTCCATTTGAAGAGAAGATTGAACTGTACTTCTCCAGTAGTTGTAAAGCCTTTTCTTTTTGCTGTTTGATAAGCACACCTGTCTATTCTTCCATCTGTGCTTTTAATTCCGCTCTAAAGTTCCTGATCTTCTACTTTTCATCGACGAACCCTTCTCGTAGTGTACTACGGAAGTAACTTTCTGGTAATGATTAGGTGTATTAATTGGATTTAGTAGTCACATCGGTACCATTCCATTTTTTTAAGTTCCACTAACGTCCTAACGAGTAGTCCTTATCCGCTTCTACTACCCACAACTTGCCTGTCACACAACTTACCATCATCCACATTCATCTGTGCCCAAATTACCGCTTCTGATTTGGATGGAACCGCTTGGCGTTAATATGTCAGTATTTGTTTGATGTTTACACTACGCTTGTAACCGATGTTCAACTCGACATTTGCATAGAGTAGTACGATTTGGCATCACCGATATTTGCCAACTCTTCACAATCCGCTCAGTATTGTTATTCTATTTCTCTCTTTACCTCCTCTTTGTTTTGGAGCTAAACATTGTATTAACCTTTTTTGTTTCTCAATCTAAAAATTACTTTCGTAGTGAGACTAGTTAAAATATTATATTTTCCATTTTTTCTGAAGTCAAAGTGAAGTAATCAACAAGTAATATATATGAGTTAAATTTAAATTTAAATAATAAAGTTTGTACAAACATTGATCAAAGAATCAAGAAAAACAGAAGTGTTTTTTTTTGTGCGACAAGTGCAACCCACAGCGGTATCGGCATCAACATCAGAAACATACTTTGGAACAAGAACCGACGGGTCAGGCCCACCGGCAACAAAACTCTCTCACACGTTCATTTTTTGGTCCTTCGAGCCGATCCGGTTAAGAGGAGAAGGGAAGAGAACGAATACACGATATCGACCCCCGGTCGATTTCGGTGCTCCCAGGCATCCAAATGGCCGTCCACCGGACCCCCAAATATCCACCACGTGGATCATTTCCCTCCTAAAACGTTTTTTTTTTTGTTATTTCTTTTTTTCTTTTTTTTTGATGATAACGCTGATGTTTTTTGCGGTTAGCGACTGCTTCTTCTTTTTCTTCTTTTTTTGGTTATAAGATTTTAAAATTTTTATTTTTTATTTTTTATTTTATCTATAATCCTATATTTTGTAAATTAACTTGTAAATTCCCATTTTTTTCTCAATTGATTATATTAATTTTAATTCAATTAGTTCAACATTAATTTTACTTTTATTTAATTTAGAAAGTTAATTTTATAATTTCTATTTTCTCTCTCCCTCCCTGTCCGTCTCTGGTGTAGACTTTGCGTCTCCATTGCAGTAATCCTGCAAGGGGAGCGGAATGTCTACGCCAGAAAATTACGTCGCGCGCACTGTCTGGTGGATTTGGTGCCACCTTTATAAAAGGCGAATGCAACTAATTTGATCAGTCAGCAGTCGTTCGTTTGTTCTTATTCTTCTTTTGTTAATTACTCATATATTTTTTCCCGACACGAACAGTGCGCGCATTTTTTATTTTATACATATTTTATTTTATACATATATCTCGAGATTTTGTTTTGTACTCTATAATATAATTAACAATTTCCATTGTGGAATATATTTAATACGGTTTAAGAATAAATTATATTTATCTCGCATATATACAAGTATATCTCATGTTTTTTTTTCTTTGTACAAAGTAATGTACATAAGAAACAATCAGTTTGCAATTTACGTGCATTTCTCTTCCGTCTCAATACGGAATTTCTCTCGATAACCAAATTAATTAAATAAATCAAAATTCGATTTAAACATACATTTTGAGCAATGGTATTGGCCACCAACGAAAGGCTTAACAATTTTGAAGGTGATAACAAAGTTTGATAACAAACCTTAACAATAACAATAATTACTAAAGCAGAACAAATAGAAGAAAATCACCGACAACAACAAGAAGATTTGTCATCAAGTAACTATACCAATAGTTCGAGATTGGAAAAGATGAAGACAAAAAATAATATTATCACAACATCACAACAACAACCACAGCAAAAACACCGGCAATAAGTAGATTTTATTTATTATTTTATTATTTAACAACAGTTAATCAAAAATAATTTTAATTTTATTATAAAGCAATAGGCGGTCAGTAATTGAAAACACATCAGTACAACTCAACCAAGGTATCAGCCCACCGGCAACTCTCTCACATACACAAGTATGAAATATATATATTTATATAAAGGGAAAAAAAAATTATAATTTTATTTAATTCTTATTTTAATTTTTAGTTTTATGTGTTTTTTTTTTCTCCACCTATCCGAAAATGGTGGTACCTCTCCCGACTTGGATTTGTTTGAATGAATTTTGTGTGGGGTCCATACTGTAGTCATGCCCATCCGTGTTTTGTTGTCACCTGAATGTCACCATATTTCGAGGTGAGAAAGAATTCTCGTCATTTGAGACTTCGCTGTGGTGGAATTTCTATACCTTTGAATTGGTCCGATTCGTGATTTGGTTGCTTTTGTTGTTGTTGTTGTTGTTGGTCATGTCGTTGTGCCTCGATCTTATGTTTTATAGCTGGTCGTTTTGCGAGAGTTGTGACTTGTGCTTTGAGTGATGCCCATGCTTGAGGTAGAGCTTCTTCGGCTCCTGAGTATGCTTGGAACTGTTGCCGTCCGCCATTTCAATAAGAAAACCTATTCGCTTAAGTATATCCATGCCGAGTATGTAGGGATCACTCACGCCAGGTAAATAGAATACCTGATCTTGAATGACCTTGTCGTCAATTAGAAACGTTGCTTTATAGCTTTCCGTTAACGGCGCTTTTTCGCTATTGGCTAGCACTACTCGTTGTGTTTGCTTTGAGGGTTTTTGACACTTGCGTATTTGATGACGCAGCGCTTTCCCTACAAACGTTAATGTTGCACCCGTGTCGATGAGTGCTGTCACTGTCTTTCGTATAAATCGTCTTCTTTGGAGACTATTGATTGTTCGTAGATCGTTGGTTTTGTAAATTCGTAACGCGATTTCTCCTTACTAACAATTTGCTATTTGTTTTTCCACTTTTACTGTGTGGGTAGGGTGTAGCCTATTCATACGAGCTTCTTCGCTACATATGTTCTCGTATGCATAAGTTAGCATCATCAACGAATCTATACAACTGAACTCGTTGTGTTTGATGTATAGTCGATATTCTGGGCGTAACTCGTGGTATAGTCTGTCTAGATGACACGCAAGTTTGAGACGAGGGTGTTGTCGTGTTAACGCCATGAAACTCATGATAAAATCTTTAGTATTTTCTCGCGGACCCTGTCGTCTTCTTGCAATATCGTTTTCTAGTTTAATCATGTATAGACGGGGGAGGAAAAATTTTATCGCTGTATGCTTAAAGTCTGCCCAATTGTAGATGTTGTCTCGCTTGTACCTCCACCAGTCTCTTGTGCTATATTTGCAAAGGTCGTTGAGCGGAATAGCAATCGGTCCAGTCCTCTAACTCTTGTTGTGCCTAATCTTCTGACATTCTGACCTCTTTTTAGATAACTTATTTTGTAGGGCTTTCCTCTTTTACTTTGCTTCTGTTTCCTGCAAATCATTTTCACACAACACAATTATATTTTAATTTATAAACAGTCTGTCTTTATTTATTTATTTTCCTTTTACAATGTGTTTTTCTTTCTCTCTTTCACTATGTACACATAAGTTCACAGGACGCTAAATCCTTTGCGATATAACTTTTATTTTTGTCGGATTGTTGTGTCCTTTTTTTCTGACACCTTTGCTTAGATATTTTATAGTTTAGGACTTACCCCTGTTTTTATTCTCTTGCTGCTTCCTACTTCCAAAATTTTATTTCCCCACACAATTACTTTCACAATTATTAAGTTTTTGTTTTTCACGGTATAGTTTTATTGGTCGAAAAGTTTTTTCTTTCACAATGCGTTTTTAGGGAATACACATAATACTAGATTCTTTACAATTCAGCTTTTGTTTTTAGGATGTACAATCCTTTACAATATACATTTGATAACTAACTCGTTCTTCAAGTTATCTTAATTCACTCGATTCACTAATTTTCTGACTGCCGTTATTTCAGGTCTTCTCTTAGTTTATATAGCCCAAAATATATATCATAATTTACAATTTAACCCCATTTTAGTATAAAAGAATTTCTGAAGAAATGGCAATTTCTTAAGTAGGTCAATTCATTGCAATTTCTTCAGTAGGTCATATTTATAACTTATTTTTAATAAGTCATCATTATTATTTGTAGTTAATACTTCTTGTTGTTAATATTGTGCATGAGTTCAATATTATGTATGCCTGGTTGTTGCTTATTTTGTTTTTCTTTTTGGCTTTTATTTTCTTTTCACTGTGTATGGTTGTTCAATTGTTTCATAATCTTATAGCGAGGTACGATGACCCGTTGGTTCTTTTTTTTGTATCATACAGTGAAGTACGATGACGCTGACCACGCATTTTTATAAATATACTACAACCCATTTTAGCCAATGATAATTGCATTATGCATATTGTATTGATTATCATTCATTAATGGTTACAGTAAATACACCTAATAAAATATCATAACGATAATAATAATATTACTATACCATTTGTAGTGAATCAAAACGCATAAATTAGATGAGCAATATTTTGACTCACAACAGGATATTAAATCCTTTAACAATGTACTCTTAGTAGTATGCACGCACTAAGCTCGCTCTTCGAGTTATCTTATTTCACTAGATAAAGTAACTCACTGGCTGGCTTTATTTCAGGCCTTCCTTTAGTTTATATTGCCTAAAATATATGACATAATTTACAATTTAACACCGTTTTTCAATAAAAGAATTTCTGAAGAAATTGCAATTTCTTAAGTAGGTCGATTCATTGCAATTTCTTCAGTAGGTCATAATTATAATTTATTTTTAGTAAGTCATCATTGTTATTTGTACTTAATACTTCTTGTTGTAAATATTATGCATGCGTTCAATATTATGTATGCCTGGTTGTTGCTTATTTTGTTTTTCTTTTTGGCTCTTTTTCTTTTCACTGTGTATGGTTGTTGAATTTGTTCATAATAATACAGCGAGGTACGATGACCCGTTGGTTCTTTTATTATTGTTTATTATTTTATTTATTGTTTATTTATTTCATTATTTTTCTTCTTCTTCGTTTTTTTTTTCATGGTTTTGAAATTGTTCCACAATCATACAGTGAGGTACGATGACGTTGACCACTCATTTTTATAAATATACTACAACCCATTTTAGCCAATGATAATCACATTATGCATAGTATGGTGATTATCATTAATAAATGGTCACAGCGATATTCATAAAGTAAATACACATAATAGAATAACATAATGATAATAGTAATATTACTGTAACATTTGTAGTGAGTCAAAATGCATAAATTAGATGAGCATTATGTTAACTCACAACATCCCATCACATCACAACAATTTAAAAGATTGATAGTTTTTTCTTTTACAAATTGAATTTACAATTATTTATGTAACATATTTTTAGTTTTAAAAAAGTATATACTGTGTATTTATATGTGTATCTTAGTATTTTATACCTACTTTTATAACTTATTAACTTCTACTGGCAATCTACCACTTCGGATGCTGATTTTCTTGGTTCCCTGATTCTGTTGAGCCGATTTCTTCTGTTGTACTTTGATTAGACGTGTTGAAACTGCTTTAATGTGTCGAAGAGGATTTATTTGGAATGTGGAATTTTGCTCGCTGCACTGCACTCTTTCATCTTTGCGTTTTCAGGTGTGACGTTGACAATTTTTGCAATTGGCTGAGTTGTAGGGTTAATTTTTTTTCTCTTCCATCGGTGCATTAGCGTTGTTGAGGTGTTATCGTGTCTCCTTTTTATACTCATGTGACTGACGATTTAATCTGCTTATTAAGTGCTTATTTTTGCAATTTTTGTACTTCAGCATTATTTACAAAATAGAAGTTCAGTGCATGTGTTTTGTCTGGTATGAAAATTTTTTCTCAGCATACCGCATTGGATGGATGAACAACATCTTGCAGTGTGATTTTTTTTTTGTATGCAACACTACTAAGAAATATTGTTGATATGAGAGCCTGTAACCCAGCGTCAAATGCGCGACAACTGAGTCAACAATAGGCGTTCACTATCCGGATAAATATGTAACACATGAGTCTTGTATGTGCACACTGTGTATTGCTGTTGTTTTATCAAACAGTTCAAGTATTTCACGAGAATGCTGCTTATTCTGTTGATTTTATTTAACGCTGTACCACTTGATATTGGAACTTATTTATATGTATGTAATCTCAACTCGATTACCTATTTGGTCTCCGTTAACATCGCTGTCTAAATCTTTTCTGGTGTGTCTAAACCTTGCTGGATAAGTTGTATTTCTACTGTGTCAAAGTTTCTCTCTACTTGAGATGACGAGATTACCAGTAATATACCCACTCGATTATTTTCTACAAACTCAAAAACTTTTACTTTTATCTTTTATAATTACACCTACATAATAGTCGCAGTTTATTCTTATAAATTAGACTTTTGTTTTATAAAATTTGTAGCTGTTATGTTTTTACAGTTGCAACGCGAGCTGTTAAGGAGCGGTACAGAGAGAAAACGAGTGCAGAGAGACGTCTTTTCAGGAGCAAGAAAAGAGAACAAGAAAGACGCGAGTGTGAGTAGATAGAGATGTGTACCGACAAGAATGAGGCTCGAAAATTCTTCGAAAAGATGAAGCGCCTGAGTGGCGGTTTAAATCCCGGAGTCTCTTCTTGTCGTGATGGAAATGGGAATCTGGTTACAGATGTCCAGAGTGTACTGAGCCTATGGAGGGAACACTTCTCCACGTTACTGAATGGCGATGCTACGAACAATTCCACCAGTGGAGAAGATTTCCCGATAACCCCGATTACAGATGATGGTGTTGATGTTCCACCACCCGACCATGACGAGGTTGAAACGGCCATTTTAAGGCTGAAGAACAACAAAGCTGCGGGTGCCGATGGCCTGCCCGCCGAGTTATTTAAGACCGGAGGCGATGAGCTGCTCGCCTGCATGGACCAGATCATAAGCAGAATATGGTCGGATGAAAGCATGCCTGATGATTGGAGGCTCAGTGTTCTCTGTCCCGTACATAAAAAGGGACACCCGACAATCTGCGCCAACTACCGTGGAATAAGTCTCCTGAGCATCGCATACAAGATCCTATCAAGCGTATTGTGTGAAAGATTGAAGCCCATGCTACACAATCTGATTGGACCGTATCAGTGTGGCTTCAGACCTGGTAAATCTACTATCGACCAAATTTTCACACTGCGCCAAATCCTGGAAAAGACCCAAGAAAAACAGATCGACACACACCACCTATTTGTTGATTATAAAGCCGCTTTCGACAGTCCGGTAAGGGATTACCTCTACGCAACAATATCTGAGTTTGGTATTCCTGCACAACTCATTCGACTTTGTAGAATGACACTGCATAACTCCAACTCGCACCGTTTAATACCGAACGGGGTTTCAGACAAGGTGATTCGTTATCTTGCGACTTCTTCAATCTTATTATGGAGAAAATAATACGAGCTGCTGATCTACGACATAATGGCACTATCTTCAACAAAAGTGTGATGCTGCTGCACATGCCGACGATATTGACATAATCGGAATCAATTCGCTAGAAGTAAGTGCAGCATTCTCTGAGTTAGAAAGAGTCGCGTCGGATGGCTCTTACGGTTAACGAGGGCAAGACAAAATATCTAGTGTCAACAAACAAAGAGTCCCGGCATCTTGGACAGCACGTCACTGTTGACAACTATGCTTTTGAAGTGGTAAGAGACTTTGTCTATCTTGGAACCAGCATTAACAGCAGTAATGACGTCAGCCTGGAGATATTACGAAGGATCACTCTTGCAAACAGGTGCGACTTTGGGCTGAGTAAGCAATTGAGAAGTCGACCTCTCTCTCGAAGAACGAAAACTACACTCTACAAGTCTCTCATCATGCGTGTCCTAACATATGGCGCTGAAGCCTGGACAATTACCACCTCGGATGAGCGAATGCTTTTAGTTTTCGAGAGAATACAGCTCGTGAAACCATGAGCTGTACGAGCTGTACGCTGACATTGACATAGTAAAGCAAATCAAAATCCAGTGGCTGCGCTGGCTAAGTCATGTCGAGCGAATGGAAGAACACGCTCCAACTAAGAAGGTGTTATATTCGGAACCCGCTGGAGGACGATGCAGAAGAGGAAGACCTAACCTCCGGTGGAAAGACCAAGTAATGGAGAACTTGACGGCGTTTGGAATTTCTAACTGGCGCCTGCTAGCGAAGAACAGAGATGGCTGACGAAGCATGTTATATTCGGCCTAAATTGATATTCGGTTGTTATGGCACATAAGTAAGTAAGTAAGTATGTTTTTACAAAGTTTTATAATTTTACTTTAAACGGTTTTATGTATATTCTATATAATGTAAGTTTTATATATTAATTTATCTTTCTAAAAATTTAAAACTTGGGAAATGCATCGTTGTTTTACATATTGTATAATTTAACAACAACGTTGCAATTTGCTTTTGTTGCAATAACCAACTTTTCTGCACTATTCGATTGTGCTTATCTTCATCTCAGAGCGTGGAAGACAGAATGGTAACCCGTTATGTTAATTCTCTCCATTTATTCTATAACTTCTGTCTTCTATTGCTATGACGTTGATCTATCTTTCGTAACGATTTCCTAAACCTATGTATTCCTATCCTAGCTTGAATTTAATTATTTGATTCCTTAACATGCTAGATTAATTAATTCGCCCGTGGTCATGAGTATCCACACATGACCATGACAACTTGCCCTATTATATGTTCTGAACGTTAACTAATAGTTCCTACTTCATACTTCATTTGTAAAATTTTTTTTTTCTACCACAATCACTATTAATTCGTTAAACTACTATTACTTATTGATAAAAATGTTTTAGTAAGTTATTATAGTACTTCTTACCATTTTGTCCGATTTTGATAGTCGTCGTTACTGGACTGTCCACGTATATCACTTCGTATGGTCCAGTCCAAATTTAAATTTATTTTTCCTAGTCTGATTCCTCAACAATACTTTATCACCTATTTTAAAAATTATAGCTTGGATTGTCATATTGAATCTTAGCTAATTTCTTTGGTTTTTCCTGATTTTCCCTCACTAATTCATGTGACCTTTGTGGTTGGTATTTTAATACCTTATTTTGATCATCTGCATTGTATAGAGGTGATCTTTCTGATTTTAATTTTATCGGCATATTGATATTGAAACCGTACAGAACACTGAATGGTGTCCGCTTTGTCGAAGTATGTATGATGTTATTGTGTACGTCCATCGCTGATGCTAACCATTGGTCCCAATTAGACACATCTTCTTTAACAAAACTCCTAAGATATTCTGCTAAAGGTCTGTGGCTTCTTTCTAAAGAACCATTTGCTTGTGGATGGTACGTTGTTATACATAATTTTGTGACACCCAGCATTTTGCATGTATCGGAAAACAATTTCGAAGTGAATTTCGTACCATTATCAGTCACTAAAATTGTTGGTACGCGCAAAAACTTCGTTGTAAAATACTTTTGCTATTGTGCTAGCTTCAGCATCTAGTATACACAAATAAGAAATTTAAAAAAAAACATCTTGAAATGTAAGTATGTATTTGTTTCCAGATGTCGTCTCTGGAAGAATTTCTACTATGTCCATATA
Organism: Megamerina dolium; assembly: GCA_963854835.1. Classification (NCBI taxonomy): domain Eukaryota; kingdom Metazoa; phylum Arthropoda; class Insecta; order Diptera; family Megamerinidae; genus Megamerina; species Megamerina dolium. The sequence goes on along the minus strand of OY978530.1, from coordinate 16,705,611 downwards.
TACATTTTCAAATTGTTTATATGGTGTATCAGTTAATATCATTGACATTTTCGTAAGCCTTGAGCTCTTTGTTAATTTGACATTTTTTACAATTTTTAACATATTCTTTAATCTGGCTTGCATACCTTTCCACCTATACTGTCTTCTAATCCTGAAATAAGTTTTCAGAACACCCTGATACCCTCCTAAAGGTGAATCAGGGAAGCTGAGAAGTATCGTCAATATATCCTTTTCATTTGTGAGAAGTTCCGCATTCTTGTTCTCCTTTTCCATCTAGTTCTAACTCGTCACAAGAGCTTTCATCAGGCTCTTCTTGGCTTTCGGTTTCGTCGACTTTATTCCTTGCCATAGAACGAGTCACAACCATTGTTGGCTCCTGATTCGGTTGTGGAACTCTGCTGAGCGCATCCGCGTTTAAGTTCCTTTTGCCTGGTTTATAAATTATTTCAAAACCAAATTCAGACAGTTTATGTCTGAAACGTGCCAAGCGTGATGTCTGGTCTTTCAGATTGGCAATTCCTCGTGAGGGCTGATGGTCAGTGTAGACTTTGAATGGTCTACCCAGTAGATAAGCTTTATAATTCTTTACAGTCCACACGATAGCCAAGAATCCTTTTTCAATGGTGGAATATCTTTTCTCACTAAGTGCTGTGCTCGTAAAGGCTATTGGTCGATCTCTTCCAATTTCACCTTGCGATAGAACTGCCTGTCGTCAGCACAAAGGGTTCGGAAAAATCTGGATATGCTAAAATTTGTGGAGAGCAAATTGCCTCCTTTAAATCTTCAAAAGCTTTCTAACATTTTTCGGTCCATTCAAATTTTGCGTTTTTCCTTAGTAACTTATTAATTGGTAGCGCCATGCCTGCCATATTTTCAAAAAATTTTCGAAAATAGTTTACTAAACCTGAGAATGCCTGAACATCTTTCCTATTTCTTGGAACAGGAATATTTTTGACACATTCTATCTTACTGGAATCTGGCAATGCCGCTTCCTCAGTGCACTTATGACCTAGGTAAATTATCTCTTTTCTTACTGGCACTTCTCTTTGTTTAGTTTTAAGTTATGTTTACGTAAGAGTTCAAACACTCTCCGCAAACGCGATTCATGTTGTTCCCAATTCCGACCGTAGACATCAATGTCATCCAAATATACAAAACAATCTATTCCCTGGAGTCCAGTCAATACATGATTCATTAGTCTTTGAAATGTAGCAGGTGCTCCCGTTAACCCAAAAGGCATTCTATTAAATTCAATTGTAGTAAAATATCTACTATGACCTAACTGATCCAATATCTCATCGATGCGTGGAATTGGAAAAACCTGTTTAATGGTGGCATCGTTCAGTTTTCTGAAATCAACACCCAGTCTCCATTTCCTTTTTCCATAGCTTCCCGCCTTCTTTGGAACTAATGTTATTGGTGAATTCCAAAGGGAAGAACTGGGAACGATTATTTCATCGTCCAACATTTTATTTACCTGTCTATTAATCTCCTCCTTATGCACTTCTTGTAACCTGTACTGTCTCTGATTTATTGGTGCCTGATCTGCCTTTACTGGTATCGTGTGCTTTATACCTGTTGTGTAAGACAATTTATCGCCTTCCAAATAAAACAAATCGTGAAATGACTTGAAGATGTCTTCCATCGATTTTCTTTCTTCCATATTTAGGTTTGAAACTAACTTAACCGTTTCTAATATTTCTAAGTATTGATAGATAAACTTTATTATTTGTGACACATCCCAATGTCTTACCTAAGAATATCCCGGGAGAAACTTCTTGTTTTTCCGCTATAACCGTTTCCAAATCGGTGTTTACCTTCAAGGTAACTATGCTCATAGTTCTCCCTTGTACTAAAACCTCACTGTTGTAGAGTACTCTATTAACCTCGTTCAATGATTTGAGAGGTAAGTCATTAAATGCTGGTTTTGCTCATCGAAGAAAATCAGCTTCTTTAGTATTGAGGACCGACCGGTTCGATAAATTGTCTCGTCCCATGATACCATCTGCAGGTATCTCTCTCTCTCTTCAGATATTACATGTAATTCTAAATTCAAATCATTAGTCCTTTCATGCTGGACTGCTATTGGTCCTAATGTGGTGACAAATCCTCCGAATGCACACTAAGGTTTTTCCTTGAATTCCCTATCTTGCTAACGTATTTGTTAATTACTGTTAATTTTTTATTTTAAATACTGATTTTACTAGACTGGTATCTGCCCCAGAGTCTACCAGTAAAATTAGTTTTCCATTTTTTGCTTCCTCACACGGAAACTCAATGAACACATCAGAGACTCCAAGACAATAACCACGATTGCTATCACTGGATGTGAAAGATGGGTCAACAATCCCTCTGGACGCCTAACTACCAACTTCCACCATCCTACCACCTGACGTAGAGGGTGTGTCAACAATCTTTAAAGACGCATGATTGGCACATTCCATTTCAGCTGGCCTATCTTTAGCAAAATTTTGGTGTTCCCGGTTTTTTGGCCGTACCTGGGCCCCCCGTAGTTTTCCTGAGTATAGAGTATGGAACTCTATTATTTTTGTTTTGATGGAACGCTACTATGTTACCTGTTTGGGTTTGGCAATCTTCATAAGAATTTAATAAGGTATTGAGATCTACATTGGCTCCCACGTTAAGTGTGTAGTGCTGTTGCCCTCTGTTGAGCAGGATTTACGGCTTCCTCCGTCAGTTCCTCTAACGTACCTGTCTTACTTAGCATATGTACTCTAAACATTGGTTCACTAAGGCCTGTTACGAACGATTTCTTTGTGGACGTCTCTAGCTTATGCAGCAGTGCTTAGTCTTCTTTTCACCCATATAAGGCTTTGACACACTGAGTTGCGGCGGTTTTCAAATCGTCCAATCTTCTGGCGAATGCACTTATGCTTTCCTGTGGTAATTTCCGTGCAAACTGGATTTGGTGAGTGATGGGTTCTAGCTGGATTACTTTCAGGTATGTGGTTCTTAGAAGTGTATATAATTCTTCCAAATTGGCAAATTTTTTCGCCAGTACCAAATTAAATGCATCTCCGTATAGTCGTTGCTTTATGCAGGATACAAAGTCTTCCAACTCATCTGGTTTTAATCGTTTACTGGCTAATTTACACCCAGCGATAAATTGGTGGACTTCAGTTCTTAAATTTTTTGACTCAGCTCCAGTGAGTACTGGAACTAGTCAACTAACAAACTGCGCTATCTCGTCTATACGCATTTTTTACGTTGTTTGTTCCTTGCGTGTTCGTAAGTATCTTCCTTAGAGGTGTACTGCGGCGAAGAGGTGTCTCTTCTTCTAAACTGGGTTCCTTCTCTAGATTTGTTACTTGGGCCTAGAGGGCGCATAATTGCTCAGTGTCCACGGAGGTTCTGAGTCTCTGTTCTATAAATTCCTCGGTAATATTTCTCTCCTTAAGTAGTCCTTCTATCTCATGATTTCTTTTGTGGAGTTCTACGTTCTTTGCGTCTAGTTGTTCAGCTTCCAACCCTTAGTTCACAATCCTTAATGTGAGTTTTGTTATTTGCTCCTCCGCTGGGTCCAAATTGTCCTTCACGTCTAAACTTGCTTCACCTTCAACTTGTGTTTTCAAAAGATCTCTTAGTTCGTTAATATGGCTTCTAGCTCCTCACCTGGTGCTAGTACTTTGCCGTGCTACACTTTCGATTTCATGAGCTCGTATTGCTCGTAAGTGCTATGTTGCTTAATTAAATCCCACACGAAAGTGATGGCTTCCTGAATTGCAATATCTAAGGAGATACTAACCTACATCAGATATTATCCTGGAACACAAATCTATTTTTATGTCCTAAGGAACAATGGAATCCTAATACTGCGTTAAAAGTTTAACGTAAAATATCTTGTCTTACAAGATACTTCGCAGTATCCTACCGGCTGCGCCAAAATGTTGTGCCTATTCTTCTGACTCTGTGACCATTTCCTTAGATAACTTATTTTCTAGGAGTTACCTCTTTTACTCTGCTCCTGTTTCCTGCAAATCCTCTTTCACACAACACAATTATATTTTAATTTATAAACAATCCGTCTTTATTTATTTATTTTCCTTTTACAATATGTTTTTCTTTCTCTCTTTCACTATGTGTACATAAGTTCACAGGACGCTAAATCCTTTGCGATATAACTCTTATTTTTGTAGGATATTAAATCCTTTCGCAATGTACTCTTAGTAGTATGCACGAACTAAACTCGCTCTTCGAGTTATCTTATTTCACTAGATAAAGTAACTCACTGATTGGCTTTATTTCAGGCCTTCTATTAGTTTATATTGCCTAAAATATATGACATAATTTACAATTTAACACCGTTTTTGAATAAAGAATTTCTGAAGAAATTGCAATTTCTTAAGTAGGTCGATACATTGCAATTTCTTCAGTAGGTCATAATTATAACTTATTTTCAGTTAGTCATCATTATTATTTGTAATAATAACTCTCCGAAAACAGACAGCCTCGCTTAAAGCAAAAACTACTTACAGCCGTCGAGTGAATTACACGAGCACATTACAAGAGCATTCGTTCGGATAGCAAGCTATTTCAACTGGCCGATTCAAATTTAGCAAGATCGTTTCAACTAGTATGTCGGGTTACGACTTACTCGATCAAGCATTGATTGGTTTTATTACCTTTTTTCTCATGCTTTACGTTGGCAAGTCATACACCTTTAGTACATATCTATAAAGCATTTAAGAATTATGTAGTGTAAAATTTCTACGATACTACATTTTCGTTCAGTGAAAATTCATTTGATTGTTTCTTCTTTCTCTGTCGTCATAGTGATTGACTACACGAGTATGTGCATGTGTGTATACATTATTACTGTATGACGACAATAAGGATAAGAAGAAGAATCAAATGAACATTTCTATGATTCCCATATTTGTTATGGTTTGTGTATTATTGGTACGTTGAATATTTTAATGATTTATGGAGTGTTCATAGGTAGGTATGTAAAAAGTTGTAACAGACGTAGTTTTAGTCTGTTTTATGGTTCCATCAAATGTTGGTGGCTTTTTTTTAATTGTACTTGATTCTCTAATCTTTTATGTAGATGGCCCGTTTATTTTTAATTGATTGAGGTAGTGCTTTAATTTCTTGAACTTATCTTTCCAGTCGTTGACGTGTTCCTTCAGCTTATCATCCAACTCATCCACGTGTTCTTTCAGCTCTGTGACTTTGTCATTAGTAGCTTCGAAAATTTTTTGAAATCTGAGTTCAATTCCTTTCTGTAGATTTTTGATGACATGGCGAGCCGAACTTTCTTGAACTTCCATACGCAATTCACTAATAACCCCCTCTTGAATTGAATGTTCTTGAAGCTTGGAGTCAATTGTTCTCTGGAACTCTCCCATTATGTTTTCTTGGCGAGACGAACCTTCTTGAATTCCCACACGCAATTCACTAATAATGCTCTCTTGGCGAGACGAACTTTCTTGTAGCTGTTGCATCATGGTTTTCATAAAATCTATAAGTTGACCACTCGAATCTCTCTTGCTTTCTTCCTCAGCGAGCACGACTGCATGTATCTCGGCTTCCTCAAAGAACTCGTTCCTCTGCATTAATACCCTTAGCCTCCATGGATTGTTTTAGCTGCACAAAGACGGAATTGCTCCTTTGCACCTGATGACTATAGACTCATCTCTGACAACTGTTTTTTCAGTTGGTCTACTTTCAGTTGGTCACTTTTCACCATCTTAACAGAATCCCACTTTTCCCACCAATTGTGACGTTTTTATTTTGTGAACGTTTAATTCTCTTTAAATCAACCTTGTTCGATCACTGGATTCTGTTAATAATAATTGCAACACTTATTTTATACAACTATATACAGCAACAATTTATTTAATGAACTCTATTTACAATCAACTATTTACAATAACACTTTAATGTACTTTTGCCTCTGATACTCTACCAATGTTTGCTCGATCACTTTCGGGATTTGATTGATTTCATTTGTCAATAACTGGCCCTATTTATACTCTGTGGCAACACTCCAGAATCTTCCTTTATCGAGATTCTTCTCTTTCTTTCTCGGTGGCGTGTTCTGTTTATCGCCTATTTCTTTTTGTTGATATTCGTTTCGAAGCTGCCAATATTCGTGTCACTCACAATAGTGTCATTCACAATAGTGATGATTAACCAAAAATCGATACTAGTTACAATATTTTTTATTTAATTCAATGAATATACATATTTAACACACAAGTTGTTTTTGAGCATATCTTCTGTATCTGTTCTATCAACTTCCTTTCATGTTATTTTTTGGACCATTATTCTTTGAGAATTTTCCGTTTGGATTCATTGGAGCTGATATTGGTTTACAGTCTTCCATGCTAAAAAGGATTAACATTTTTTTCATATATATATATATATATATATATGTATGTATATACATATATATATATATATATATATATATATATATATATATATATATATCAATATCAGCTAAAATGAATCCAAAAGAAAATTATCAAAGAATAATATATATATATATATATATATATATATATATATATATATATATATATATATATATATATATATATATAAAATAAATATGTGGCACTTAAAGCCCCAAAGGGCTCATTGGCAGAGCTTCTCTTCCATTACTGTTGTGCGTCTTAAATTTTGGACAATATTAGAATGGACCTACTTATTTTAGCCGATTTCGAACGGCAGAACACTTGTGACATCACTTTTTCTGAGCTTTGTCACAGAGTTCTTTTTTAGAAGCTTTTTCATGGCAAGTTGTTACTGTCGGAAGAATTGCCAATTGCTTGCCGACAGGTGGGTACCGTTCGAAAGAAAAACCTTTTCGATATTAAATTTGTTATGCATCAGCCACGACCTACAGATCAGAAGGCGAACACACTAACCACTGAGCTACGGCACCCATTCAGTATATACATATATATTTATATATATATATATATATATATATATATATATATATATATATATATATATATATATACATATATATATATATATATATATATATATATATATATATATATATAATCCTTTGTAGCATGGAAGACTGTAAACCAATATCAGCTCCAATGAATCCAAAAGAAAATTATCAAAGAATAATATATATATATATATATATATATAGATATATATATATATATATATATATATATATATATCTATATATATATATATATATATATATATATATATCTATATATATATATATATATATATATATATATATATATATATATATTATTCTTTGATAATTTTCTTTTGGATTCATTGGAGCTGATATTGGTTTACAGTCTTCCATGCTACAAAGGATTATATATATATATATATATATATATATATATATATATATATATATGTATATATATATATATATATATATATATATATATATATATATATATATATATCTTTATATATATATATATATATATATATATATATATATATATATATATAAATATATATGTATATACTGAATGGGTGCCGTAGCTCAGTGGTTAGTGTGTTCGCCTTCTGATCTGTAGGTCGTGGTTCAATACCCGGCTGATGCATAACAAATTTAATATCGAAAAGGTTTTTCGATATATATACATATATATATATATATATATATATATATATATATATATATATATATATATATATATATACATATATATATATATATATATATATATATATATATATATATATATATATATTGTTACGTTTTTATTCTGTGAACGTTTAATTCTATTTGAATTACCTTGTTCGATCACTGGATTCTGTTAATGATAACTGCAACACTTATTTTATACAACTATATACAGCAACAATTTATTTAATAATCTCTATTTACAATCAACACTGTTTACAATCAACTATTTACTATAACACTTAAATGTACTAGCAGCTTTTGCCTCTGTATCAATGTTTTCGCAATCACGTTCGGAATTAGATTGATTTTCCTTCTCAACACTGGCTCTATTTATACTCTGTTGGCAACACCCCAGAATCTTCCGTTATCGAGATTCGTCTCTTCCTTTCTCGTTGGCTTGTTCTGGTTATCGCTTATTTCTTTTTGTTGACATTCGTTTCGATGCTGCCAATAGTGTCAGTCACAATAGTGATGAGTAATCAACTATCGATACTCGTTACACTGCCCTCCTCTTAACCTTGTTCGTCCCGAACAAGTTTTTATACTTCCCCTGGATATGGCGCAAGTCGCTCTAAGTGCACTACTTTAAACTTTGCTCTTTTATTCCAGGCACGTTGAATACGATACACTACGTCATTTATCTTTGCTATAATCTCATATGGTCCTTCCCAATGAGTCTGTAGTTTAGGGGACAGGCCTTTCTTTCGTTGTGGATTATGAAGCATTACAAGCTCTCCTTCATAGAACCCTTTTGAATTCGCTTTCAAGTCATACCTGGCCTTCATCTTATCGCTTATCATCTGCGACCGCTCTCTGATGAACTGATGTACTTCATCCAACTGTTCCCGCTTTTCGCTAGTATAATTACCTTCGGTAGATCTCGTTGGTGTTACAACTCCAAATTTTAAATCAGCTGGCGGTCTTAACTCGTTTCCAAAAATTGCCATTGCCGGTGTAGTAGCCGTCGTATCATGTTGTGCGCATCGATATGCCATGAGGAACATTGGTATATGTACATCCCAGTCTCTTTGGTATTTATCTACGACTTTTCTCAAATATTCCTCCAATGTACGGTTAAATCGTTCTACCATGCCATCAGATTGTGGATGCAAAGGTGTTGTACGAGTTTTGTATATACCCAGCATACGGCATATCTCTTGGAATACAACTGATTCTAAATTTCGACCTTGGTCTGAGTGTAACTCCATCGGTACACCAAAACGAGTAACCCATTGGTTGACGAATACATCCGCAACTGTACTAGCTTCCTGATTTGGAATGGGGTATACTTCAGGCCATTTACTGAAGTAATCTATAACCACCAGAACATACTTGTTTCCTGCGTTGCTTATTGGAAATGGCCCAGCTATGTCCATAGCAATTCGCTCAAATGGAACACCCACGGTGTATTGGTGCATCTTACCTCGACTTTTCTTAGTGGGACCTTTGGCCATTGCACATTGCTTACACTTCCGAATCCAATCAGCGACATGGTCATGACATCCAACCCAATAAAATCGTTTCTTTATTTTCTCGACGGTTTTGGTGATTCCCAAATGCCCTCCACTGGAGGCATTGTGATACTCAGCTATCACTTCATTTATTCTCGCCTTGGGTACCACTAGAAGATAATTAGTGATTTTTCCATCTTCACTTTCCCATGTTCGGAATAAACATCCGTCTCGTAAGTGCAGGCTTTGCCACTGCGCCCAGTATGCCTTTGCTATTGGACTCTCATTAGCCATTTCTTGCCAATCTGGACGTATACCCTTCTCCTTGTATTCCATAATCTTTACGAGATCTGGGTCGTTCCGCTGATCTTCTTGCACTCGTTCGGTGGTCCATGACTCCTCCGGCAATATATTTGTAAGACGTAGGTTAACAATGTGATTCTGGTTTCTTTCCCGAGAACAATGTTTGCTATCTACGGTGCAAGTACGATGATATGGAGTATCAGCTTTACCACGATGAATGACATCACGATCTTTCTTTCGTTGTCCTGGTGAATTCGATCTTTGTTGCTTGTGTCGTAGACGACAATTCCGCGCCTTGTGCCCTCTTCGATGGCATATGAAGCACTTACCGGCAAATTTATTTTTGTGTTGATTCCTTGTTCTACCTTTAGGCTTCATATTCGATTGATTGCAATCACGCGCTATATGCCCTCGTTTGTCGCAAATGAAGCACTTACCATTAAATTTGTTTTCACGTCGACCTGTTGTTCTTCCTTCAGGCTGCACTACTGACTTAACTGCCTGACACACTGCTTCAACCAGATCTGCTGTTTCTGTTTCTAGTTGGCGTACCCGTGGTCTACACATCAAACTGGCGGCTTCAAATGTCAAGGCACTACTGACTGTTTCGGCATAAGTATTCCTTGGTGACATGACTAGGGCACGCTTTGTCTCTCCATCACGTATGCCATCTATGAAAGCCTCTATTTTGATTTTTTCGACGAACTCTTCCGAATTACCGGAGAACGCTAGATGACATAAGCGCTCAATATCGGAAGCGAATTCCTGAAGGCTCTCATTACTCCGTTGCACTCGCGATCTCAATTCCACACGATGTAATTGACTCTTGTATTCATTTCCATATTTCCGCTGAAGGGTGTCCCTCAGTGACTGGTAGCTACCACGATCTTTCTCTGGAACCATCTGTAACACCTCGGAAGCATTACCTTTTAATGCGACTATTAAAGCAGCAGTCTTGTCGCTATCATCCCATTGATTCTTCGAAGCTGTTGTCTCGAATTAAAGCTTAAAGATATTGAATGGCGTGCTTCCGTCAAATGTTGGTGGCTTTAGTTTAATTGTAGTTGACTCTCTTATCACTGATGTGGTTGCTCCACTTATTTTTAGTTGGTTGAGATCGTGCTGTAATTTCTCGAACTTATCTTCCAAGTCATCTACATGTTCCTTCAGATCCATGACTTTTTCATTAATGGTTCCGGAAATTTCCTGAAATCTAATATCAATTCCTTTTTGTAGATTTTCGATGACGTGTTCTTGTCGAGCCGAACCTTCTTGAATTTCCATACGCAATTCAGCCGAATGTTCTTGAAGCTTGGAGTCAATTGTTTTCTGGAACTCTCCCATAGCGTTTTCTTGGCGAGACGCATTTTCTTGTAGCTGTTGTTTCTGCTGTTGCATCATGGTTTTCATGAAATCCATGAGTTGACCACTCGAATCTATTTTGCTCTCTTCCTCAGCGTGCACAACTGCTTGTATATCGGCTTCCTCGAAGAACTCATGTTCTTCTACATTAATTCCCTTAGCCTCCATAGCTTGCCTCAGCCTCACCAGCAGTTCCGCCTTTGCACCTGATGACGATAGATTCATCTCTACCAACAGCTTTTTAAGCTGGTCCACTTTTAGTTGGTCAATTTTCACCATCTTTACAGAATCCCACTTCTGACACCAATTGTTACGTTTTTATTCTGTGAACGTTTAATTCTCTTTGAATTACCTTGTTCGATCACTGGATTCTGTTAATGATAACTGCAACACTTATTTTATACAACTATATACAGCAACAATTTATTTAATAATCTCTATTTACAATCAACACTGTTTACAATCAACTATTTACTATAACACTTAAATGTACTAGCAGCTTTTGCCTCTGTATCAATGTTTTCGCAATCACGTTCGGAATTAGATTGATTTTCCTTCTCAACACTGGCTCTATTTATACTCTGTTGGCAACACCCCAGAATCTTCCGTTATCGAGATTCTTCTCTTCCTTTCTCGTTGGCTTGTTCTGGTTATCGCTTATTTCTTTTTGTTGACATTCGTTTCGATGCTGCCAATAGTGTCAGTCACAATAGTGATGAGTAATCAACTATCGATACTCGTTACAATATGTATATACATATATATATATATGAAAAAAATGTTAATCCTTTTTAGCATGGAAGACTGTAAACCAATATCAGCTCCAATGAATCCAAACGGAAAATTCTCAAAGAATAATGGTCCAAAAAATAACATGAAAGGAAGTTGATAGAACAGATACAGAAGATATGCTCAAAAACAACTTGTGTGTTAAATATGTATATTCATTGAATTAAATAAAAAATATTGTAACTAGTATCGATTTTTGGTTAATCATCACTATTGTGAATGACACTATTGTGAGTGACACGAATATTGGCAGCTTCGAAACGAATATCAACAAAAAGAAATAGGCGATAAACAGAACACGCCACCGAGAAAGAAAGAGAAGAATCTCGATAAAGGAAGATTCTGGAGTGTTGCCACAGAGTATAAATAGGGCCAGTTATTGACAAATGAAATCAATCAAATCCCGAAAGTGATCGAGCAAACATTGGTAGAGTATCAGAGGCAAAAGTACATTAAAGTGTTATTGTAAATAGTTGATTGTAAATAGAGTTCATTAAATAAATTGTTGCTGTATATAGTTGTATAAAATAAGTGTTGCAATTATTATTAACAGAATCCAGTGATCGAACAAGGTTGATTTAAAGAGAATTAAACGTTCACAAAATAAAAACGTCACAATTGGTGGGAAAAGTGGGATTCTGTTAAGATGGTGAAAAGTGACCAACTGAAAGTAGACCAACTGAAAAAACAGTTGTCAGAGATGAGTCTATAGTCATCAGGTGCAAAGGAGCAATTCCGTCTTTGTGCAGCTAAAACAATCCATGGTGGCTAAGGGTATTAATGCAGAGGAACGAGTTCTTTGAGGAAGCCGAGATACATGCAGTCGTGCTCGCTGAGGAAGAAAGCAAGAGAGATTCGAGTGGTCAACTTATAGATTTTATGAAAACCATGATGCAACAGCTACAAGAAAGTTCGTCTCGCCAAGAGAGCATTATTAGTGAATTGCGTGTGGGAATTCAAGAAGGTTCGTCTCGCCAAGAAAACATAATGGGAGAGTTCCAGAGAACAATTGACTCCAAGCTTCAAGAACATTCAGTTCAAGAGGGGGTTATTAGTGAATTGCGCATGGAAGTTCAAGAAAGTTCGGCTCGCCATGTCATCAAAAATCTACAGAAAGGAATTGAACTCAGATTTCAAAAAATTTTCGAAGCTACTAATGACAAAGTCACAGAGCTGAAAGAACACGTGGATGAGTTGGATAATAAGCTGAAGGAACACGTCAACGACTGTGAAGATAAGTTCAAGAAATTAAAGCACTACCTCAATCAATTAAAAATAAACGGGCCATCTACATAAAAGATTAGAGAATCAAGTACAATTAAAAAAAAGCCACCAACATTTGATGGAACCATAAAACAGACTAAAACTACGTCTGTTACAACTTTTTACATACCTACCTATGAACACTCCATAAATCATTAAAATATTCAACGTACCAATAATACACAAACCATAACAAATATGGGAATCATAGAAATGTTCATTTGATTCTTCTTCTTATCCTTATTGTCGTCATACAGTAATAATGTATACACACATGCACATACTCGTGTAGTCAATCACTATGACGACAGAGAAAGAAGAAACAATCAAATGAATTTTCACTGAACGAAAATGTAGTATCGTAGAAATTTTACACTACATAATTCTTAAATGCTTTATAGATATGTACTAAAGGTGTATGACTTGCCAACGTAAAGCATGAGAAAAAAGGTAATAAAACCAATCAATGCTTGATCGAGTAAGTCGTAACCCGACATACTAGTTGAAACGATCTTGCTAAATTTGAATCGGCCAGTTGAAATAGCTTGCTATCCGAACGAATGCTCTTGTAATGTGCTCGTGTAATTCACTCGACGGCTGTAAGTAGTTTTTGCTTTAAGCGAGGCTGTCTGTTTTCGGAGAGTTATTATTACAAATAATAATGATGACTAACTGAAAATAAGTTATAATTATGACCTACTGAAGAAATTGCAATGTATCGACCTACTTAAGAAATTGCAATTTCTTCAGAAATTCTTTATTCAAAAACGGTGTTAAATTGTAAATTATGTCATATATTTTAGGCAATATAAACTAATAGAAGGCCTGAAATAAAGCCAATCAGTGAGTTACTTTATCTAGTGAAATAAGATAACTCGAAGAGCGAGTTTAGTTCGTGCATACTACTAAGAGTACATTGCGAAAGGATTTAATATCCTACAAAAATAAGAGTTATATCGCAAAGGATTTAGCGTCCTGTGAACTTATGTACACATAGTGAAAGAGAGAAAGAAAAACATATTGTAAAAGGAAAATAAATAAATAAAGACGGATTGTTTATAAATTAAAATATAATTGTGTTGTGTGAAAGAGGATTTGCAGGAAACAGGAGCAGAGTAAAAGAGGTAACTCCTAGAAAATAAGTTATCTAAGGAAATGGTCACAGAGTCAGAAGAATAGGCACAACATTTTGGCGCAGCCGGTAGGATACTGCGAAGTATCTTGTAAGACAAGATATTTTACGTTAAACTTTTAACGCAGTATTAGGATTCCATTGTTCCTTAGGACATAAAAATAGATTTGTGTTCCAGGATAATATCTGATGTAGGTTAGTATCTCCTTAGATATTGCAATTCAGGAAGCCATCACTTTCGTGTGGGATTTAATTAAGCAACATAGCACTTACGAGCAATACGAGCTCATGAAATCGAAAGTGTAGCACGGCAAAGTACTAGCACCAGGTGAGGAGCTAGAAGCCATATTAACGAACTAAGAGATCTTTTGAAAACACAAGTTGAAGGTGAAGCAAGTTTAGACGTGAAGGACAATTTGGACCCAGCGGAGGAGCAAATAACAAAACTCACATTAAGGATTGTGAACTAAGGGTTGGAAGCTGAACAACTAGACGCAAAGAACGTAGAACTCCACAAAAGAAATCATGAGATAGAAGGACTACTTAAGGAGAGAAATATTACCGAGGAATTTATAGAACAGAGACTCAGAACCTCCGTGGACACTGAGCAATTATGCGCCCTCTAGGCCCAAGTAACAAATCTAGAGAAGGAACCCAGTTTAGAAGAAGAGACACCTCTTCGCCGCAGTACACCTCTAAGGAAGATACTTACGAACACGCAAGGAACAAACAACGTAAAAAATGCGTATAGACGAGATAGCGCAGTTTGTTAGTTGACTAGTTCCAGTACTCACTGGAGCTGAGTCAAAAAATTTAAGAACTGAAGTCCACCAATTTATCGCTGGGTGTAAATTAGCCAGTAAACGATTAAAACCAGATGAGTTGGAAGACTTTGTATCCTGCATAAAGCAACGACTATACGGAGATGCATTTAATTTGGTACTGGCGAAAAAATTTGCCAATTTGGAAGAATTATATACACTTCTAAGAACCACATACCTGAAAGTAATCCAGCTAGAACCCATCACTCACCAAATCCAGTTTGCACGGAAATTACCACAGGAAAGCATAAGTGCATTCGCCAGAAGATTGGACGATTTGAAAACCGCCGCAACTCAGTGTGTCAAAGCCTTATATGGGTGAAAAGAAGACTAAGCACTGCTGCATAAGCTAGAGACGTCCACAAAGAAATCGTTCGTAACAGGCCTTAGTGAACCAATGTTTAGAGTACATATGCTAAGTAAGACAGGTACGTTAGAGGAACTGACGGAGGAAGCCGTAAATCCTGCTCAACAGAGGGCAACAGCACTACACACTTAACGTGGGAGCCAATGTAGATCTCAATACCTTATTAAATTCTTATGAAGATTGCCAAACCCAAACAGGTAACATAGTAGCGTTCCATCAAAACAAAAATAATAGAGTTCCATACTCTATACTCAGGAAAACTACGGGGGGCCCAGGTACGGCCAAAAAACCGGGAACACCAAAATTTTGCTAAAGATAGGCCAGCTGAAATGGAATGTGCCAATCATGCGTCTTTAAAGATTGTTGACACACCCTCTACGTCAGGTGGTAGGATGGTGGAAGTTGGTAGTTAGGCGTCCAGAGGGATTGTTGACCCATCTTTCACATCCAGTGATAGCAATCGTGGTTATTGTCTTGGAGTCTCTGATGTGTTCATTGAGTTTCCGTGTGAGGAAGCAAAAAATGGAAAACTAATTTTACTGGTAGACTCTGGGGCAGATACCAGTCTAGTAAAATCAGTATTTAAAATAAAAAATTAACAGTAATTAACAAATACGTTAGCAAGATAGGGAATTCAAGGAAAAACCTTAGTGTGCATTCGGAGGATTTGTCACCACATTAGGACCAATAGCAGTCCAGCATGAAAGGACTAATGATTTGAATTTAGAATTACATGTAATATCTGAAGAGAGAGAGGGATACCTGCAGATGGTATCATGGGACGAGACAATTTATCGAACCGGTCGGTCCTCAATACTAAAGAAGCTGATTTTCTTCGATGAGCAAAAACAGCATTTAATGACTTACCTCTCAAATCATTGAACGAGGTTAATAGAGTACTCTACAACAGTGAGGTTTTAGTACCAGGGAGAACTATGAGCATAGTTACCTTGAAGGTAAACACCGATTTGGAAACGGTTATAGTGGAAAAACAAGAAGTTTCTCCCGGGAGAAATATATATATATATATATATATATATATATATATAAATATCTATATATATATATATATATATATATATATATATATATATATATATATATATATATATATATATATATATATATATGTCCGAAGTCGGCTCCGCGACCAACAGTATTTTAGTAGCACAATCTCTTTTACATAGCAGGCCTTTGTTCCCTCGCTAATGAAATAACCACTATATATTTGAAGCCGAGTTTTGCTACCAACAGCATTTTAGCATGAAAACTTTTGAGTGACCATGCACCCGTAGGACGCCGGCCGGGAAAATTAATATATAATACTGCGCCAGTACGAAGGCAGGATATCAAAAAGTACTTTTATCCGAAAATGTTGATGGTCGCGAAGCCTGCTTGGGGCATATAATGGTTAGCTTTTTAGCGCCCGGCCAAAGGTCGAACATAAAAAAAAACTTTTATTCGTTGGTCCCGAGGCTGACTTCTGCCATATAAGAATTATTTTCTTACCGCCCGACCTACGGCCGGCTATAAAAAAGAGACTTTGCTGCTAAAATACTGCTGGTCGCGAAACTTATTTCGGACATAGAATGGATATTCCTTTAGCGCCAGTACGAAGGCAGGCCCCACAAAAAAAAGAAATTCTACTAAAATACTGTTGGTAGCGAAGCCAACTTCACATATAAAGGTTATATTTTAGCGCCCGTGTGGGTGCCGTAGCTCAGTGGTTAGTGTGTTCGCCTTCTGATCTGTAGGTCGTGGTTCAATACCCGGCTGATGCATAACAAATTTAATATCGAAAAGATTTTTCTTTCGAACGGTACCCACCTGTCGGCAAGCAATTGGCAATTCTTCCGACAGTAACAACTTGCCATGAAAAAGCTTCTAAAAAGAACTCTGTGACAAAGCTCAGAAAAAGTGATGTCACAAGTGTTCTGCCGTTCGGAACCGGCTAAAATAAGTAGGTCCATTCTAATACTGTCCAAAATTTAAGACGCACAACAGTAATGGTAGAGAAGAAGCTCGGTCAATGAGCCCTTTGGGGCTTTAAGTGCCACATATTTATTTTTTTTTTTTTATTTTAGCGCCCGTCCGCAGGCTATCCACTCATAAGAAAGTGCTATTTAAATAGTGGTGGTCGAGAATCCGACTTCGGACATATAAGAATTATTTTCTTAGCGCCCGACCAAAGACCGGCTATCAAAAAAGATTTTTATCAGAAAATACTGAAAGTTGGCATAGAGCCTATAAGGGTTATTTTTCTTGCGCTCGGCCGAAGGCAGACTATCAAGAAAAACTTTTATCTAATAAAGTCGATAAGCCGCCATCGAACCTATTACTTTTACTTTTTTTTCACACGGCCTATGGCCGCCTATCAAAAAATCTTTTATCCGAAAACACTGAGGTTCCGAAGATGGCATCAGGCCTATAAGGTTTATATTTTTGCATCCCGCCAAAGGCCGGCTTAAAAAAAAAATAATTTTATACGAAAATTCTGAAGTTCGCGGAACAGGCATCGGCCTATAAGAGATATTTTTTTCACGCCCGGCCAAAGGCCGGCTATTAAGAAATATTTTATCCGAATATACTGATGGTCACGAAGCCGGTGTCAGGCCTGTTAGGGTTATTTTTTGTTTTGCACCGGGCTTAAGGCCGGCTTTTAGCCGAAAATACTAATGGTTCCGAAGATGGCGTCGGGCCTATTAGGGTTATTTGCTTTGCACCCGGCTGAAAGCCGTCTATCAAAAAAGAATGTTATCCGAAAATACTGATGGTCACGAAGCCGGCGTCGGGCCTATAAGTGTTAATGTTTTACACCAGGCCAAGTCCGGCTATCGAGAAAAACTTTTATCCGTTCGATCCAGCGCGACAATGGTCCTTCTGTGTTTTTAAATTATAATAACCACCTTAGCGTTGCGTCGTCAGTTCGTAGATGAAATGACTGACCGTACAAGTACTTATACGTTACACATTCCAATAGTAGTTTTTTTGTGGATTCTACAGCATTTTACTGTATAAAGCTATCACTTTTTCTTGCCTATTTATGATCTGGGAGAGCACATCGCCTATTCCATAGCCACCCGCATCTGTGTTCAACGCAATCTTTGGCCACGTACTGGATATGCTAATAGTGGTGCTGAATGGAGTCTTTCTTTCAGCTGTTTGAACGCTTTCTGTTGTTCCTCGCCCTCGCGATGCTTGCAAATCCAGGAAAAAATCGTCTATAGTTGGTTCACAAGCCTAGGAAGTGTCTTAACTCGTGAAGATTAGACGGAATTGGCCATTCTTATACTGCTGCTCCTTTCTCCTTTTCGGTATGAACCCCTTCTGTTGCCGCTTTATTACAAAGATTTGAACACTTTTTGGGATTCAGTTTAAGCCATGCTGTTTTCTCTTTGTCCTCCTCACCAAGTTCCACTTGCCAGTAGCCACTTTACAGATCAAGAGTTGAAAATCATTGCGCACCAGATAGTGTGTCCAGAGTGTCATCGATTCTTGGTAATGCACACAGAAGCGAGTACGTCTTCTTTACCAGTACAACTGGTGAACTCCATGGACTCGCTGATGGTTCAATAACACCTTGTTTCTGTATATCGGTAATCAGCTTAATGGCTTCATCTCTTTTGGCCAATGGACCTCGTCGTGGTGCTTGACGTATTGGTCTAGAATCACCGGTGTTAATTTGATGTTTTAAGATGGTTGTTCGTCCACCAGTTTTTCCACTTGATGGAATATTGTACTTCTCCAACAGTTGTAAAACGTATTCTTTTTGATGGTTGATAAGCACACTTGCCCATTCTTCCATCTGTGCTTTTAATTCCGCTCTAACAGTTCCTGATCTTCCACTTTTCATCGACGAACATTTCTCGTAGTGTACTACTGCAGTAACTTCCTGCCTTCCTACAGAGTATGATGTTTTTATTCGTTAGTTCTTTATCCGCTTTCACTACCCACAACTTGCCTGTCACACAACTTGCCATATTTACAATCACTCTTTAATTTAACTTGCTATTTTGTGATGTTACCTCTATCACTTTCGGAATTAAATTGATTTATTTGTCAACAAACTAGCCCTATTTATACTCTGTGGCAACACTCCAGAAGCTTTATCGTAATCGAGTTTCTTCTCTTTTTTTCTCGTTGGCTTGTTCTAGTTATCACCTACTCCTTATTTGTTGACATTTGTTTCGATGCTACCATTATTCGTGCTATTCACAATAACCATCGATACTCATTACAATATTTATATTTTATTTTATCTTCTTAAGTCCAATTTTTCAGGTAATGTTAGCATAAAACTTTCAAAAATAGCTGAGGGAATTGTCTTAGCAGATTTTTTTGGTATGGCTACTGCAACCAGATATTTAGTCAGATCGCAAATCATAGTGACTGCTAACTTGTTACCATTGTTGTGTATGTATTTGGCATTTAATTTGTTTGCTATATACATAATAACTCGTTGTCAACGTTCTTAATGTAAACATAAATATTTTGAGTATAGTGAGCTATAGAAAACAAAAGTGAGCAGTAAGCAAGTTGTATACAATGTTTTATTGTTTACATTATGATACAAAGAATGGAAATTGGAAATGGGAAATTATTATTAAATGTTGTTTTTATATATAACTAAATTCGTTTTTGAACTAAATTAATTACTGATATAATTTAAGTACAAGTTAATGGCTTACCAATTTAAACTGTTGTAGTATTTTCAGTTATATAGTTATATTTACGTTTTAAAAATACGACTACACATAGACACAGTTCGTTATTAACCCTTTCGCTACAAGTTTTTAGCGATTAGCTTTAAAAATCCAATTCTTTTAATTCCTACTATTATTGACCCAAGAAATAACAAAATCTAATCGATCAATAAAAATTTTAACCCTAAATGTGTTTTTTGGAATGTATCCATATGGACACAAATTTTCTGATGGTAAAGAAAAATACAAAAAATTTTCTTTGTTTTATATCAATTTTTTTATTTTTTTCAGTGAATCTAAACATAAACTTAAAATTATATATTTCATTGATACCTAAATACATACATAAAAAATTATACACTTCAAGTTTATATAAATTATAGTAAATAATAAATTAACATAAAAAAATTCTTCATATAATATGAAAATAATAAAAAACTAAAAGAAATTGTAGTACAAAAGATTTATTCATTTGCTATATAATGAAAATCCTTAAAGCAATATCTTTTTCCATTAGGAATGCACAAGAAAGCATCGCATTTTGAGTACTTGTATCTGGTTTGTCCTTTACATCCTTCGATTTTGCATCTTCCTTTATCTTTCGTGTGTTCCGGCCAATGTTGGTTTCCGTCATATCGAATAGAAGTCGATGCCGTAGCTCTACGTTTCTTCCCAGAGGTCGATGGACTAATTGAGGTGTCTTCATTTAAATGTGTAGTTGGTCGTCCCCGTTTACGAGAACACGCCTGTTGATTGGATCGAGCTAATAGTCCATTCGCAATATCATTACGAAAGCACAATAAGTCCATATATTTAAATTTGTGTCCATTGATTTCGTGATCCATTCTGTACTCTAACCACGAATTGCACACTGCTAAATCAATAAAGTGGTCAAATATCTTAAGAGTCCACTTTTTAGATCTTATGGATATTCTGTACAAGGAGAGCAGAAAATCCAATTTGTCTACTCCTCCCATGTTTTTATTATATTCTGCTACTATTTTTGGTTGGGCTATTTGTATTTTTTTCTTTTTTTCAGCACAAAACTGGGGCGCTACATTTAGAGGTTCATGGCCATGAAATGATGACACGAGTTTAATGTCGAGAAATAATTATCAAAATAAATTTTATGATTTTTTTCTTCAGGAATAGTTTTTGAAAGTTGAATGACTACATCAGAGCAAAATCCTAACTTTGAGCCAGTGAATATTGTACCTTTTCCTTGATAGATTTCAAAATCGTATATTATCCCTTTTGAGCTGCATAGGCAAAATAGTTTTATTCCCCATTTGATGGGTTTCTTTGGCATATATTGCTTCAATGTAGTTCTTCCTTTAAAAGGAACCATCATCTCATCCACACAAAGATTTTCATCTTTTGGAAGATTATATATTTTTTGGGTAAACATATTTATAAGTGGGCGAATTAGATACAGCTTATCGTCTTGTGTTGAATTAGTTGTGAACTTTAAATTATTTCGGAAAGAATGGAATCTTTGCCTCGCCATATTTTCAGAGAATGATGGTATTAATGTATCCATTGTCCAATACATTTCCAAACGCGGGTAACCAAATGTACCAATCATTATCTCCAGAGCCAGAAATTTCAGAAGTTCTTCTGTAGTCAAATTGAGAGATTTCCCATTTTTAATCATTGATGCCTGGTTTGTTGAGGATACCAGTTGTTGAAGAAATTCTTCGGTAAAGTACTCCAAAAAATACTCTATAGGTAACTTAACACAATTTTTTGAGTAGGTTTCAGTAAAAGTAGTCTCTGGAGTGGTCCAAGAAGTTTTTTTCCAACGAAACTGGTCAACCCTTTTGAACGGAACCTTTGGAGTTTGGAAAACAACGCTCTCTTCAACTGTCCCAGTAACTGGATGACTCCCTACTTTATCAATATCCCCCGGAACCTCATCATTACCAACATCTATATCCTGTATGTTTATCTCATACGGACCTTCTCGAGAAAGCTCTTCTAATAAAAAGCTGTTATTGTTTTCGAAAGCATCTAATAAGTTGGTAGCAATGCTAGATTCTTCCGATTCATCATCTTAATCAGAAATGTCGGAATCAGCAAAAGTAGTTAAAAGTTGTTCAATTTCAGAATCTCCTAATTTTCTAGGCAATTTTTATAAATTAAATGTATTTTCAGCAGAGCTAATAATAAACGTCTGCACGGTAGCGGCTCAAACGCAAAATGATTTTATATGTCTTTTGTATACACGTTTTATAACCACAACTGACGTATGTATCCATATGGATACAACAAATGTTTAAAAAATTGTCAAGGCTATTACATTTATTAAATTCAATAACTAAAACTGCATATTATTAAAATAAACATTTTTCTAACATATTTGATATTTAAAAACAAAATGTGAGCACACATATATATAAAATTAGTGAGAAACAAAATCCCATTTTCACCGAAATTAAAAAAGAGGAATATGGCCCTGTTTTTAAGATGATATATCTTTCTCATATGAAAAAAAAACTTAAATATTTTTATATTATATGTTTCCTAAGATCTTAAAAAATCATAATCAATTGAAAACCAACTTATTTTTCTGCCGTAGAGTTCGTCAGATGCCCACAAACTTGAATGTATCCATATGGATACTACATAGCGAAAGGGTTAACAGTCGTCGAGTGCGGACGTGCTTTTCATAGTGCGTACGTTGATAATTTATATTCGAATTGCGATAGTGTGAGTGCGACAATAATACGATAGACAACAATTACGGTTGTTGCTATATTAGCATGAGTGCGTGTATGCTAGAAATAACGGATAAAGTGCAAATAGAAACAGGATAGAGACCTGAGCAGCGCTGTAACAGAGCGTCAGCTGCACTGCGGTTGTGTTAAATAACACCATAAGTGTTTTATCGGTGATATAACTTGACGCTTATAGTGTTGACTATTCTATTTTCAACTAGTGTTTGGGGAAACTGTACCCAACAGCAATAGCGTTATTGCGTGGCGTTAAAATAACGTAGCGTTGATTATAATTATAATTGCTTGAGTGAGTAGGACAAGTTCGAACACACAAGTCGACAAGTCGTAGTATTTTTTGGACATTAACAGTGTCGAATAGTGTTGTTAATCGGTTATCGTACAATCGATTATCGAGTATCGATTATCGAATATCGTATCTGTACTTTTTAAGTGTAGCTGTACACTTCTACAATAATGATGCCACACGGGGAGAAAAATCGGCATAAAGGGGGAAGTAAATTGTCAAGTTGGTCCGGGACGGACGTGTTTACCGATCCGGAGGGCGGCATCTGTGTCGTCCATCTCTGGTGATGAGACAGCAGGTGCACGACATATGCCGGGGGTAAGTGCGCGGCTATCGCCAGTGGCGAAGAAGAGGAGGGCCGAAGCCGACGCGAAGGCTAAGACAATTAAAATGGGGAACTGGTGTCGGCACTGAAATCGATCGGTGCCGAAGTTACGATAATATTGTTGGGTGAGGGGGGGAAATTAAAATTGATTGGTGCATACGAGGAGATCAAACTGATGATGAGTGAGTGTGTTACAAGAAGTGTCGTTACCTTCGCCGAAGGCCATGTGTTCGGCGATGATAACCGCGCCTGTGGTGGAAGCACCAATAGAAGTGCCCATGCCGATTGAGACTTGGTCTCTTGTAGTGAAAGGGAAAGGGGAGGCCACGTCGGAGGAGGTGGTTAAGAAAGTGGTGGGGGAAGTTGGCCCAACTCTAGTTGTTAGAGTCCATGAAGTACGTGCAATACATGGGGGGGGGGTGCGGTCATTCGTACTCGGTCTGCTACGGACAGAATGATGAAGAACAAGAAGTTCCACCCTGGAAAGATGATGTCGATAGGCCCGTTAACGACTTTTTGGAGGGTACTGCTGCCGTAGTACCTTGACGAACGGTCGGTGCCATGTCAAGTGGTTTTCTTTCAGGATGCGGCAATCTACCCCGGTGGCCGGCTGTTTTAGATGCATGGGTTTCGATCATCGTGTGGCTGAGGACAAGGCGAAAGAGAATGTCTGCACTGGTGCGGTCAGCAGGGGCACATTGCGGCGAACTGCAGCGACAATATGAGGTGTTCAAATTGTGCATTTAAGGGCAAACCTTCTGGGCATCCCATCATGTCGCTGCATTGCCTGATCTATGCTGCCATTATTGCTCGTGCCAATTGAGGGTGATTTTGGTAGTGTTCTTGTCGTTTGTTGTTAGTTTAAGTTTAGTGAACCCATTGAAGAATATCTGGAGTACCTTGTTACGGTGCTGATACTAGTGAGCAGCACGCCAGTTATCATGGGTGTGGATACAAATGCCTTCTCCTCTCTATGGTTGAGTAATATGTCCGAACAGTAACTTGGATATCGTATCGGAGCTATAGTAGAGGAGTGGACATGAGTGAGTGGGTACTGTCTACCAGTTTGCAAGTGTTGAATCATCCGAGTGAATGTTATACTTTCCAGGGGCCAAGGGGTGTTAGTGACATTGATGTGATACTTGCGAATGAGGCAGCATGTTTGATTATAAATGGCGTGTTGAAGAGGGGTGGGGTATTAGTGATCACAAGTTAATTATATGATTGCTACCCCTTGTATGACGGTAGAAAATGTTGGTGTGAGGATGTTACTCGCGGAGTGAACTGGTTCCATTATGGGCATTGTGTAAGGGCGGCGATGACTGGAATTTCTATTGTGGAATTCCACGAGTTTGGTGTGGAGCTGCAAATTGGTCGTCTGAATGATTGTGTGTGGCGTGTCAATGACGAAATTGGTGAGAAGTGGAAGAGGGTTGTTCCCGGTCAAGTTAGGTGGTGGACGCTTGAGCTCACTCGTAAGAGAAGATCAGTCCGACGGCGGTTTCAGCGCGCCCGGCGGGTCGGATTTGAGAGTGTATCCCTGTGCAGAATGGGGTTTTGTAGGGGTATGAAGGAGTATAAGCCGGAGAAACCGAAGTGCGGTTCGTATCATTTACCGCGGTCTGTTAATAGCCTGTGCTACTTTCGGGTCGTCGGCATAGTACGAAACGGTCACCTGGTTTGGTGGAAGGGTACGTTTGCTTTCGTGTCAGCGTGTGATGTTTCTGGCCGGTGTGTCGCACGGTGGCCACGGATGGAATGCAAGTGTTGATGGGTGTGCCTCTGCTGGACTTAGTAGTCATTGAACGGGCTATTTTGTTCAGAATCAGGAGTGGAATGAATGTACCTCTGCTGCAGGATGAGTGGATAACCAGTTCGGATGTTGAGCGTGGTTATCTTGCAAGTAAGAGGATGGTACATGAGTGTGTGATATCCAAATGTCAAGCGAGGTGGAACAGTTCCTCCACCGGACGTGTAACGTATAAATTTATTAAAGAGGTTAAACTGACGGCAGGGGATCCAGATTTTGGTTTTAACCTGAGTCTGTTTTTCCTGCTGAAGGGCCATGGTCCTTGTAATGCGTTTCTCATCAAAAGGCGGCTGAATGACTGTGGGGGGTGTGTTTGTGGGGCCGAGTTGGAGGACTGGGCGCTTATCCTATGTGATTGCCCCATTTATGACGACTTTCATAGTCTTGAAAGAATGGGGATTATACATAGTGATGGGCGTTGGAATGTTAGTGGTGTGTTGTTGACAAGTGACTTTGTTGTTGGATTGAGTGAATTTGCAAATTTAGTGTTTAAGCGTAGGCGCTTGTTGGGCTTTCTGTCGATGTCCTTCTGCCGTTCTCCGTAGTAGGCGGTGTCCGATTGATGCATCAGGTGGCTCCCAGTCATTGTCGTTTCATCATTATCGCCGTTACTGTTAATCATCATTGTCATCATCTTGGTTGTATTTCATTTATGTATTGTTTAATTTCGTTGGTAATGCACGAAGGGGGTTGCGGTACTAGTAGTGTCGCTTCGGCTGTGAGTCGAGGCACAGCCCTTCTGTTGATAAACTAAAAACCTCCACCGGCCTTGCTGACATTGGCGTTATTTTTGTTATATTTTTTCTTTTTGGCGTTCATTGTGATGTGTCTTCTTTTGTTTTTGTTCTGTTTTACTTTTGTGTTAAATTGTTATTTGTTGATTTGTTGAAGCTGTTGGTCACCAGTCCGGAGCTGAATGGTAGCTCAACTGGTAGTAGCTTCGGCTACGAAGCCCGACCGGAGACTTTAATCTGGTACCACGGGGATCAGGGGCCCTTGGAGCTTGCTCCAACCTGATCGTTGGGGATGACCATTCGGGGAGCTTCGTGGTGGTTGTGGTTTATACCCAAAGGTACGCGGGTAGAGCCGTCGCTCGATGTGGAGTTGCATTGCAACAGGGTGCTGGACCCCATAGTCCAGCAGAGGTTTAAGATGGGCCACGATCCTCACTAAGGATGGGTAGTACGATCATTTCCGTGCCCCGAATTTTGATACGCTGTATTTGTAGATCACCGTGGTGTAAAACCAAAACCGGTAGGCATCCACGTTAACCTCCTGACCTTTCATTACACATAGACGCAAAAGGAGAAATGACAAATTTTGTGATGACCAAAATTGATTGCAAGTGTAGCGGTGATGTTTTATCAATGTTTTTAGAAGATACAGGAGCATGGAATAATAAACAATATTTGCTCGCACATGTAAATCACTCAACAAACACGAGTTAAATAAAGCAGTTATAGAAAAGCAGTTACTAGGAATACATTGGGGAATTGATTATTTTAGACCTTGCTTATGCGAGAAGTTTTGTAGTTTATACAGACAATAGGCCTTTAGTTACTATATATTTTTAACCATAAGAACCATCATCTAAGTTAACAGATGATAACAGTAGATTTAATGGATTATGATTTCAACATAGTATTTAAGTAAGATAAGATTAATACTAATGCGGAATCATTATCAAGAATAAAGTTGAAAGAGATTTTACGGACAAATAGTATAAATCTCCTCACTGGAGCAATAAAGAATATAATCCAAAATGGTGGAAATGCTGAAACAGATATGGCCAATGCGAACATAAGGAGAAGTAATAAGAAAATGTGTGGACCGGTGGACTCTGATCACATTCACATTTGGGAGTGTATATCGATTTCAGATACAAGGAATATAAAAAATTTGAAACTGGAGAAAAATGGGGCCGAAAGAGAAAAAATATATGAAGTAAGTATTTGAAGTGCATGTATTTTTCAGTGATGGATCTTTATAAGGGTTAAAATTTTGAGAAAACTGTTGCGAATTTGAACTAGGTAGCTTTATCAAGGGATGACGAAAAATTTGAAAAAATATCTGTACACTAATTTATAGAAATACAATCCAACGAGAAGAGTAAAGAGTCAGGAAGAAATAAAGAAATTAATTGAAGACTATCATATTGTGGTATAAGAAGATGTAAAGTAAGTTAAAACAAAAGTGTGTTTGGAAGAATATGTACAAGGTGGCCAGGGATCATAGTAATAAATGCAGAATTTGTAATGAAGTTAAATTCACAAGATTCACAGAAGAAAGGTTTACACAACAAAAATACCAAATTCATCATTTAACGAAATTTATTGGAGCTTTTCTTCTAGCGACAAGAGATGCGGTTACTCTAGCAAAAACGTTTCTGGAAAAATGTATATTTTTAAAGTAGCGATATTTCAAAAAGTTACATATAGATAAGCGGACAGAGTTCACTGTTAGTAAACATTTGAAAATGGTTAAAGATAGATAAACTTACTTCAACGCCATTCTATCGTGAGACGTTAGGTCTAACTGACAGAAACAATGATTGGAAAGAACTTGTACCATACTAAGCATACTCTTATAACAATACTCCACACACAACCACACAATATACACTTTTTGAATTAGTATTTGGAAAGTTATGTGCCTTATGTGAAATAGTTCAAAGCAAAGAAAAATTTTATGATTTAAATGATTCATTCATATAGAATTTAAAGTAATGTTGAAATATGCGAGAAAACAAAAGAATGTATAAAAAACTAATTTTAAAGTTAGAAGTTATGTTTATATAAAAGTAGGAAATAAAAAAACGCTAAGCAAACCATTTAAAGGACCATACAAAATAATATCGTAAAATCGTCTAAATAGTGTAATATTGATTGGAGAAGAAGCAAAAAATTTTCATAATACAATAATAATTTAACAAAGGCTAGAAATGTAAAGGTTGTATAAATAATTTTCTTATTTTAAGATAATATAATTTTTTTTAATGTTAAGGGTGTTGCGTATGTATTTGGAATTGAATTTATTTGCTACATACAAGGTGCGTCAATTATGTATTAAGACTGCCTCTAGAAAACAAAATTAAAACACGATATCTGCTAATTTTTCGGTATATTTATTCGAATTATTCTCCTCCTGATTCAATACACTTGTTACATCGATTTAATAGTGATTCAAACGCGTGTTCCAGCTCATTTTTCGGAATTGCCTCCAGTGCCCTCGTCGAATCCCGTTGTATGGTCTGAATGTCATCAAAAATCATCCTTTCAACTTCAATTTCAATTTTGGGAACAAAAAGAAGTCGCACGGTGCCAAATCAGGTGAAAACGGCGGGTGATTCAACACACAGACCTGATTCCGAGCCAAAAATTGACGAACAATGAGTGCTGTGTGACTCGGTGCATTATCGTGCAACCAAGTTTTTGGATCGCGGTATTCTGGTCGAACACCAGAATAAACTGTAAAACTTTAAGGTAAATGCGGAAGTAACTGTTTGACCAGTTGGAACAAATTCTTTGTGGATAATTCTTTTGCTATCGAAGAATGTTATGAGCATTGTTTTGATTTTTGATGGAACTTTTCTTGTGTTTTTGGCTTGTGGTGAGTTTTTTGATTTCCATTCCGCACTTTGACGGTTGGTTTCTGGATCGTATTGGAAACACCACATTTCGTCGCCCGTAACATTTGTTTTCAGGAAGTTTAGATCTTTTTCTGCAGCTGCAACCATGTCTGTAGAATGACTGACTCTCATTAATTTTTGGTCCTCGGTCAGATCTCGCGCAGACCTTTGTTTTGCCCAAATCCTCGTGAAGAATGAGTCGGATAGTTTCTCTGTTGATGTTTAAAGCCTCTTCCATCATTTTCACTGAAGCATTGCGGTCTTCTGCAATAAAACCACGAACTTTCTGGATAGTTTCCGGCGTCCGCACTGAAATTGGCTTTCCTTCTTTTATTTCATCTTCCAGCGACTCTCTGCCATCCACAAACCGTTTATGCCATATAAAAACATTTGATCTTGGTAAATAAGCATCGCCATACGCTTGCTGCACCATTCCGAATGTTTCTGATGCACTTTTACCAATTTTTGCGTCGAATTTAATGACCGCTCTTTGCTCCATGTTAAAGTTTCAACATCAAACGAACACGTGTTTTGTAAATGAATGTCAATAAACATTAAATGCCAACCAAATGCCATGAAATTTTGACCGTTAGTAGAGGAAGGTTGAAGCTTCAAAACGCATGTGCTCACACATAGACGGTTGCTGAAATATGGTTCGAGTCTTAATACATAATTGTAGCACCTTGTACATAAACTCGCTGTCAACGTTCTTAGTGTAAACATAAATATTTTCAGTAAGGACAGCTATAGAAAGCAATAGTGAGCAGTAGGCAAATTGTATACAATATGTTATGATTTAATGTAAATTTGGTCACTGGTCTTTGTTTGATTGCTCAGAAGATCATATTGCACATAATTTAGTGGATCACTTAGAACAAAGCAAAGTGTAAAATAATTTATTTACTGACCCAGATATAATTAGCTTGATACAAATAGCATAGGAGTTGATTGAACGAAGTAGTAGAAATAATGGATTTGTCAGCAAATATGCATGTTGAATAAGTATAATTTTCATAACAATGTATAACGGTTAGGATTGTATATAAAAAGAGTAACAAGATAAAAAAGAATGATCATTGGAAAGCAATCTACTTTTCCATACATAAGTACGATAGTTCTCTTATGCCAAATTATTAAATCTTGATACATCTTTCCATATCTTACATAATACCATAACTGGATTCTGGTAGTGGTCCTATAGCACCAATGACTACAACTTGAAATGGTTTAATGGGTTGTTGACGTGACTAGACTAGACTAGAGTATTTTCGGTTATATATGTATATATATATATATATATTTTTTTTTTTTTTTGTTAGCTTATTTTTTTTTTTATTGAATCTTTCTTAAATACAAGAAACTAACAATAAGTATTCAAATCTTACAAACTAAATAAAACTATGTGATATCCCCTACGTTCCATCACAATTTGGTGAGTCGCGAGATGTAGCAATTTTACAGCATATTCAGTGTGTCTTTTCTTTTTAATCGACGATGCCCCTTGCTCAGCAACAATTGCCTAGCAAGGGGATTCGGATGATTGTGTAATTTTTGAATGTAGCTTCTGCAGGACATTGCAACTTCCTCAGAAATTGTGGATACATTTAAATCTCGATGGATGTTAACGTTCCTCATATACCAAGGCGCGTTTACAATAATTCGCAGACACTTGGATTGTATTCGCTGCAATTTTTCGATATTAGAGGGAGATGCGGTGCCCAAAAACTGAATACCATAAGTCCAGATTGGTTTCAGGATTGCTTTATATAATAGCACTTTGTATTCAAGATTCAACTTTGATCTTTTGTGTAACAGCCACCATAACTGATTCATTTTAAGCTTGATCTGAGTTTTCTTTGCCTCTATGTGATTTTTCCATGTCAGCCTTCTGTCGAGGTGAATACCCAAGTACTTTGTTGAGGAACATTGTGGAACTGATTGGCCATTAATTTTAAGTGGGGGTCATGTATCTAGCCTTAGCGTGAAGGTTACATGTACGCTCTTTGATTCATTGACTTTTATACGCCATTTTGCTAGCCAGATTTCGAGAGAATCGACATGAGTCTGCAGGAGTTTAGTAGCTTCTATGGGGTTAGAGCGAGAGCACAATATTGCCGTATCATCAGCAAAGGTCGATATGAATGTATAGTTATTGTTGGGCATATCTGAAGTGTATAAGAGATACAGTAAGGGACCCAAAACGCTTCCTTGAGGAACGCCAGCGTGAATATCCAATGGATTTGTTGTGTAATCCTTGTGATGTACGAGAAATTGTCTTTTCGTGAGGTAGCTACTAAGCAATGAGGAGACATTTGCAGGCAGTAATAGTTTGAGTTTGTAAATAAGGCCATCGTGCCATACTTTATCGAAAGCTTGAGTGATATCAAGAAAGACAGCTGAGCAATACTTTTTTTCTTCAAAAGTGTTCCTTATCAGAGTTACAATGCGGTGGACTTGTTCTATTGTGCCGTGCTGTTCTCTAAATCCAAACTGATGTTGAGGAATCAGTTGGTTGAGATTAATAAATGGAGTTATATTCATGACAAGTAGCTTTTCGAATACTTTAGAAAGTAGAGGCAGGAGGCTGATAGGTCTGTACGATGCAACATTTGTAGGGTCTTTTCCTGGTTTTACTATCATAATAATTTTTGAAGTTTTCCAGCATTTGGGATAGTGTTTAATACGAAGGATAGCATTGAAAATGTGCATCAGATGAATTACTGAAGCCGGAGGTAGCTCTTTTATCATTTTACCGGTAATTTTATCTGGACCAGGTGATTTTTTTGGGTTTAAATCTTTATAAATTGCTTTGAATATGTCCTTTTTTTAATTTTGAGCGTTATTGAGCAAGGTTGAGAAGTTAATATTGGTAATGAGGACTGTGAAGAGGGTGGATTGGGTGTAAACACACTTTTTAGGTGGTTTGCAAAAGCCAAACCCTTCTCACAGTTGCTTCTAGCCCAATTACCGTCACTCAAACGGATGGGGGAATCAGTGAGAATTGGCCGATTTGATTTTTGTGCTGATTTCCACAAAGAGTAGTCTGACGCTTCACCAGGTGTTAATTTCGCTATGTGCTCTTCTAACTCTTTGTTGTTTTTATTTTTTAAGGCTTGCTTTAACTTTCGAGTGCAGTGCTGTAGCTGTGTTTTCAGATTCGGTGATCTGAATTCTTGCCATTGTCTTCGGAGTCTTCTTTTCTGTCTTACTAGCAATTCAATATCGGCTGGTGTGTATGGGATTTAGTTTGATTGCTTGCATACCTTTGTGCAGGTGGCTGAGCTGAGAGCTAATGAGAGCAGCTGGTTGAATTTTTCGAGTGCTGAGTCTACATCGTGTCCATATCTTAATACAGTACTCAGAGGAAGATGGGAATTTATATATTTCTTGAATTTTAACCAGTCTATTTTCTTTCTAACGCAATTGCTTTGGGGGCTTGGTGATTTTATAGATATTACCGTGGGTGAGTGGTCAGATGATAGATCATAATTACACTCTGTGGAGATATTTTCCATCTGCAAACCTTTGGCGACCCCAAAGTCTATGAGATCGGGTATTTTCCTCTTGTCCGTCGGCCAATATGTCGGTTGACCATTTGAAATAACATCGTAGCCGTGGTTAGTGATGATTGAACATAGTCTTTTGCCTTTTGGAGTTATTAATCGGGAGCCCCAGTGAGTGTGTTTGGCGTTGAAATCGCCAGCAACCAAGAATTTGCTACCAAGAGTTGAGAAAAATTCTTTATATTGCTGTTCGGTAATACTGTATCTTGGGGGACAGTATATCGCAGATATTACTAGCTTAGAGATGTATTCTTCCAGACATATAGATGTTGCTTGCAAGTAGACGCTACTAAAATCTTCAAGAACATGATGTTTTATTCTGCTTTTTATCAATATGGCAGTTCCTCCGCGTGCCTTACCATGCGGATGATTTGTGGTGTACAGTTTGTAATATGGTATTTGGTAGCAATTTTTGTCAGTGAAATGGGTCTCAGATATCATCATTATGTCGATTTGGCTGGATTCAAGGAATTGAATTAGCTCCAAACGGTGCTGGCTTAAGCCGTTGGCGTTCCAGTGGCATATCTTGAGACAACTCATGGTCTGGATAGCAATGTTTGGAGTAACATCGATTGATTTTTCATCATTTCTTGCATCATTGTTTGCATTGAGTTCATGAATTGGTTCATATTCTGAATCAATGTTAGAAGCAAATGTTCAAGGGTACTTGGCTGTTGGGTGGGCAGTGAGTGTTTCTGCTCATTATTTACATTGCTTTGTTGGTGTGGGTTTTGTTTTAACACGCTAGCGTATGAATTGGTTTGATTCTTGTTTGGGATTGCAGAGAAGAATTGTGTTGCATCAATATTTTGTCTCTTACTTGAGTTGGCTATCTGAGTTTGCTCAACTGGTTTTAGAGGTTGATTGCTAGCGGAGAAATTTAGCTTTAGTGTTGTATATACTGGGCAACCTCTATAATTTGCGGTGTGATTACCTCCACAATTGCTGCATTTTTTCATGCTAGCATCGCCTTTAGATTTTGGGCATATGTTTGATTTATGGAGATCTCCACAAATCACACAAACAGCTGGCAGGGTACAATATGTCTTAGTACGTCCATATTCTTGGCAGTTGCTGCACTGAGGAGGTCCAGTTCTCTTATGGGGTTCTTCGATTGTGATTTTGCGATGCAATAAATATCGAATTTTATATATGGGGTGTACTTCACCTTTTTTTAGGGGTTTTGTTTCAGGCTGAAGCTCAATACGATATAACGGTTGAGGTATATTGCTCTTGTTGAGAATGTTGAATACTGTTTTGGCTTGAAACCCTTCTTCCTGAAGGGCAAGTTTGATTTCGTTAATATCAACGTTGGGTTCGACGCCTTTGAGTACAACGATTAAGCCCTTACTACTTTTTAGCTGATATGTGTAGTAATTCTTTTTTACAGCATCAAATTCCGCTATTACTTTGCGATAATGAGTTTCGCTGTAGATTTGCACTTTTGTTTCCTCAATTTGGCCTTTGCGAATAGGAACAACATGGAAATTCTTTGGTCCTATAAGACTTGTAATTCTAGAAATCAACTTATCTGAGTTGCGTTCTCTCAAGAAAATGGGTGGGGGTTTGAAATTTTTCTTGGAGATAATATTTTCGTCACTTTCATCACCTGAAAGCAGAGCGTATCTATTTTCCGAACTAATAGGGACAGTGTTCTGTTTTTGAATTTTTGTTGAATTCATTTGTTTTGAATTTTGCAGACTTCTCTTTCGCTTTACTACAGTAATGTAGCGATCAATACCAGTTTGAACAGCAACTGGTTCTTTATTAGTCATCGCACTAGTTGCTTTAACTACTGGGTCATGCACTTCAGTAGAAGTGCCGTTATTTGATTGCTTTGATGTTGTAGCTGTTGGTGTTACAGCAGGAGAAGCACATTGTACACTCCACGGTATAGAGGGAGATGGTATATCACGATAGAACAAATTATTTTTTTTGTCTGTATTTATTGTTGTTGCAAAATTTGATGAATTTTTAATATGTGCAGGCAAAAGATTTGCACTGTTACTTTCACTTGTGCAGTGTGTATCAACTGTTTTATTTGATAATGCACTTATCGGGGGGTTTGCGCGGGTGATTGCAAATTATTGTTTACACACACATTAACAGGCGATTGCCGTTGCCGGAGAGGAGAGCGCTGAACACTCATACTATAAACAAAATGTTTGCAAATTATATTATTATTTTATTTATTTTTTTTTCTAAAAATCAAAAGAAAGACGTCCACTCTTATTGGTGACTTTCGCGAAGTCACCAATAATGTCTATATATATATACATATATATATATATACATATATATATATATATATATATATATATATATATATATATATGTGTCTATATATACACATATATATATACATATATATATATATATATATATATATATATATATGTCTATATATACACATATATATATACATATATATATATATATATACATATATATATATATATATATATATATATATATATATATATATATGTATATATATATATATATATGTATATATATATATATATGTATATATATATATATATATATATATATATATATATACATGTATACATATATGTCTACGCCAGAAAATTACGTCGCGCGCACTGACTGGTGGTTTTGGTGCCACCTTTATAGAAGGCGAATGCAACTCTGACTTGATCAGTTCAGTAGTCGATTCGTTTATTCCTGTTCTTATTTTTCATACTTGTATTTTTCCCGACACGAAGAGTGCGCGCATTTTTTGTTCATTTTTTTATCTCACGTGTTTTTGTACTTTTTTTTTTGTTTTCTTTGTACAAAGTAATGTACATAAGAAACAATTGGTTAGCAATTTACGTGTATTTCTCTTCCGTTTTAATACGGAATTTCTCTCGACAACCAAATTAATTAAATAAGTCAAAATTCGATTTATGCATACATCTTGAACAATGGTATCAGCCACCAACGAAAGGCTTAACATTTCGAATAATCATAAACGAACACCAAATATAACAAAATGTCTGACCGTAAAGCAGTTATTCACAATGCTGATATGAACGAAGAAATGCAACAAGCTATAGTAGATTGTGCGACACAAGCATTGAAAAGGTACAATCCAGAAGGTGATAAAATGTGTCCTACTGCAAATACAACAGCAACAGCAAGTAGCAGCAGCACGACCATCACATCAACCTTAACAATAACAACAACAATTAATGCGGCAGAACCAATGGAAGAAAATTTGCTGCAACAGCGACAACAACAGCAAGATTCGCCAACAATTATCTACAGCAATAGTTTGATATTGGAAAATATGACAGCAGCCAAATATATAACCCGAAATGAGCGAACTGATCACGAGAAGTGCCTCATCCGCAACAACATCAACAAACCCGCAAACATCGCATACAAGTCGTTTTTTATTTTATTATTATTTACTATTCTCATATTTAAAAACGATTAATCTCAAATAACTTTAATTTATTAGAAGAGCAAGAAGCAATCGGTAATTGAAAAGACATCGGTACAACTCAACCAAGGTATGAACCCACCGGCATCTCTCTCCCATACACAATATATATATATATATATATATATATATATATATATATATATATATATATTTATTTATATATATATATATCTATATATATATATATATATATATATATATATATATATATATATATATATATATATATATATGTATAGGTTAGGTTAGGTTAGACCGGCCGCCCTCACTGATGAGAGAGAGCGCACATAGGCCAGAATTAGGCCCGTTGTGATACCGTCGCACGGATTTTCCTTCACCTAGCTACTCCCTGAACCAACCGGAACGTTGAATAAATTTTAGGAGATTGAGAATATCAATCTGGGATAGTTGGGCTAGGTCACTCAAATGGTAGTGTCCTAGGAATTTTTACGATTTTTGCATAAAGCGGGGCAGGTGCATAGCAGATGTGAGATCGTCTCGAGTTCCTCCTCATCCCTGCAGCTTCTGCAGAAGTCATGAGTGAGGTTGCCCAGACCTAATCTCACAGCGTGAGGACCTATGAAGCAGTGACCAGTGACCACTCCCACACAGGTCGAGATATCTACCCTATTAAGATCGACAAGTTTACGTGAACGTTTCTTGCTGAGTAGGGGCTACAGCAATTTCGTCGTTCTACAGATGGGTGTATCTGTCGATCTTTTCTGAAAGACGTTGGTGGTGATATCCTCCAGTTTAAGCTTGCACGTGGCTATGGGGATCCCTAACCGAGAATTCTCCTGGGTTAGAGGCTCGTTTGTACCCTGTCTTGCAAGCTCGTCGGCTATGCAGTTTCCTCGTATACCCCTGTGTCCGGGTACCCAGCACAGGAGAATATTGTGCTGCTCAGCCATCTCGTTAAGAGATTTGCGGCAGTCATGAATGGTCTTAGATTTCACGAGAAATGAGTCCAGGGCCTTAATTGCAGCTTGGCTGTCGCTCAAGATGCAGATGTCTCTGCGGGAGACAAAGATCTGTTTGATCCAAGTTAGTGCATTGTGAATCGCTTTAACTTCTGCCTGAAACACACTACAGTGGTCCGGCAGGCGAAAAGAAATATTAAGGTTGAATGATTCGGAATACACACCTGCTCCCACCTTTCCATTGAGCTTAGAGTCATCAGTAAAGATGAGAGTATAATTTGGCATGAATCCTTCCGCCTCCCAGGCGAACCCATCAGGGAAGGAGGTTAGAAATTTCCGTTCAAAGGCATATGTCGGCTTGATATAATCAAGTGAGGTTTCAATATTAAAATTTTCCAGTATGCTAGCATGTCCGAAGGACTTTGATGTCCATTGGTGCAGGCCCGTGAGGCGTAAAGCAGAATTAGCCGCCAGCTGCTTACCAAGTAAGTCAAGCGGGGTAAGATGTAGAAGCACTTCTAGTGCTAATGTTGGAGTTGTTCTCAGTGCTCCTGTTATTAAAATACAAGCCGCTCTTTGTATTTTATCAAGGGGCCTGACATGGGAGGACTTAGTAAGTGCAGTCCACCAGGTCAGTAAATCCAGAAAACAATTTTCGGTTGCATACCCCACTTTTTCCCTATTGCTTTTTTACAGGCATAGAGTGCAGTGCTGGCTTTCTCAACCCTACAGGTGATGTTTTTCTTCCAGTTTAGTTTTCGGTCTAGGACTATTCCCAGATAACGGGTTTCCTCTCGCAGAATTAATGGGACCCCCCCCAAAGTGGGAACATTTATGGGTGGTGTTCTATGTTTTGTGGAGAACAAAATCAGCTCAGTTTTTTGTGGGTTCGCATTTAATCCCCTATCCTTAGCCCATTTTGATAACATATTGAGATTGA
Organism: Megamerina dolium; assembly: GCA_963854835.1. Taxonomy (NCBI): domain Eukaryota; kingdom Metazoa; phylum Arthropoda; class Insecta; order Diptera; family Megamerinidae; genus Megamerina; species Megamerina dolium. The sequence continues at coordinate 16,668,108 of OY978530.1, read as the reverse complement.
TTTAAATAATGTCCGTTAGTATTTCCGGAAATTTTCCAGCCACCAATAAGACAACTTCATCGGCATAAGCAATCACTCCGCACCCCTTCCTCTCTATTTCCCGTAGTAGTTCATTAACTACCAAGTTCCATAGAACAGGGGAGAGTACTCCACCTTGTGGGGTTCCTCTTCTTACACGTTTCGTGATGGTAGATCCACCCAGCTCGGATGTAATGAGTCTATCTTTCAATAGCCGTTCTATCCATCTGCTAAGCGTTACCTTCACCCCGAGTCGTGCAAGAGCCTCCGTGATTGCTCTGGGTTAAACATTGTTGAAGGCACCTTCAATATCCGTGAAAGCCGCTAGTACGAATTCTTTATTATGAAGAGATTTCTCCACAATTGAAACTAACGCATGTAGCGCTGTTTCAACGGACTTTCCCTTTGTGTATGCATGTTGAGAAGGAGACAGCATGTCGCTGTTTATGGTGTGTCTTAGATGGATGTCTAATAATCTTTCCAGTGTTTTGAGTAAGAATGACGATAGACTAATTGGTCTAAAGTCCTTTGGGCTTGTATGGGAGCTCTTTCCAGCCTTAGGTATGAAGACAACTTTGACTTGTTTCCAGAGTTTCGGAATATAGCCAAGGCTTATGCAGGCAATGAAAATCTGCTTTAGCCATGGAAGAATGAGTTTGCCTACCTGTTGTAGCTGTGCTGGAATTATCCTATCAGGTCCAGGGGATTTGTAAGGCTTGAACGTGTTTATCGCCCAAGTAATCTTCTCCGATGCAACTCTTGAATAGTCTAACGGTAATGACTTGTAATCAAGCGGGGTTTCAGTTTCAGACGGATCGTTTGATAAATGTGCATTTACTAGCGTTTGCAGCGTTTTAGTAGAGGTTGTGGTCCACGTTCCATCTGGTTTGACCAGAACACTTGGAGTATGGGGTGATTTAGACAGAATTTTCCTAAGTCTAGAAGTCTCAGAAGCGTCTTCTATATCACTGCAGAAGCTCTTACAGGCTTCCCTTTGGCATTTCCTGAGGTTGTATTTATAAGTTCTGAGGGCCGATTTGTAACCCGCCCAATCTGATTCTAGGTGAGAGCTTTTAGCACAATTGAAGAGCTTACGACAGTCTTTTCTCAAACTGTCGAGCTCCTGGTTCCACCATGGGGGTTTACCTTTCCCCCATTTCTTACGAATCGGACAGGACAACTTGAATGCCTTGTTAAGAGTTTTTGTGAGGCAGTAGACTGTGGCGTCTATCTGATTAATGTTGGTTATAGTCGAAGGAGCTACGGGTAGATTAGAACTAACTGACTCCCTGAAACGTGACCAGTTTGTCTTTTTTGGGTTTCTAAAGACGACTGGAGTAGGAGGTTTAAAATTTATGGCAAACTGTATGTATCTATGATCAGAGAAGGAGTGCTGATCCAATACTTTCCAGTTTCTTATATGGTCTACAATGCCTTCGGTGGCAAGAGTTAAGTCTAGTACCTCCTGCCTATTTTTTGTTATGAAAGTTGGGGTCTCACCCCTGTTACATACTATAAGGTTTGTTGTAAAGATATAATTAAACAGTGACTCACCTCTGTCGTTAATATCCCTGCTACCCCAGATTGTATGGTGCGCGTTGGCGTCGCATCCTATTATTAGTCCAGCCCTGGACTTTTGGGTATCTTCTATTAGATGTTTGAGATTGCTTGGTGCTGGTGATTCCAGGTGGTCGTGCGCGAGGTAGGCTGATGCGAACCAGCAGCGCATACCTATATTCTCTGCGCATACCACCGTTGTATCTAAATTGCTGTAATTACAGAGTGAAAGAAAGGTTATTGATTTTCTTATGAGTATGCAGGCCCTAGGTCTACTTGTATTACGCTCGTATATTAGCTTATATCCAGGTGTCCTTAGTTCACAAACCGTGTTGCCAACTGTCCACGGTTCTTGGACCAGAACGATGTCTTCTCCGTCGGCTTCCAGACGAAGGATAAGAGCGGCTGAGGCCGCCTTAGATTTGTGCAGGTTTATCTGTAGGCAATGAAGCATCACCGCCACTATTGGTCACTTTCGCTTCCACAATAGTGACGTTGACCTCCTCGTCTCCAGAGTCCAGCAACTCATCCTCCAGCAAAATCCGATCCACATACCCTGCAGCATCGGATTCTGAGGAGAACGAGTCGCGCGATTCCTGCCGCACAAGCATCCTGGAGCTGATAGGGAGCGTCTCCTTCGTCTCCATCCGTTTTGCCACAGACTGATCGCCTGCGCGTGTTTCTAAGTCATCCTTCCGATATACTCGTAGGTTGATCCTCGAAAAACAATAGTTTATGTACCCACCGGATTTCGCCAGGGGTACCAGGGACTCTTGGTTGACGATTATGGTCGCCCTACGGTATGTTCCTTTCTTCTCCTCATCCAACTTGGCTATTCGCCAGTTGTGTGTTGGGAGGGTGGGATTACACATCTTTATATTTTTGATAATAATGGCCGGGTCACTAGGTTCCGCTGGGATCCAGGCAGAGGTGCGCGGCCTCCTCGGGATAGCGTCTCTCTCTATCACCTCTAGGCGCGCACCCGGCCATACTTCTCCAGCTCTGGTGATCGCTATTTTATATAGGTCGAGAGTTCGTTGATCGGCACAGGCAATCAGTTTGATGTTGCCTTGATGCCATCCAGCTTCTCGTATAATAGGCGGAGGTCCGGGAAGCTCTTCCATTAGAGGATTGAAGATCTCTGCTAGCTTACATTCTAGCAGTCTCCAGTTTGATGAGGCGATGAAGCCATCAGCGTCGTTTCTGTCGACCACCGCCATTATCAAGTCTCCTTGAAGGATTTCGCTAAAAGTGTGACCCACATTGCCGCGGACTCTTTTAGCAACTGGTTTGGCAGTGTCTTCAGATGACCGCTGGCGCTTGATGTTGCTGCGATTTGTGATGTCGGTCGCCCATACCAGTGAGGCCTTCTGTTTATCAGATCTCTCATTCTCTGGTATGGCACATAATCTCTCTAAAATTCTCGTCGCAGTACGACGGTTTTTGTGGTTGGGTACAGCCGCGAACGTCGGTTTGGTAACCGATGCTCTGCTGATTGGTAGTGGCAAGCTTGCGCTCGTACTTAATCTCGGGAGATTCTCGGCATGGCTAGGCCCTGGTCTATCCTCCTCGGCTTTCGCTGCCTCTCCCGATTTTACTTCCTTTGTTTTTGGTTTTGGTTTTGTGTTTTTTGCTGATTCCATAAAAAAATCCCACGAGTATTGGAGAAGGGGAGGTCCATCTGTGCAGAGATCCGAATACACAGATAAGGCTAAATAATACGGAGGGCGCCAGGTATCCGTATACTCCGTTTGCAGCTGAGCTATTTTTTAACCTGGGCCCCCAGCCAGGCTGATTCTCGGCACGGGTCGTATGACACCTTAATCCGGCCCAGGGGAAGGGAAAGTGGGTGGGATGTGGGATTGGGTAAAAAAGGGGGGGTGCAGGAACCTCTTTCCTATGGAAGGCTTGCAAGCTCGAATGCCCATCCGAGCCTACAAAACAATCCTTAGCTAACCGCCTCAAGGCGGTCATTTCCAGCTGGCACCCACGGGGAGGGTTTGGAAGAGGATATATGTATATATATATATGTATATATATATATATATATATATATATATATATATATATATTATATATATATATATATAAATATATATATATATATATATATATATATATATATATATATATATAAATATATATATATATATATATATATATATATATGTATATATTTACACAAATATATATATATGTATGTATATATATATATATATATATATATATATATATATATATATATATATATATATTTACATAAATATATATATATATATATGTGTATATATATATATATATATATATATATATATATATATAAATTAAAATTTTAACACACTACTGTGCGTGTTTTGATGCACTCTATTATGTCATATGTCGGCATACAGCTCATACAGCTCATGCTTGTACCTTATTCGGTACTCGACCTTTCTCTCGGAAACTCCAAGCATTCGCTCATCCGAGGTGGAAATTGTCCAAGCTTCAGCGCCATATGTTAGGACAGGCATGATGAGAGACTTGTAGAGTGTAGTTTCAGTTCTTCGAGTGAGGGCTCGACCCCTCGATTGCTTAAAAAAAAAAATTGATTGCTCGATTGCTTACTTAGCCCAAATTAGCACCTGTTTGCAAAAGTGATCCTTCGCAATATCTCCAGGCTGACAACATTACTGCTGCTAATGCTGGTTCCAAGATGGACAAAGTCCCTTCCTACTTCAAAAGCGTAGTGTTCAACAGCGACGTGCTGCACTGCACAACGGGAGTTACAGAATGTCATTATGAAAAGCGGAATGAGCCCAGCAGGAATACCGAACTCAGACATTGTGTATAGGTGATCCCTTACCGCACTGTAGAAAGCGGCTTTATAATCAACAAATAGTGTCGGTCTTCTCCAGGATTTGGCGAAGTGTGAAAATCTCGTCTATGGTGGATTTACCAGGTCTGAATTCACACTGATAAGGTCCAATTAGGTTGTTGAGAATGGGCTTCAATCTTTCACACAATACGCACAATAAGACCTTGTATGCCATGCTCAGGAGACTTATTTCATGGTAGATGGCGCAAATTGTGGGGTCTCCTTTTTTGTGTACAGGACAGAGAACACTGAGCCTCCAATTATTAGGCATGCTTTCATACGACCATATTCTGCTTATGAGCTGGTGCATGCAGGCCAGCAGCTTATCGCCTCCGGTCTTAAACAACTCGGCAGGCAGGCCAACAGCACCTGCAGCTTTGTTGTTCTTCAGCCTTAAAATGGCCGTTTCAACCTCGTCATGGTCGGGTGGTGGAACATCAACACCATCATCTGTAATCGGGGTTATCGGGAAATCTTCTCCACTGGTGGAATTGTTCGTAGCATCGCCATTCAGTAACGTGGAGAAGTGTTCCCTCCATAGGCTCAATATTCTCTGGACATCTGTAACCAGATTCCCATTTCCATCACGACAAGAAGAGACTCCGGGATTTAAACTGTGTGCACCGTGCGCATGTATTATCAAGTGGGGAAGTGTTCTGCATAAGCAGATCCGATAGTCGAGTGGAAAATGCATCTGCTGTCTCTGGTGATCGCAGCTTACTGACGTCGAGCTTTCTCTGTGTGGGACTTCTCTTGTTATTTGCGACACATAAACGTGTGCGCACCTTAGCAGCAACAAGGTAGCGATCCGAGTCGATATTGGCACAACGGATCGATTTCACGTCCATCACACTGGAAGCATGCCATCCGTCAATCACCACATGATCAATTTGGTTTCTTGTACGTTGATCTGGAGACAGCCATGTCGCTTTGTGCATGTCGAGATGCTGGAATCTGGTACCACCAATTACCATGTTTCGTGCTGCGGCGAAGTCGACCAGCCTCATTCCGTTATCGGAGGTGCTCTGGTGGAGGCTGAATTTTCCGACAGTTGGACCAAAGGTACCTTCCTTGCCCACCCTGGTATTAAAGTCGCCATGCACGATTTTGATATCGTGGCGGGGGCAGCGGTCGTAAGCTTCATCGAGGCGCTGGAAGAAGCTCTCCTTGGTCACATTTTTTCTTCTCATCTGTCGTAGCGTGGGCACATATAAGCCTGATGTTAAAGAATTTTGCCTTGATGCGTATTGTGGCCAGCCGCTCGATCACAGGTGTGAAATGTGAGACAAGATGTCTTAGTCTCTTGCTGACCAAAACTCCGCATCCAAGTTCGTGCCTTTCAGCATTGCAACTGCAGTAAATATCACAACAACAATTTGCCTCCTAAAGAGCTCTATGACAAAGCTAAGAAGAAGTGATGTTACAAGGGTTCTGCCGTACGCAACCAGCTAATATAAGAATGTCCCTTCTAATACTGTCCAAATTTAACATGCACAAGTATACTGGAAGCGAAACTCAGTGGTAACACAGTGGACCTTTCTTGCCTAAGTGTGTCCTTTCAGATAGAGGGAAGCCACAATAACCTAACCAAACCTAGCTTCTTAAAGTTTGGGGAATGTCAGGACCGTTATAAATACCTAGAATTGTATACACATAAGTAGATGCGTATAAAATACAATATACAATACAAATATAATTTACATACTAACCAGTTTCAATTTTAGCATATGATGGTTTAGGAAATATATTTCTGAGACATGTTTTTGCGGCATCATTAAATTTAATAAATGACTTGACAGGAACAGACGATTAAGACAATATAACTAATGAGCAACGTTCCTTCAAATTGTTTTCCGACTAAATGACTAAGTTTCCTACTAGTTAAACAAACGGACATAAAGGAAATTTTAAGGTTCTCGATGCTTTTCCCCTTATAAAAAATTATTTTCTATGGTGGGGTATTAAACTTTAATAAAATATTATTTCGTTATTATTCTTTAGTTTTGAGTTAGGTTCATACTTTAAAAGGAGGGTTTATTAGTTTTTAAGGGGCTTTAATTTTATGATATAAAAATTTTACGATTAGGGGAGTGGAATCAGAGGAACTGAATTTAATTTTGTAGGAGTTCGTTCGATATCAAAGACATATAAGTGCCACATATTTATTTTTTTTTAATAAATTCTTAAAAGAAAAATGGATAGGTTTCTATGTAGAAAAATTGTACTATCCGACTTATAATATACAGTTATACATTGCAGGTTTTTTTATTTATGTGACTAATTTTCCTTATAGTTTAAAGCAGTTACGTGTATAATAATCTTGATGAAGTTGTTCAGAAAGTTATACATTTACAGTTTATTTGACAGCTGCCAACTCTCAAAGTGTTAATTCGAAAAAAAATTTGTGAAGAGCGTGTCTAAAAACTCAGTGGCATTTTAAAAAAGATTTTCTTATTTTTAGAGAAATTGACAGTTGATTTGACAGCTATAAACTGCGAAAGTATAAGATTAATGGCATACTCGGATTTGACTTTACAAAAACACTGTGAACCTACAGTTTAATTAAAATCGTACAAACAAACAAATTAATGTGTGGCACTTATAAACCCCGAAGGGCTCTCTGCCCGAGCTTCTCTTCCATCACTGTTGTGCGTGTTAAATTTTGGACAGTATTAGAAGGGACCTACTTATTTTAGCCTATTTCAAACGGCAGATCTCTTGTGACATCACTTTTTCTGAGCTTTTTCACAGAGCTACTTTAGAAGATTTTCCATAGCACGTTGTTACTGGCGAAAGAAGAGCCAATTGCTCGCCGGCAGGTGGGTACTGGAAAGGAAAATTGTTTCGAAAAACAATAACAAATTTAATGTTATGCTTCAGCCGGGGATTGAGCCCATGGCCTGCAGTCCTAACTTTTCGCGCAAAACATGGCTTCTCCGACCATTGTACGGCAGACAAAACCCCAAATTTCATACAAAATTACCGTTTACAGTATTCACAACGCGAACAGAAAATATTCAGGTCGATAATTTATAACGAAATAATTTAATTAAAAGAAGAAATTACAATAGTCCATTGATTCTGGTACCGAAGAATCGATAGGCCAAAAATCGTACCTCATTAACTCAATACCGACAAGTTTGCATTGGCACGTGTAGACGATATCTTGGATAACCTGAGTCGAACAAAATATTTCTCAATTTTAGATTTTTTTCTAGTTTTCACCAAATTCCGTTACATTGTGCAGCTTTTCGTTGGAAAGTTTTACCATTTGGGTTAAATGTACCACCAAACGCTTTTCCACGAATGATGTTAATAGCGTTTTAAGACATTTCTCCAAATCAAGCTTTTATGTACGTTGACGTCGTTATCATTATGTAGTAGTCACATCACTTAAAAAATCTGGAAAAGATTTTAGAAACCTGTAGAAAACTCAATTTAAAGCTAAATCCCAATAAATGCAATTTCTTCCTTTCCGAAGTAACATTTTTAATGAACACATTTATAATTTAAATTGATGCTAGGCGCAGCACGTCCTTTTTCTTCAGACGAGTGTGTCCTTGATGATGTAATAGGCGCCTCGTTAATGTAGTGGGATGATTGTCTAGGTTTGCTAAGTAGGATTCAGCAAGTCGGGAAAATTCTTCAGTTATATACGGGATATGAAAATGTCTGTGGTTAGAGTTTAGATAGGTTAGAGTTTTTGATATACCAAGGAGCATTGGTAATAATTCGCAGGATTCTCGATTAGGCTCTTTGCAGCTTTCGACGTTTGAAGTGAAGCAGTACCATAAAGTTGGATACCGTAGGTCCATATGGGCTTGATAATGACTTTGTAGAGTAGAACTTTGTAGTCTAGTTTGAGCTTGGACTAAGCCTAAACTGGCTTTTAAACAGGCTCGTTTATTTTGAGTTTTATCTGAGTAACTTTTGCACTTATATGCTTTGCCCAAGTAAGTCTGCGATCTAAATGCATTTGTGTGAGTACACAAAATGGCTGTATCATCGGCAAAATATAAGTGAGAGTCTTTGCGTCGGTTGGCATATCTGCAGTGAACAACGTATAACACAGGGCGCCTAATACGCTGCCTTGCGGTACACCAGTTTGATTAAGGTATTCATCTGAGATGAAGCTTCTCTGTTTCACCACAAAGCGTCTACCTGAGAGGTAGCTTTCGAGCAATATGTAGATTTTAAAAGGTAACATACTTTTCAACTTGTGCAAGATTCCTTCATGCCAGACCTAATCAAATGCCTGAGTGATATCGAGAAAAACTACGAACAGTATTCGAACGTTTTTTGTATAGTATTTACAATGCGATGAACTTGTTCGATAGTGTTGTGATTTTCTTTAAAACCAAACTGGTGGTTGGGAATAACATTAGACTGTTTGACAACGTCTTTAATACGCTTTATTATTAAATTTTCAAAGAGTTTTGAACATTTGAGACTAGAGTACAGTTTTGATGGGTTTGAGCTTTAGAACGTGGTGTAGCAGTTTTTACTGCTTGGGAAAGCAATTGTGTGAAATTGAAAATAACGGAGTTTATTTCCTGCTTAGACTTTAGGGAAGTCTTTATTTCAAGGTGTGAAGTGAAGTGAAGTGAACATTCAGCCAGTCTGTATTCTTGTAGTCGAAATTACCGCTCACGTTTTTCTGATAGGAGTTTTCAGAAAAGATACTTATTATCGTGGGAGTGTGATCAGAGGACAACTCCAGAGTGGAATACAGAAGAGAGTGTGCATTATTTAAACCTCTAGTAACGGTGAAGTCAATAAGATCTGGAATCTTCCTTCTGTCGGATGGCCAGTATGGATGGCTTACCATTGGACAAGACCTTAAGACCTAGAGTATTTATCGCAGAGAAAAGTTTCATGCCTTTGAGAGTTATTAAACGTGAGCCCCAATGGCTATGTTTTAACATCGAGAATACTAAAGAATTGTTTGTATTGCTGCTCATCTGTATTAAACCTGGGTGGGCAATAGATGGCTGATACTGTAAAGCCTTTGACATATTCTTCGAGCTGAATAGTCGTCCCTTGTAGATAATCGGTACAGTATCCTTGCATTGGGAAATGACTTATTCTATTCTTGATCAGAATGGCTGCACCACCACTTGCTTTGCCACCAGGGTGTTTGGTATCATAAACTTTGTAACCCTCTATCTGGAAACAGTTTTTCTGAGTAAGATGAGTTTCAGAAATTAGAATCAAATCTATTGAGTTATCGCCGAGAAGTAGTTTGTGCTAACTTATGCCATTTGCATTCCAGTGACAGATTTTAGATGCGTTCATGGTTTTGCAAATAGGGGTTGCAAAAGCACGTTCTAATTGCGTATCATGTCTTGCTTCATACTTAGCATTGAGCACATAAATTGAGTCATGTTTGCAATAAACACTTGTAATGTTTTTTCAAGATTACTGTAATGAGTTTTAGGCTTAACTGATGGGGTAGCTTTGACAATATTTGCTTAAGACATACTTGAAGTTTGTGCTTCATTGAGAATTTTCTTACAAAACTGTTGCCGGAGGAACAGTTTTAATTTGTTTTGGCTGGGGCGCAAATTTCTTTTTTATGTGAACATATACAGAGCAGCCTATGTAGTTTGCAGCGTGATTTTCACCGCAGTTGCTGCATTTTTTGACAGTGGAGTCGTCTTTGGGGTCTGTGCAGTCTTTTGACATGAGGAGATCAGCACAAACGACACATACACTGGGAAGTGTACAGTATTTTCCAGTGTGCCTATATTCTCGACAGTACACGCATTGAACTGGAGATCTACAGAAATTTTTCTATGTAAAAGATAGCGGAGGTTGTAGATCGGATGAGATTCGCCTATTTCCCAGGTTTGAGTAGACTGGCTGTACCTCCACACGAATGAGCGGAAGGCCAGAAATGTTGGTTTAAAGGTTTGTTGCCAGACGACTCAAACATAGGTGCAATAAACAAATACACAAAACCGTCTGATAAAGATGTCATTCGGCATTTCGTTGCGTTGCAAATTACTACAGGCGATTTGTACCTAACTTTGCATCTCTGGCAGCACCTTTAAAGATTCTGACTCAAAAAAATGCTTGGGAGATTGCTTGCTATAACATTCTGAATACAGCTTAACAATAGAATACATAACAGGTAAGACAAATGTTATAGCAGACGCAATTTGATGATCAATGACAAAACATAAACAACTACATTATGCGAATGAATACGCAGAAAGCCTTGCAGTTGGGGATTACAACAAATTTTCATTTTCAAACAAATAAATCAAAATACAGACAATAAATTTTCGAATTTACAAATTTGAGTGCATTTAAAACACAAAAAACTCGAGTTACTTTTTTGCGACCGTTACTGAAAAACCTGGTTTAGACGAGTTACTTTCCGAGCTTAAAATCGAAGTCGGCAATCGCAATATTAAACACCTAAAATGGGCAAAGGAAAAATTTCTCAATTTCTCATATATATATATATATATATATATATATATATATATATATATATATATATATATATATATATATATATTAGCCGGTACCGAACGGCAGAACCCTTGTTACATCACTTGTCACAGAGTTCTTTTAAAAGCTTTTTCATGGCAAGTTGTTACTGTCGGAAGAATTGCCAATTGCTTGTCGACAGGTGGGTACCGTTCGAAAGGAAAATCTTTTCGATATTAAATTTGTTATGCATCAGCTGGGGATTGAACCACGACCTACAGATCAGAAGAGCAACACACTAAACTAGATGTTTATATATATGTATATATATATATATATATATATATATTTATATATATATATATATATATATATATATATATATATATATATTATATATATATATATATATATATATATATATATATATATATATATATATATATATATTTATATATTATATATATATTTATATATATTATATATATATTTGTATATATATATATATATATATATATATATATATATTTACATACATACACATATATATATATGTGGCAACCCCCACAAGAAAATCATTTTTTACAACATTGCCGACTACTGTGGCAACTCCCGCATCGCCTCAGTGCACCTACTGCATGATAGCAGAAATAACTTTCACACATTCATTCCGATCTTGTACTCTTTACGAATAAAAGCAAATACTAACTTCCAAAGTGGTGACCCCGGAAGTATAAAATTGAGGTTAGCTCATTCGTAAAAGTGAAAAAAATCCACGTGCATTTGTCGGCGCTAAAAAGCAATTTCTTCGGTTGTGGAATAATCTTTTAACCCACAAAAATTACAAAGATGCTTGGGCCGGAGGACAATGGCAGATCACCTCCACAACAACCACCAAATGCACAGCTTATCGGAAATGATGTTCATGTGGATTCTGCTGTGGTTCCAAGAATAAATCTACCGAGCATGGCTGCCACGAACATCGAATCATATTTTATGTCGCTCGAGTTTTGGTTCGCTGCGTCGGGAGTAACTCAAGACATCAGGAAATACAACCTCGTGATGGCGCAAGTGCCACCAAATAAATTGACAGAGCTGCGCGCAATCATTGAAGCCACCCCTCAACAGAACAGGTATGAGTACATCAAAACCAAACTAACCTCACATTTCGCCGACAGTCAGCAAAGGCGCCTGCAGCGTGTTTTATCGGACATGCCACTAGGAGATATGAAGCCTAGTCAGCTCTTCAATGAAATGCGTCGAGTTGCTGGTAGTTCACTATGTGAAACAGTTCTAGTTGATTTGTGGGCATCACGATTACCACCTCACCCGCAGGCTGCAGTGATAGCTGCAAAAGGGGACCCGGTGGATAAAGTTGTAATCGCAGATGCCATAGTAGAGTCGATGGGCCTACGTGGTATAAATAGAGTAGAGCAATCTTCCGCCGTCTCACCCTCATCGAACCAGTTTAACACAGATTCTGAGGTTACCCTGCAAGCACTCCAACGACAGATTGCGCAACTCTCAAAGCGACTTGAGGCGATACAGACGAAAAAAAGGAGTTCACGAAGCCACTCACGTTCATACAGCCGTAATCGTTCACCTGAACCTCGGACAACCAGTAACTCAGCAAATAGGAGTTGCTGGTATCATCGTACTTTTGGCGACAACGCGCGTAGATGCAAAACCCCCTGCAGTTACGCCAACGCAAATTCACCGAATTGATGTTACTTGACTCAAGCTGCACCGAGTACGGGCAAACATCTTGATGCAGCAATTTTTCGCCTTGAGGTATCAGACATCACAAACAATTTAAAATTTTTAATTGACACCGGCGCAGACGTGTCTGTTATACCAAAAGGCTCACGTTCAGTCAAGTATCAACCTTCTTCCATGAAATTGTTTGCCGCTAATGGAACTCCTATCAACGTTTACGGAGAAGTGCTCTTAAAAGTTAACCTGTTACTAAGGCGCGAGTTTTTGTGGACGTTTTTGATCGCTGATGTTACTTCGGGTATAATTTTTGCAGATTTCATCAGTCACTTTGGTTTACTCATTGATTTAAAACGAAGTCGCCTGATCGATAATAATACTTCATTAGAAACTACTGGACATATGGTCGCCGCCAAACACCTTTCCGTCAAGTCATTCGATACATCTTCGTCGTACGCTGAATTATTAAACGAGTTCCCAGCAGTAACACGCTTCGCCCAGCCCGGCACTACCATAGAAACATCCTTGGTACACTATATCGACACGCACGGCCCTAGGCGCCTATCTCCTGATAAGCTAGCAACTGCGCGGGCCGAATTCGAAAGCTTGATGAAGCTTGGAATTTGCAGACCCTCACTATGCAGTTGGGCCAGTCCGCTGCATATGGTTAAAAAGGCAGATGGCACCTGGCGCCCATGTGGCGACTATCGGGCATTGAATGCTATCACGACACCGGACAGATACCCAATACCTTACCTACAGGATTTTACAAGCAATTTGCAAGGCAAGACAATTTTTTCAAAAGTCGACCTGCAGAAGGCGTTTCATCAGGTACCTGTCCATCCGGATGATATCCCAAAAACTGCTATTGCCACGCCCTTTGGCTTATTTGAGTTTGCATATATGACGTTTGGACTGCGAAATGCAGCTCAAACCTTTCAAAGGCTAATTCACGAGGTCGTACGTGGTCTGGATTTTGTCTTCCCATACATGGACGACATCTGCATCGCTTCATCAAGTCCAAGAGAGCACGAACTACACCTCCGCCAACTTTTTGAAAGACTTACGAAGTACAATTTAACTATCAACGTAGCGAAGTCTGAATTCGGCCGAAGCGAGATAATCTTTCTCGGCCACATGATATCCTCGAAAGGGATTCGACCGCATCCAGAGCGCGTAGAGGCCATACGCAATTTCAAAAGGCCTTCCACCGTTAAGGAATTGAAGAGTTTCTTGGCGATGATAAACTTTTATAGACGGTTTATACCTCATGCAATCGAAGCACAGGCACCGCTGCTAGAGATGTGCCCTGGAAACGTCAAAAACGACCGATCACTACTCAACTGGTCTGCTGAGACATCAGCAGCTTTTGAGAAGTGCAAACAACAACTAGCGAACTCAACTTTGCTTGCGCACCCATCGAAAGAAGCGGAGCTATCCCTTTGGGTGGATGCTTCCAATATTGCGGCCGGCGCCGTTCTTCATCAGGTGGTAGAAGGTGCTCTTGAACCATTGGGGTTCTTCTCAAAAAAGTTTGATAAGTCGCAACTGAGTTATAGCACCTACGACCGTGAGCTAACAGCGATATATTTAGCAGTTCGACAATTTAAATTTATGCTAGAAGGCCGGCACTGTCATATCTATACGGACCACAAGCCGCTTACGTACGCCTTCAGACAAAATTTAGACAAGGCTTCGAATAGACAAGCACGCCAGTTGGATTTCATCTCGCAACTTACTACAGACATCCGTCATGTAAACGGTAAAGAAAACGTTACAGCAGATTTACTCTCTCGTATTTCATCCTTGCAAATGGCACACGTTGATTTTAAAACACTGGCGATTGATCAGAAAGTAGACGAAGAATTGCAACAATTACTGCAAAAAGGTAACGCAAATGGTTCTCTTAAATTAAAACTCTTTACAATTCCAGGCAGCTCAGAACAGTTGTACTGTGACGTTTCGACAAACTGCATTCGGCCATTTGTTACCAAGAAGTACAGACGTTTGGTTTTAGAGTCTACGCATAAGCTGTGCCACCCAGGCCCACGTGCTACAGCCAAATTGATGACGCAAAGATTCGTTTGGCCTGGCATACAGAAAGACAGCAGAGCTTTTACCAAGGCGTGCGTTCACTGTCAACGGTCAAAAGTGAACCGCCACACATTTTCTCAACTGCAGCGTTACATGCCGCCGGACAAACGATTTTCCCATATAAACGTCGATATAGTGGGCCCATTCCCTCTCAACAATGGACAACGTTACTGTCTCACGTTGGTCGACAGATTCACCAGGTGGCCCGAGGCAATACCGATTCCCGATATGACTGCTCCAACTATCGCACGTGCACTGATAGACAATTGGATATCGAGGTTTGGAGTTCCCGAGAAAATCACGTCAGATCAAGGACGGCAATTCCAGTCTACCCTTTTTGCAGAGCTGACCCGTACCTTGGGTATATCGCACCTCAGAACGACTCCTTATCACCCTCAATCAAACGGGTTAGTAGAGAGGTGGCATCGAACACTGAAGGCTGCGATTTTATGCCAGAACCATGAGCGATGGACTGAGCACTTACCAACAATTTTGCTGGGTCTGCGTACAACCTATAAAGCAGATCTCAAAGCGTCTCCAGCGGAGCTAGTCTACGGCGCTACCCTACGCATCCCATCAGAGTTTTTCCTGGATACCCCAAGCAACAAAACAGAATCAGAGGTCGTCGTCGAGCTACGAAAAGCAATGCAAGAGATGAGAACGCCTGATACAACCTGGCACAGTAACAGCAAAATTTTCGTACATCCAGATCTTCACACTTGCGACAGTGTCTTCATCAGAAACGACTCCGTGCGACCATCGTTGTCGCATTCTTACGACGGCCCACACAAGGTCATAAGCACAACCGACAAATATTTCAAGATCAGCGTGAACGGAAGAGCAAAAACTATTTCCATAGATCAACTTAAGCCTGCTTACACAGTTGAAGATGAAGCACAACCATCGAAACCAGAACCAGTCCCTTCAGAGCCGCCTCTATCCAGCTGGTTTATGTCCTCGAGCCATAGAGAGCTGACATCACCACTCTTCTGGAAATGCGATGGACGGGACAGGGCTGCTCCAAAAGAGCGTCTTCTGATATATGTTACAGTTGCCATGTTGAAAGGCACGTTTAAGGATGTCGAAGGTACCTTTGGTAGGAAAATTCAGCCTCCACCAGAATACCACCAATAACGGAATGAGGCTGATCGACTTCGCTGCAGCACGAAACATGGTAATTGGTGGTACTAGATTAAAGCATCTCGACATCCATAAAGCGACATGGCTGTCTCCAGATCAACGCGCAAGAAACCAAATTGATCATGTGGTGATAGACTGAAGGCATGCTGCCAGTGTGATGGACGTGAAATCGATCCGTTGTGCCAACATCGACTCGGATCACTACCTTGTTGCAGCTAAGGTGCGCACACGTTTATGTGTCGCAAATAACAAGAGAAGTCCCACACAGAGAAAGCTCGACGTCAGTAAGCTGCGATCACCAGAGACAGCAGATGCATTTTCCACTCGACTATCGGATCTGCTTATGCAGAACACTCCCCCACTTGATGATACATGTGCACGATGGACACATATATCCCACTCCATGACTACTGCTGCCGAAGAGGTAATCGGTTATTACCGGCCTCTGAGGAATGAGTGGTATGATCAGGAGTGTCGCGACGCTACCGCAGAGAAAGACGCCGCCTACAGAAGAACCCTGCGTGCAGGTGCAACGCGAGCTGTTAGGGAGCGGTACAGAGAGAAAAGGAGTGCAGAGGGACGTCTTTTCAGGCGCAAGAAAAGGGAACAAGGAAGACGAGAGTGTGAGGAGATAGAGATGTGTACCGACAAGAATGAGGCTCGAAAATTCTTCGAAAAGATCAACCGCCAAGGTCGTATCCTGTGTACTGTGGGAAAGATTGATTCTCAAAAACCTAATTGGACTTTATCAGTGTGATTTCAGACCTGGTAAATCCACCATAGACCAGATTTTCACACTTCGATAAATCCTGGAGAAGACTGACACTATTTGTTGATTATAAAGCCGCTTTCGACAGCCCGGTAAGGGATCACCTCTACACAATGTCTGAGTTCGGTATTCCTGCGGGGCTCATTCCGCTTCCCGTTGTGCAGTACAGCACGTCACTGTTGACAACTACGCTTTTGAAGTAGGAAGGGACTTTGTCTCTCTTGGAACCAGCATTAACAGCAGTAATGTTGTCAGCCTGGAGATATTGCGAAGAATCACTTTTACAAACAGGTGCTAATTTGGGCTAAGTAAGCAATCGAGGGGTCGAGCCCTCACTCGAAGAACTGAAACTACACTCTACAAGTCTCTCATCATTCCTGTCCTAACATATGGCGCTGAAGCTTGGACAATTTCTACCTCGGATGAGCGAATTCTTGGAGTTTTCGAGAGAAAGGTCGAGTACCGAATAAGGTACAACCATGAGCACAATAGTGCGTGTTAAATTTTTAACTTGTATATATATATATATATATATATATATATATATATATATATATATATATATATATATATATATATATATATATATATATATATATATATATATATATATATATATATATATATATATATATATATATATATATATATATATATATATATATATATATATATATATATATATGTATATATATATTTATGTAAATATATATATATATATATATATATATATGTATATATATTTATGTAAATATATATATATATATATATATATATAAATATCTATATATATATATATAAATATATATATATATATATATATATATATATATATAAATATCTATATATATATATAAATATATATATATATATATATATATATATATATATATATATATCTATATATATATAGATATATATATATACATATATACATATATATATATATATATATATATATATATATATATGTATATATGTATATTGTGTATGGGAGAGAGATGCCGGTGGGTTCATACCTTGGTTGAGTTGTACCGATGTCATTTCAATTACCGACTGCTTCTTGCTCTTCTAATAAATTAAAGTTATTTGAGATTAATCGTTTTTAAATATGAGAATAGTAAATAATAATAAAATAAAAAACTACTTGTATGCGATGTTTTCGGGGTTGTTGATGTTGTTGCGGATGAGGCACTTCTCGTGATCAGTTCGCTCATCTCGGGTGATATATTTGGCTGCTGTCATATTTTCCAATATCAAATTATTGCTGTAGATAATTGTTGGCAAATCTTGCTGTTGTTGTCGCAATTGCTGCAAATTTTCTTCCATTGGTTCTGCCTCATTTATTGTTGTTGTTATTTTTACGCTTGATCTTGTAACACGAATACGCGTGTTACTTTTGACAGTTTGACAGTAAATGAGTAATTCGGTTTTCCTCCTACAACAAAAGTTTTTCGCTGCCCTCTTGTTTACCCTGGCTGTTTGAGCGTTGCCCGAGCTGGAAAACAAAGGCACGCGTTACAATGGCGCCCGAGCAGGGACTCTCCACAAAAGGGAGTACTACTAATACGATCAATGAGGAAACAACACCAGCGATTGAAATACAAAACACAAACCGCTTAGGTTGGATATATACCTTACGAAAAGAAGAATTATAACTACAAATGGAACTAAATGGCATATCTGTCGACGGCGGAGTGCGCGAATGGCGACAGCGGTTGAGTCGTTACATGCGAGAGAAGTTAACTAGATAAACTAGTACCACGACCAGTGCGCCGCTACTTCCAGTCACCGAAGTAAGTAGTCCTACTACTATACCCGACTATGAGGTTATGAACACCGTACGACGGTGGGGTTTAAATTTCGATGGCACACGCAACATATTCGAATTCATAGGACGAATAGAGGAATTAGCTGACTGTTACACCATCCCATATGACAGGCTACTATTACCACTCAACGAGTTGTGTAAAGATAGAGCAAGAGATTGGTGGCGGTACAAACGCGACAGCATCCATAATTGGTCAGACTTCAAAGAGGCGGCACTGAAATACTTCCTTCTACCGCGCTACATGGTGAAATTAGAAGAAGACATTGCCAGACGCAAGCAAGGACCACGTGAGAAGGCAAAAGAGTTCATTATGAACCTTATGGCGTTAACTCGCCAACATTCTCGACTCAAACACGAATGCCATTTAGATAGGGCATATGAAGGGTTAAGACCCGAATATCGTCTATATATCAAACTTAACGAATTTGATAATTTAGACTCGTTGATGGAACTCGCAGACGTGTACGAAAACATACGTGAAGAAGAAGTACGTATGAATCGACCATACCCTACGCATATGGTAAAACAACAAAAGCCAACATCGAAAGAGCAACACCTCCACGAAACAAAAGTAACATACGAATCGCCAGAGACAACGAAAGAAGACGACCCATAGGAAAGACCATATGTCAATGTCACTTGTCAAGGAAAGCCAGTGACTGCACTCATTGATACGGGTGCATCACTAACGTTTGTAGGGAAAACACTGCAAGAACATATTCGCCAGTGTCAAAAACCCATAGAGCTTACCCAACAAATCGTGCTAGCCAACGGCGAAGAAACGCAGATAAAGGAATGTTACACAGCGACATTCCACATATATGACAAGCGTATTCAACATCATATTACGTACCTGGTACGAGCGAACTGTGCATACTCGGCGTAGACCTACTAAGGCGAATTGGTCTTCGTGTTGAAGTCGGTGGGCGGCAACAATTTCTATCCGCCACCATCAAAAATCCAACAAGCTCAACAAAAACGGCAAGAGCAACAACAAACAAAACAACAGACAACGTCATCATCAAAAACAAGTTGACACTACTGCAGACCAGCCCGAATACGGAGGAAGCCCCTCCATATTATTACAAAAAAAAAAATAAATAAATAAATAAATAAATGAATTAAATTTCTACTTATATAAGCAAAATTATTTTTTTTTTGTTTTTCATTTTACTTTACCTTTTTTATTATTACATTATATTAAATCATATACTTATTATTCTTATTATTCTACTATGTTATTAGTATTATTTAAATCTGTTTTTCTTCTTATTATTATTCTTATTCTTCTTATTGCGATCCTCGAAAGTAAGGTGGGAACCAATCCTTTATTATAAATTAAGTTAGGGATAGTTCCTATTCTCGCAAGTAAGGGGGGAATGTAACACGCGTATTCGTGTTACAAATACCGAATATTGATATATTCGGCATCATACATATTTATAGAAAAAAATAATAAAAATAAAAATCATGTCGCGATCCAGGATCGAACCCGTACATGTGAGCAAGGTCAGGTGGTGGGACGAACCCACGAAACACTTGCGCCAAAACGCATTACAACTTCGATGCAGATAAATAAGTGTGTATATTTGCTTGTGCTTAATTCAGTTGATGTAAATTAATTGATATAATATAATTTGAATTTACATGTAACGTATGTTAATTGAATAAAGGTAAAAGCACAAGCAAAATAAAGGCAAACACATAGAGCAGATATGAGAATTCTCGTTTGGTTTAGCATACATTTAATAGATAAAGATCATGCTGAACCAACGAGCATGGAGAAAAGCGACTTCCGTACATGATCGGACGAGCGACATATATACATGTGCTAGCCCAGTGAGGACCAATATTGAAGCGTCTTTCTTCGGTTGCCAAACATTTTGCAACAACGACCCGTTGGGCGAATTACTACCAACGAGTGCTCTATTGAAGCAGAACCATATACGGTGTGCGACAATACGAGTTCTTGCCCTAAAGTGATCCCATATACGGGAGCTTCGGGTAGTCAACTGCGAGCCTTCTGCTCTGCCAAAGTAGTCATTTTGACCACTTCAAATCCAAGAGCAACCAGCTCGAGCGCTGGTTCCTCCTGCATTGCACTCCTTGTCCCCCTCTTACTTGCGTAGGATACGAATAGGATAGGTTCGTAAATTTGTAGCCCTAGTGGAGTAATTCAATTGTAGCATATTTTTCATTAATTTGTAAATTCAATTTGCCAATTCTTCTGTACTTCTAAGCTTCTTTTCTTTTTGTAAATAATTAATTTTTTAGAGCCAAATAAACGAAAAGAATAATAAAAGTAGGAATTGTACCGCGAGAGGTATATCATCCGAGACGACCACTCTAGTGTCGGTAATATTACTGTCAGTTTGACAGTAAGTGTGTAATTCGGTTTTCCTCCTACAACAAAAGTTTTTCGCTGCCCTCTTGTCTACCCTGTCTGGCTGAGCGTTACCCCAGCTGGAAAACAAAGGCACGCGTTACAATGTGATGGTGGTGCTGCTGCTACTTGCTGTTGCTGTTGTATTTGCAGTAGCACACGTTTTATCACCTTCTAGATTGTACCTTTCGAATGCTTGTGTCGCACAATCTACTATAGCTTGTTGAATTTCTTCGATCATATCAGCATTGTGAATAACTGCTTTACGGTCAGACATTTTGTTATATTTGGTGTTCGTTTATGATTATTCGAAATGTTAAGCCTTTCGTTGGTGGCTGATCCATTGTTCAAGATGTATGCATAAATCGAATTTTGACTTATTTAATTAATTTGGTTGTCGAGAGAAATTCCGTATTAAAACGGAAGAGAAATACACGTAAATTGCTAACCAATTGTTTCTTATGTACATTACTTTGTACAAAGAAAACAAAAAAAAAAGTACAAAAACACGTGAGATAAAAGAATGAACAAAAAATGCGCGCACTGTTCGTGTCGGGAAAAATACAAGTATGAAAAATAAGAACAGGAATAAACGAATCGACTACTGAACTGATCAAGTCAGGGTTGCATTCGCCTTCTATAAAGGTGGCACCAAAACCACCAGTCAGTGCGCGCGACGTAATTTTCTGGCGTAGACATATATACATGTATATATATATATATATATATATATATATATATATATATATATATATATATATATATATATATATATATATATATATATAGAGATATGTATATATATAGACATATAAATATATATATATATATATATATATATATATATATATATATATATATATATATATATACATCTATATATATATATACATATATATATGTATATAACCGAAAATACTCTAGTCTAGTCTAGTCACGTCAACACCCATTAAACCATTTCAAGTTGTAGTCATTGGTGCTATAGGACCACTACCAGAATCCAGTTATGGTATTATGTAAGATATGGAAAGATGTATCAAAATTTAATAATTTGGCATAAGAGAACTATCGTACTTATGTATGGAAAAGTAGATTGCTTTCCAATGATCATTCTTTTTTATCTTGTTACTCTTTTTATATACAATCCTAACCGTTATACATTGTTATGAAAATTATACTTATTCAACGTGCATATTTGCTGACAAATCCATTATTTCTACTACTTCGTTCAATCAACTCCTATGCTATTTGTATCAAACTAATTATATCTGGGTCAGTAAATAAATTATTTTACACTTTGCTTTGTTCTAAGTGATCCACTAAATTATGTGCAATATGATCTTCTGAGCAATCAAACAAAGACCAGTGACCAAATTTACATTAAATCATCACATATTGTATACAATTTGCCTACTGCTCACTATTGCTTTCTATAGCTGTCCTTACTGAAAATATTTATGTTTACACTAAGAACGTTGACAGCGAGTTTATGTACAAGGTGCTACAATTATGTATTAAGACTTGAACCATATTTCAGCAACCGTCTATGTGTGAGCACATGCGTTTTGAAGCTTCAACCTTCCTCTACTAACGGTCAAAATTTCATGGCATTTGGTTGGCATTTAATGTTTATTGACATTCATTTACAAAACAGGTGTTCGTTTGATGTTGAAACTTTAACATGGAGCAAAGAGCGGTCATTAAATTCGACGCAAAAATTGGTAAAAGTGCATCAGAAACATTCGGAATGGTGCAGCAAGCGTATGGCGATGCTTATTTACCAAGATCAAATGTTTTTATATGGCATAAACGGTTTGTGGATGGCAGAGAGTCGCTGGAAGATGAAATAAAAGAAGGAAGGCCAATTTCAGTGCGGACGCCGGAAACTATCCAGAAAGTTCGTGGTTTTATTGCAGAAGACCGCAATGCTTCAGTGAAAATGATGGAAGAGGCTTTAAACATCAACAGAGAAACTATCCGACTCATTCTTCACGAGGATTTGGGCAAAACAAAGGTCTGCGCGAGATCTGACCGAGGACCAAAAATTAATGAGAGCCAGTCATTCTACAGACATGGTTGCAGCTGCAGAAAAAGATCTAAACTTCCTGAAAACAAATGTTACGGGCGACGAAATGTGGTGTTTCCAATACGATCCAGAAACCAACCGTCAAAGTGCGGAATGGAAATCAAAAAACTCACCACAAGCCAAAAACACAAGAAAAGTTCCATCAAAAATCAAAACAATGCTCATAACATTCTTCGATAGCAAAAGAATTATCCACAAAGAATTTGTTCCAACTGGTCAAACAGTTACTTCCGCATGTTACCTTAAAGTTTTACAGTTTATTCTGGTGTTCGACCAGAATACCGCGATCCAAAAACTTGGTTGCACGATAATGCACCGAGTCACACAGCACTCATTGTTCGTCAATTTTTGGCTCGGAATCAGGTCTGTGTGTTGAATCACCCGCCGTTTTCACCTGATTTGGCACCGTGCGACTTCTTTTTGTTCCCAAAATTGAAATTGAAGTTGAAAGGATGATTTTTGATGACATTCAGACCATACAACGGGATTCGACGAGGGCACTGGAGGCAATTCCGAAAAATGAGCTGGAACACGCGTTTGAATCACTATTAAATCGATGTAACAAGTGTATTGAATCAGGAGGAGAATAATTCGAATAAATATACCGAAAAATTAGCAGATATCGTGTTTTAATTTTGTTTTCTAGAGGCAGTCTTAATACATAATTGACGCACCTTGTATGTAGCAAATAAATTCAATTCCAAATACATACGCAACACCCTTAACATTAAAAAAAATTATATTATCTTAAAATAAGAAAATTATTTATACAACCTTTACATTTCTAGCCTTTGTTAAATTATTATTGTATTATGAAAATTTTTTGCTTCTTCTCCAATCAATATTACACTATTTAGACGATTTTACGATATTATTTTGTATGGTCCTTTAAATGGTTTGCTTAGCGTTTTTTTATTTCCTACTTTTATATAAACATAACTTCTAACTTTAAAATTAGTTTTTTATACATTCTTTTGTTTTCTCGCATATTTCAACATTACTTTAAATTCTATATGAATGAATCATTTAAATCATAAAATTTTTCTTTGCTTTGAACTATTTCACATAAGGCACATAACTTTCCAAATACTAATTCAAAAAGTGTATATTGTGTGGTTGTGTGTGGAGTATTGTTATAAGAGTATGCTTAGTATGGTACAAGTTCTTTCCAATCATTGTTTCTGTCAGTTAGACCTAACGTCTCACGATAGAATGGCGTTGAAGTAAGTTTATCTATCTTTAACCATTTTCAAATGTTTACTAACAGTGAACTCTGTCCGCTTATCTATATGTAACTTTTTGAAATATCGCTACTTTAAAAATATACATTTTTCCAGAAACGTTTTTGCTAGAGTAACCGCATCTCTTGTCGCTAGAAGAAAAGCTCCAATAAATTTCGTTAAATGATGAATTTGGTATTTTTGTTGTGTAAACCTTTCTTCTGTGAATCTTGTGAATTTAACTTCATTACAAATTCTGCATTTATTACTATGATCCCTGGCCACCTTGTACATATTCTTCCAAACACACTTTTGTTTTAACTTACTTTACATCTTCTTATACCACAATATGATAGTCTTCAATTAATTTCTTTATTTCTTCCTGACTTTTACTCTTCTCGTTGGATTGTATTTCTATAAATTAGTGTACAGATATTTTTTCAAATTTTTCGTCATCCCTTGATAAAGCTACCTAGTTCAAATTCGCAACAGTTTTCTCAAAATTTTAACCCTTATAAAGATCCATCACTGAAAAATACATGCACTTCAAATACTTACTTCATATATTTTTTCTCTTTCGGCCCCATTTTTCTCCAGTTTCAAATTTTTTATATTCCTTGTATCTGAAATCGATATACACTCCCAAATGTGAATGTGATCAGAGTCCACCGGTCCACACATTTTCTTATTACTTCTCCTTATGTTTGCATTGGCCATATCTGTTTCAGCATTTCCACCATTTTGGATTATATTCTTTATTGCTCCAGTGAGGAGATTTATACTATTTGTCCGTAAAATCTCTTTCAACTTTATTCTTGATAATGATTCCGCATTAGTATTAATCTTATCTTACTTAAATACTATGTTGAAATCATAATCCATTAAATCTACTGTTATCATCTGTTAACTTAGATGATGGTTCTTATGGTTAAAAATATATAGTAACTAAAGGCCTATTGTCTGTATAAACTACAAAACTTCTCGCATAAGCAAGGTCTAAAATAATCAATTCCCCAATGTATTCCTAGTAACTGCTTTTCTATAACTGCTTTATTTAACTCGTGTTTGTTGAGTGATTTACATGTGCGAGCAAATATTGTTTATTATTCCATGCTCCTGTATCTTCTAAAAACATTGATAAAACATCACCGCTACACTTGCAATCAATTTTGGTCATCACAAAATTTGTCATTTCTCCTTTTGCGTCTATGTGTAATGAAAGGTCAGGAGGTTAACGTGGATGCCTACCGGTTTTGGTTTTACACCACGGTGATCTACAAATACAGCGTATCAAAATTCGGGGCACGGAAATGATCGTACTACCCATCCTTAGTGAGGATCGTGGCCCATCTTAAACCTCTGCTGGACTATGGGGTCCAGCACCCTGTTGCAATGCAACTCCACATCGAGCGACGGCTCTACCCGCGTACCTTTGGGTATAAACCACAACCACCACGAAGCTCCCCGAATGGTCATCCCCAACGATCAGGTTGGAGCAAGCTCCAAGGGCCCCTGATCCCCGTGGTACCAGATTAAAGTCTCCGGTCGGGCTTCGTAGCCGAAGCTACTACCAGTTGAGCTACCATTCAGCTCCGGACTGGTGACCAACAGCTTCAACAAATCAACAAATAACAATTTAACACAAAAGTAAAACAGAACAAAAACAAAAGAAGACACATCACAATGAACGCCAAAAAGAAAAAATATAACAAAAATAACGCCAATGTCAGCAAGGCCGGTGGAGGTTTTTAGTTTATCAACAGAAGGGCTGTGCCTCGACTCACAGCCGAAGCGACACTACTAGTACCGCAACCCCCTTCGTGCATTACCAACGAAATTAAACAATACATAAATGAAATACAACCAAGATGATGACAATGATGATTAACAGTAACGGCGATAATGATGAAACGACAATGACTGGGAGCCACCTGATGCATCAATCGGACACCGCCTACTACGGAGAACGGCAGAAGGACATCGACAGAAAGCCCAACAAGCGCCTACGCTTAAACACTAAATTTGCAAATTCACTCAATCCAACAACAAAGTCACTTGTCAACAACACACCACTAACATTCCAACGCCCATCACTATGTATAATCCCCATTCTTTCAAGACTATGAAAGTCGTCATAAATGGGGCAATCACATAGGATAAGCGCCCAGTCCTCCAACTCGGCCCCACAAACACACCCCCCACAGTCATTCAGCCGCCTTTTGATGAGAAACGCATTACAAGGACCATGGCCCTTCAGCAGGAAAAACAGACTCAGGTTAAAACCAAAATCTGGATCCCCTGCCGTCAGTTTAACCTCTTTAATAAATTTATACGTTACACGTCCGGTGGAGGAACTGTTCCACCTCGCTTGACATTTGGATATCACACACTCATGTACCATCCTCTTACTTGCAAGATAACCACGCTCAACATCCGAACTGGTTATCCACTCATCCTGCAGCAGAGGTACATTCATTCCACTCCTGATTCTGAACAAAATAGCCCGTTCAATGACTACTAAGTCCAGCAGAGGCACACCCATCAACACTTGCATTCCATCCGTGGCCACCGTGCGACACACCGGCCAGAAACATCACACGCTGACACGAAAGCAAACGTACCCTTCCACCAAACCAGGTGACCGTTTCGTACTATGCCGACGACCCGAAAGTAGCACAGGCTATTAACAGACCGCGGTAAATGATACGAACCGCACTTCGGTTTCTCCGGCTTATACTCCTTCATACCCCTACAAAACCCCATTCTGCACAGGGATACACTCTCAAATCCGACCCGCCGGGCGCGCTGAAACCGCCGTCGGACTGATCTTCTCTTACGAGTGAGCTCAAGCGTCCACCACCTAACTTGACCGGGAACAACCCTCTTCCACTTCTCACCAATTTCGTCGTTGACACGCCACACACAATCATTCAGACGACCAATTTGCAGCTCCACACCAAACTCGTGGAATTCCACAATAGAAATTCCAGTCATCGCCGCCCTTACACAATGCCCATAATGGAACCAGTTCACTCCGCGAGTAACATCCTCACACCAACATTTTCTACCGTCATACAAGGGGTAGCAATCATATAATTAACTTGTGATCACTAATACCCCACCCCTCTTCAACACGCCATTTATAATCAAACATGCTGCCTCATTCGCAAGTATCACATCAATGTCACTAACACCCCTTGGCCCCTGGAAAGTATAACATTCACTCGGATGATTCAACACTTGCAAACTGGTAGACAGTACCCACTCACTCATGTCCACTCCTCTACTATAGCTCCGATACGATATCCAAGTTACTGTTCGGACATATTACTCAACCATAGAGAGGAGAAGGCATTTGTATCCACACCCATGATAACTGGCGTGCTGCTCACTAGTATCAGCACCGTAACAAGGTACTCCAGATATTCTTCAATGGGTTCACTAAACTTAAACTAACAACAAACGACAAGAACACTACCAAAATCACCCTCAATTGGCACGAGCAATAATGGCAGCATAGATCAGGCAATGCAGCGACATGATGGGATGCCCAGAAGGTTTGCCCTTAAATGCACAATTTGAACACCTCATATTGTCGCTGCAGTTCGCCGCAATGTGCCCCTGCTGACCGCACCAGTGCAGACATTCTCTTTCGCCTTGTCCTCAGCCACACGATGATCGAAACCCATGCATCTAAAACAGCCGGCCACCGGGGTAGATTGCCGCATCCTGAAAGAAAACCACTTGACATGGCACCGACCGTTCGTCAAGGTACTACGGCAGCAGTACCCTCCAAAAAGTCGTTAACGGGCCTATCGACATCATCTTTCCAGGGTGGAACTTCTTGTTCTTCATCATTCTGTCCGTAGCAGACCGAGTACGAATGACCGCACCCCCCCCCCATGTATTGCACGTACTTCATGGACTCTAACAACTAGAGTTGGGCCAACTTCCCCCACCACTTTCTTAACCACCTCCTCCGACGTGGCCTCCCCTTTCCCTTTCACTACAAGAGACCAAGTCTCAATCGGCATGGGCACTTCTATTGGTGCTTCCACCACAGGCGCGGTTATCATCGCCGAACACATGGCCTTCGGCGAAGGTAACGACACTTCTTGTAACACACTCACTCATCATCAGTTTGATCTCCTCGTATGCACCAATCAATTTTAATTTCCCCCCCTCACCCAACAATATTATCGTAACTTCGGCACCGATCGATTTCAGTGCCGACACCAGTTCCCCATTTTAATTGTCTTAGCCTTCGCGTCGGCTTCGGCCCTCCTCTTCTTCGCCACTGGCGATAGCCGCGCACTTACCCCCGGCATATGTCGTGCACCTGCTGTCTCATCACCAGAGATGGACGACACAGATGCCGCCCTCCGGATCGGTAAACACGTCCGTCCCGGACCAACTTGACAATTTACTTCCCCCTTTATGCCGATTTTTCTCCCCGTGTGGCATCATTATTGTAGAAGTGTACAGCTACACTTAAAAAGTACAGATACGATATTCGATAATCGATACTCGATAATCGATTGTACGATAACCGATTAACAACACTATTCGACACTGTTAATGTCCAAAAAATACTACGACTTGTCGACTTGTGTGTTCGAACTTGTCCTACTCACTCAAGCAATTATAATTATAATCAACGCTACGTTATTTTAACGCCACGCAATAACGATATTGCTGTTGGGTACAGTTTCCCCAAACACTAGTTGAAAATAGAATAGTCAACACTATAAGCGTCAAGTTATATCACCGATAAAACACTTATGGTGTTATTTAACACAACCGCTGTGCAGCTGACGCTCTGTTACAGCGCTGCTCAGGTCTCTATCCTGTTTCTATTTGCACTTTATCCGTTATTTCTAGCATACACGCTAGAACACGCACTCATGCTAATATAGCAATAACCGTAATTGTTGTCTATCGTATTATTGTCGCACTCACACTATCGCAATTCGAATATTAATTATCAACGTACGCACTATGAAAAGCACGTCCGCACTCGACGACTGTTAATAACGAACTGTGTCTATGTGTAGTCGTATTTTTAAAACGTAAATATAACTATATAACTGAAAATACTACAATATTCTTCATCAACAGTTTAAATTGGTAAGCCATTAACTTGTACTTAAATTATATCAGTAATTAATTTAGTTCAAAAACGAATTTAGTTATATATAAAAACAACATTTAATAATAATTTCCCATTTCCAATTTCCATTCTTTGTATCATAATGTAAACAATAAAACATTGTATACAACTTGCTTACTGCTCACTTTTGTTTTCTATAGCTCACTATACTCAAAATATTTATGTTTACATTAAGAACGTTGACAACGAGTTATTATGTATATAGCAAACAAATTAAATGCCAAATACATACACAACAATGGTAACAAGTTAGCAGTCACTATGATTTGCGATCTGACTAAATATCTGGTTGCAGTAGCCATACCAAAAAAATCTGCTAAGACAATTCCCTCAGCTATTTTTGAAAGTTTTATGCTAACATTACCTGAAAAATTGGACTTAAGAAGATAAAATAAAATATAAATATTGTAATGAGTATCGATGGTTATTGTGAATAGCACGAATAATGGTAGCATCGAAACAAATGTCAACAAATAAGGAGTAGGTGATAACTAGAACAAGCCAACGAGAAAAAAAGAGAAGAAACTCGATTACGATAAAGCTTCTGGAGTGTTGCCACAGAGTATAAATAGGGCTAGTTTGTTGACAAATAAATCAATTTAATTCCGAAAGTGATAGAGGTAACATCACAAAATAGCAAGTTAAATTAAAGAGTGATTGTAAATATGGCAAGTTGTGTGACAGGCAAGTTGTGGGTAGTGAAAGCGGATAAAGAACTAACGAATAAAAACATCATACTCTGTAGGAAGGCAGGAAGTTACTGCAGTAGTACACTACGAGAAATGTTCGTCGATGAAAAGTGGAAGATCAGGAACTGTTAGAGCGGAATTAAAAGCACAGATGGAAGAATGGGCAAGTGTGCTTATCAACCATCAAAAAGAATACGTTTTACAACTGTTGGAGAAGTACAATATTCCATCAAGTGGAAAAACTGGTGGACGAACAACCATCTTAAAACATCAAATTAACACCGGTGATTCTAGACCAATACGTCAAGCACCACGACGAGGTCCATTGGCCAAAAGAGATGAAGCCATTAAGCTGATTACCGATATACAGAAACAAGGTGTTATTGAACCATCAGCGAGTCCATGGAGTTCACCAGTTGTACTGGTAAAGAAGACGTACTCGCTTCTGTGTGCATTACCAAGAATCGATGACACTCTGGACACACTATCTGGTGCGCAATGATTTTCAACTCTTGATCTGTAAAGTGGCTACTGGCAAGTGGAACTTGGTGAGGAGGACAAAGAGAAAATAGCATGGCTTAAACTGAATCCCAAAAAGTGTTCAAATCTTTGTAATAAAGCGGCAACAGAAGGGGTTCATACCGAAAAGGAGAAAGGAGCAGCAGTATAAGAATGGCCAATTCCGTCGAATCTTCACGAGTTAAGACACTTCCTAGGCTTGTGAACCTACTATAGACGATTTTTTCCTGGATTTGCAAGCATCGCGAGGGCGAGGAACAACAGAAAGCGTTCAAACAGCTGAAAGAAAGACTCCATTCAGCACCACTATTAGCATATCCAGTACGTGGCCAAAGATTGCGTTGAACACAGATGCGGGTGGCTATGGAATAGGCGATGTGCTCTCCCAGATCATAAATAGGCAAGAAAAAGTGATAGCTTTATACAGTAAAATGCTGTAGAATCCACAAAAAAACTACTATTGGAATGTGTAACGTATAAGTACTTGTACGGTCAGTCATTTCATCTACGAACTGACGACGCAACGCTAAGGTGGTTATTATAATTTAAAAACACAGAAGGACCATTGTCGCGCTGGATCGAACGGATAAAAGTTTTTCTCGATAGCCGGACTTGGCCTGGTGTAAAACATTAACACTTATAGGCCCGACGCCGGCTTCGTGACCATCAGTATTTTCGGATAACATTCTTTTTTGATAGACGGCTTTCAGCCGGGTGCAAAGCAAATAACCCTAATAGGCCCGACGCCATCTTCGGAACCATTAGTATTTTCGGCTAAAAGCCGGCCTTAAGCCCGGTGCAAAACAAAAAATAACCCTAACAGGCCTGACACCGGCTTCGTGACCAATAGTATATTCGGATAAAATATTTCTTAATAGCCGGCCTTTGGCCGGGCGTGAAAAAAATATCTCTTATAGGCCGATGCCTGTTCCGCGAACTTCAGAATTTTCGTATAAAATTATTTTTTTTTAAGCCGGCCTTTGGCGGGATGCAAAAATATAAACCTTATAGGCCTGATGCCATCTTCGGAACCTCAGTGTTTTCGGATAAAAGATTTTTTGATAGGCGGCCTTAGGCCGTGCGAAAAAAAAAGGAAAAGTAATAGGTCCGATGGCGGCTTAGCGACTATAAATATTTTTAGATAAAAGTTTTTCTTGATAGTTTGCCTTCGGCCAAACGCAAGAAAACTAACCCTTACAGGCTCTATGCCTGTTGCGCAACTTTCAGTATTTTCTGATAAAATTCTTTTTTGATAGCCGGTCTTTGGTCGGGCGCTAAGAAAATAATTCTTATATGTCCGAAGTCGGATTCTCGACCACCACTATTTAAATAGCACTTTCTTATGCGTGGATAGCCTGCGGCCGGGCGCTAAAATATAACCTTTATATGTGAAGTTGGCTTCGCTACCAACAGTATTTTAGTAGCATTTCTTTTTTTTGTGGGGCCTGCTTTCGTACTGGTGCTAAAGGAATATCCATTATATGTCCGAAATAAGTTTCGCGACCAACAGTATTTTAGTAGCAAAGTCCCTTTTATATAGCCGGCCGTAGGTCGGGCGGTAAGAAAATAATTCTTATATGTCCGAAGTCAGCTTCGGGACCAACGAATAAAAGTTTTTTTTGATGTTCGACCTTTGGCCGGGCGCTAAAAAGCTAACCATTATATGTCCCAAGTAGGCTTGGCGACCATCAAAACTTTCGGATAAAATTACTTTTTGATATCCGACCTTTGGACGGGCGCAAAAAGACTAACCATTATATGTCCCAGCTAGGCTTGGCGACCAACCGTATTGTATAGCAAAGTCTCTTTTACATAGCGGGCTTTCAGTCGGGCGCTAAAATGTAATTCTTATATGTCCGAAGTCGGCTCCGCGACCAACAGTATTTTAGTAACAAAATCTCTTTTACATAGCAGGCCTTTGTACCGGCGCTAATGAAATAACCACTATATATTTGAAGCCGAGTTTTGCTACCAACAGCATTTTAGCATGAAAAACTTTTGAGTGACCACGCACCCGTAGGACGCCGGCCGGGAAAATGAATATATAATACTGCGGTAAGAAAAATAGTAATTTATATATATATATGTATATAAATATATATATATATATATATATATATATATATATATATATATATATTTCTATATATATATATATATATATATATATATATATAAATATATATATATATATATATATATATAAATATATATATATATATATATATATATATATATATATATATATATATATATATATATATTGGGAAGGACCTCTCCGCACCGTTTAATACCGAACGGGGTTTCAGACAAGGTGATTCGTTATCGTGCGACTTCTTCAATCTTATTATGGAGAAAATAATACGAGCTGCTGATCTACGACATAATGGCACTATCTTTAACAAAAGTTTCATGCTGTTGGCGTATGGCGACGATATTGACATAATCGGCATGAACACGCGAGCAGTCAGTGCAGCATTCTCAGAGTTAGAAAGAGGGTCGCGTCGGATGGGTGTCAAGGTGAACGAGGGCAAGACAAAGTGTCTAGTGTCAACAAACAAAGAGTCCCGGCGGCTTGGACAGCACGTCACTGTTGACAACTATGCTTTTTAAGTAGTAAGGGACGTTGTCTATCTTGGAACGAGCATTAACAGCAGTAATGACGTCAGCCTGGAGATATTGCGAAGGATCACTCTTGCAAACAGGTGCTACTTTGGGCTAAGTAAGCAATTATAATATATATATATATATATATATATATATATATATATATATATATATATATATATATATATATATATATATATATATATATATATATATATATATATGCCTACCAGTGCTTTTATAGTCTCTCTTATAGGTAAGGTTAGCTAGGTGTATGTAGTCAATACAGAATAAAATAAGAATTTGTACTGAAATATTGTGAAAAAGTAAGAAATAAAATTAAAAAAATATATATTTCAATCAAAGTAGAAGTAGTGCTATCATTACCGAGCCGAATATTCTTCTAGTGTCGGTGAATTGATTGCCAATAGGCAATCGTGCGGAATTCTGTGCTCCTCCTACAACAAGAGTTTTTACACTACCCTCTTGTTGACCCTGGCTGACTGAGTTATATCCCAGCTGGAAACAAAAGGCACGCGTTACAAGCGAATCTATTAGGTGTTTTGGGTAGCCGCTCGTAGTTTGTAGCCACAAAAATAAAAAGCTGTGCACGCCAGAGTAAAAATCGTGGTACTGACGGTGTATTTTGGGGTCAATTGGGGGAATAAGTTTAGTTCATCTGGCTTTTTTCAGTGTGACGGCTCTTCCTATTCCGCTATTCACGCTCCTTCTAATTTGCATTTATTTTCTCCCACTCTCTCTCTCTCTCTCTACTTTTTATTGCACTTCCTCTCTCTTTGTCTCTGCATTTTTTATTTATTTTCTGTCTAAATGCAATATCTTTCTGATCGGTTCCTATTTAACATTTCTTGTTTTTTTTTATTATTATTCTTCTTTAAGTCTCTCTGGAAATACACTGTGCAGTTCGCGATTCTCAAAAAAAATTTTTCTTTTTCTAATAATAAAATAAATGTTTTCTATAAAATCGGAAATTAGCAATAAGAGAAATATAACTAAGTTTTAAAATTAGATAAACTAATATATCTGAGTGAACTAAATATTTAAACAAACTAAAATTGTCAATACAAAGGACAGAAAGAAAAAAAAACAACGTGCGTTTGTTTTGTCCAAGGTGCAGTCAACCAGCATAACAACAGCAGCGGTAACCACATCGACAACATCACCAGACAAGACTTTATCATAGCGCGTCCCACCGGCAACACTCTTCTAATACTCAAGCTGCAAACAACGATATCAAAAACACTAAACACTCATGAGCTCACCGTATACACGAACTGGTTCACTAATAAAACAAAAATACCCATCCCAAGTAAAGAGTACATCAAACAGTTATCTAATAAGAATAGGCATAAAGCCAACAAAACTAGAACGTAACGGATACATGGATAAAATGGAGCAAGTATTATAAGGCAAAAATACATACAACGTGAACTAAATAGTGAATTACACTATTTGAACTATATCCATACAAAACAAAAATACTCGCTCCTCTGCTCCGCTGCTAGTGCACCCAGAGTCCCTAAAATCCACAAGGAGGGTACCCCGCTAAGACCCATAGCATCATCACTGGAAGTGCCGTGCTACAAACTACCGAAATACATAGGCAAGATATTAAGAAGCATAACATAAGCTAAATACAATATTCAAAATGTAATACAACTTAAAGAATGCAACTGACGAAATAATGGTATCATTCGATATGATATCATTATTTACAAACATACCTGTTCAATTAGCAATTCAAACAATAGTGGACAAATGGGTAGATATAACACAACACACAGACATACACAAACGACAATTTAGAAATATTTTTGACTTTTGCCTAATGGACAACTACTGCTTTAGATTTAACAACAAAACATACAATCAGATTTATGGTATGCCGATGGGTAACAAATTCTCCACAATCATATCGGATATAATTCTGGACAAGCTATTAGATGAAACAGTTGACAAAACTCAGATAGGATTTAATTGAATTTAAACATATTTCAAAATATGTAGACACCATATTAGCCATAGTAAAAAGGCAAGATTTGCAGACCATACTAAACACATTAAACAAACAAAATCAACGAATACAGATTACGGTGGAGCAAAAACAAAATACAAAATTCCATACCTCGACACAGAACTACATAAAACCGATCGGATCATTAATTTCAAATGATATACTAAGGACACATCCTCGTGTTAAATACTGAACTTCAACTCGAACCACTCTATGAACGAATTGAAAGCAGGAAATCACATAAAACTTAAAAACAAACTTAGAACGTCTATCCACAAAACCTAATACAAAAAACAACGACAAAATTAAGAGCAACAACAAACCTAGACAAACAAATCAATGACAGTAAATATATTGGGGTACTATATATACCAAACCTTATGACAGTAAATATAATGGTGTAATATACAAGGTGCGACAACTATGTATTAAGATTCGAACCATATCTCAGCAACCAAGGTCGCCATCTATGTGTGAGCACATGCGTTTTGAAGCTTTCTCTACTAACTGTCAAAATTTCATGGCATTTGGTTGACATTTAATATTTATTGACATTCTTTTTACAAAACACTTGTTCGTTTGATG
This sequence comes from Megamerina dolium, assembly GCA_963854835.1. Taxonomy (NCBI): domain Eukaryota; kingdom Metazoa; phylum Arthropoda; class Insecta; order Diptera; family Megamerinidae; genus Megamerina; species Megamerina dolium. The sequence goes on along the minus strand of OY978530.1, from coordinate 16,632,400 downwards.
TTGAAATTTTAACATGAAATTTAACACACAGCACTCGTTGTTCATCAATTTTTGGCTCAGAATCAGGTCTGTGCGTTAAATCACCCGCCGTTTTCACCTGATTTGGCACCGTGCGACTTCATTTTGTTCCCAAAACTGAAATTGAAGTTGAAAGGATGCTTAATACAAATTTGTCGCACCTTGTATATACCAAATCTTACGGACACCAAATATCAACGAAAACAATATATTAAAACAACAAGAATAACATTTGCAAAAAAAAAATGTCTTAAACTATAATGGGTTTATATAGTTTAAGAAATTTTCTTAGGAACACCAAAGACAGTTTAAGATAAGAACAACACAGCACACAGAACAACTGTGCTGTCGGCAGCATGACACAAAGATCCCGAAAAAAACAAAAAACAAGTGAAAGAAAGACACAAAAGCAGGTCAAAAGCTGGAGACTCCGTAGATGACATGCGAACACCTTTAAATTGTTGCATGAAAAGCTTCTTTCGGCCTTTTTTCCGAATTGATGAGGCATATTAAACTGACCAAACAAAATACAAAAATGAAAACAGCTGTTACAGCAGAGGAGTTTTTGTCAGTGACACTTAGACTTCTGGTTACAGGAAAGTTATAAAAGATTAGACTTCCAGACTATATTATCTGTAACATACATTTGTAAAAACCTGTGCTGAACTGTTCTATACGCCAAGCTGAAAAAGAGTATTTAGGGATAAGTCGCAAATAATATTTTAGAAAGCATTTCACTTAAAATATATATAGTTTCCTGAAAGTGTGCTTAGGAGCCCTGGATGGAAAGCACATCGGCTCTAGAGCTTCCAAGTTTGATGGTACTACTTATTCTAACTATAAAAGGTTAACAGCATAGTCTTATTAGTATTGACGAAAATTATAAGTTTACATATGTGACCATCGGATACAATGGCAGAATTAGTGATGGTGGCGTATTGAATAAAGGGTTTTCCATTAGGGACATAACAATTTTATCTATTAATAAAACACAGAAATATTTGAGATATTGAGTTCAAATTTATTGTGGATATATTGCAAGCATTACATTTTATGAATGAAATTCGATTTCGGTCATTGAGCACCACAAGCCCGTTTACAGCGGTCGATTCTTTGGACCCAATTTTCCATCACTCTAGCACACATTTCGACCGGAACTTTGGCAATTTCGCGTTGGATGTTGTCTTTGAGCTCGTCTAAAGTTGCTGGCTTGTTGGCATAGACCAGTGACTTGATAAAGCCCCATAAAAAAATATCCAATGGTGTTAGATCGCATGAACGAGGCAGCCATTCGACCGGACCAGTTCTCGAGATAACACGTTCACCGAATTTGCCTTGCAATTAATCAATTGTGACCACATATCGCTGATGTCAAGTTCATCCAATTCTGGCCACAAATAATCTTCCAACATAGCACGATAGCGTTCTCCATTGACGGTAACATGACGGTCGTTTTCATCCATGAAAAAATACGGCCCAATCACACCTCCAGCATGAAAACCGCACCTAACAGTAACTTTTTGCGGGTGCAACGGTGTTTGAAGGAATACTGACGGCTTTGTCAAAAACGCATATTTTGCTTATTGACAAAGCCATTGAACCAGAAATGAGCTTCATTGCTGAAGATGATTTTTCGCTCTTAAAGTTGCGACCACCGACTCAGAATTTCGGTAGTAATTTTTAATAATTTCCAAAGGTTGTTGGTTCGTGAACTTTACCATGATGAAAATGTTGACTTTAAATAACGTTTTGACATTGACAATTGATTAAAAAAGATTAAGGGTGCGCTAATACAAAGATACGAAATTGTTATGTCCCTAATAGAAAACCCTTTAGAAGTGATTTTCGCATAATTTTATATAAGTCATTTCAATATTTTTGCATCATTGGAGATGATGCTGATAATGATTTCGATGTAGCGAAATATAATGAAGCCGTTCCATTATTCCACTAAACAAGACATGAACAAGTTATACATTTTCGCTTGAGTCATGCTAGACAGACTATAGAGCATGAGTTAGGAATATTAGCGAATGGATTTCGTGTTCTACAAACGACAATCTATTAACGTCGTGAAAAAGCAAGCACAGTGTACAAGCCTGTTTTGCTTTGCACAATTCTCTACGTACAGACGACCCCGAAAAGATGCCGTTCGGATGGCTCCACTCCGACATCGAGCTCCAAGTCGACAAACCAATTCGCACCTGAGCGTAGGGTTGATAGACCATCAACAGTATTTCCGACTGCGTCCGCTCTGCCGGCCTGCGGGGAGATGGAGGCGGTGGTAGCTTCTAAAGGAGTGGCTCCTCAAATCGCCCCTGTGGGCTTTCATTGTTCGAAGTCAACTCTGGCTGAAGCTGTACGCTTCAAGAAGGTTGGGGTTATCCCAAACAATTTCCCGGAGGGCATATGGTCCACTGAGGAATTTGGCAAGGTGCAGAAATGCATCATCTACAGGGTCTATGAGTCCCGAGGTGGCCCGGTGAAGCATCACTTTGAAGGCTATGGTTTTAAGCGCGGATGGCTAACTATTAACTGTCTGGACGACGAAACTGTGGCCTGGTTGAAAGAGATGGTACCAGCCCTGAAGCCGTGGGAGGGTGCCGATTTGAAGACTGTGGACGAGGCAGAAGTGCTAAAGGCCAAAATTTTTGTCTGATACTTCCCTGGCTCAGTATCGTGACAAAATGACCGAATTCTGGGGCAGATTGAGTCACAGAACTCGGACATTTGTGTTAGCGAATGGCGGGTGCTAAACAGGCTTCATAAAGGTGACCTTGTCGAGCTGGCGATGGCCCTGGACCTATAGTTTACTGAAGTGGTCGAAAAGCTGGGCAACAAAAATCTTTTATGGCTTTGGCAGTGCCCAGCTTAGACCCAGATAAATAGCCGAAAGCCGAAAACGGTTTCCAGCACCGCAAAGCCAGCACCGAGGGCAGAGAAAGGCAACACCAGTGTCTGGCGTCCAAAACCCTTTTTGCTCTCTGGTCGGCTTAGGAAATGGGAACGCAAGGATCCGGAGGCCACGAGAGGTGGTAAGGTCCGAAGGGGCCAGTCTGGGAAATAATGTCCAGACTCCACCTCGAATGCAAACTGTCAATTGGAGGCAGCTCAAATATCTCCAAATAAATCTCCACCGGGTAATAGCAGCCTCATATAGACTCAGTGCCGTGGTAGAACAAACTTGTCTGGACTTTGTGACCATCGAAGAACCTTGGGCCGCAGATGGACAAATAAATGGTCTGCATCCAAAGACATATAAAAAGACCAAAGACATATAAGTTGATCTAAAACAGAAAAGCTGACCGACCTAGGGCAGCGATGCTTATCAGCAAAAATACTAAATTTCTTCCAATTTCAGAGCTCCTACAACGTGATCTGGTGGCGGTACAGGCAGAAGTACACAGTGCGAGAGGACGAAGAACAATTGTACTGGCCTCCATGTACCTTTCTGGTAACGATGAACTTCCTGGTAACCCAGGAGCTCCTGCAGCTCATGGGTTACTGCCTCACTCGGAATCTTCAATGGGTGATATGTTGCGACGCAAATGCACATCATACGGCATGGGGAAGTACGGATACAAACACTCGAGGTGAGTCACTTTTTCATTTCATTACTACTAACAACATTGTGGTGTTAGATACGGGAAATGAACCAACTTTTGTATATGTAATCAGGGGGAGGTGCTAGATCTCACTATAACCAGTGCATTTATATCTAATAACATTTCTAACTGGAGGTTAGATGAAGTCTCCTTATCGGATCATCGTTATATACGCTTTGATCTAAGAGGGGAAATTGAAGACATCTTCGAAATTTGGAATGTTAGGAAGACCAATTGGTCGCTGTATAACTTCTACTTAGAGCAAAATTTAGGGTGCCTAAGTGAGAGAGTTAACAATTCTAAAGAACTGGACCTCGAGGTCAGAAAACTTGAAAAAACAATAACTGGAGCTTTCGAAAAGAGCTGCGACTTGGTGGTGAAGAAACGTTTTAGGAACGTCCCTTGGTGGAGCGAGGAACTTAACAAGTTCCACAAGAAAGCACGTCAGTTTTTTAATAAAGCCAAGTCCAATGTGGACTGGGTATCCTATGTGTGCCTTAACGGCTTATAATAACAAACTGAGAGAGTCTAAGAGAGATTCATGGAAAAGGTTCTGCGAGGAGATCGAGGCGCTCCCAGTAGCTACCAGACTCCAGAAATCGCTCAAAAAAGATTACTCAGTTGGTCTTTCTACACTTAAAAGGGCAGGCAGAAAATATACTTATGTTCTGAAAGAAACGAGACTTTCCAGACTGTGCCACCTATGATGAGGACAGTGAAAGCATCGAGGAAATCAGTTTCTTGATGGCTACACGCAGGTCACTATCACTGGCTCGTAAAATTTACACCGTCAACAAAACTAAATGGACATTTAATCCAGTTAAATCTCCCGGTGTTGATGATATTAAACCTTGCCTTCTCCGGCAAGGGGCTAATGTCTTAGCACCAATTCTAACAAAAATTTTCAGGATAAGCCTGAAATTAGGTGCAGTGCCTAAATCATGGACAAAAACTAGGGTCGCGTTCATCGTGAAAGCAGAGAAAAAGGCGGATCACACGCCCAAATCCTTTAGGCCCATATGCCTAACATCCTTCCTGCTAAAAGCAATGGAAAAAATTATAGATCAGTACATCAGAAAAGTTTATCTTAAAGATACACCACCCTATACTGAGCAATATGCCTACCAGTCAGGCAAGTCGACTGAGACTGCAATACATTGCCTAACGATTAAAATCAAACAGGCATTAGAGGGTAAAGAAATAGCTCTTTGTACATTGGTTGACATCACAGGAGTTTTTGACAATGCTTCTTTCAGGTCCATTGAGGAAGGTATGGTCAGGAAGAAAATTCATAGACTGATCATAACATGGGTTCTTAATATGCTGAAAAATAGGACATTAATTTACGAAATGGGGACAGAAAAATTAATTGTCAAGTCAACCAAGGGTTGTCCTCAAGGAGGCGTTTTATCGCTGCTTCTATGGTTATTTGTGAATGACGAGCTTTTGCAAACTTTCTATGATCTCGGATACGAAGTTAAGGGCTTTGCAGATGTCTTAATAATTATGGTTAGAGGCAAATTTGACTTTACCATAACTGAGCGCATGCAACTAGCACTTGACATCACACAACACTGGTGTCAAGAGAAAGAACTTTCGATAAAACCTAGCAAAACGATGCTGGTACCCTTACAGAGTCGCCTGTAAATTTTAATGGTCGTTTGTTTCATGTACATTTTGTAGTGGTAAAATTTTGTAATAATTCTCATTTGTGTGTCTTGCTCGCTTGTAAGACACACGCCGTATCTGCTTATGTTCTATATAGTTTCATCTGTTAAAATTTTTTTTGTTTTTAAGTACTCTTTGACTGTAGCTAATCGGTCTCGTAAAATGCTGACCTCAACAGGTTCTTTTGCTTCGGAAGGTATGTGTTTTATTGTTAAGTAATATCTGTTATTATAATTTCTTATTGTGACTCAGTATTTTCTATTTTCTTAGTAAGTGTTGAGTGCAATAGCTCTACTGCGTTACTGATATGTGCGTTTGGTGTTCTGAAATGTGAGTCAACTTGTTCAGTGTTGAGGTAAGACAATATTTGTTGTAAACTTTGTGAAGTGGTGTATCACTTGTTGTTTTTTATGCTGTATGATGTTGTGAACTTTGTTAATTTGTCGATAACGGTTACGAAATGCATTTGTTTGTAGTAGAAGATGTCTATATGTATTATTTTCGTTGCTGGAGTTTCTACTTTACTTACTTATGTGGCCATAACAACCGAATATCGATTTAGGCCGAAAATAACATGCTTCGCCAGCCATCTCTGTTCTTCGCTAGCTGGCGCCAGTTAGAAATTTCAAGCGCCGTCAGGTTCTCCAGTACTCGGTCTTTCCACCGGAGGTTAGGTCTTAATCTTCTGCGTCGTCCTCCAGCGGGTTCCGAATATAACACCTTCTTAGCTGGAGCGTGTTCTTCTTTTCGGTCGACATGACCTAGCCAGCGCAGCCGCTGGATTTTGATGCGCTTTACTATGTCAATATCGGCTTACAGCTCGTACAGCTCATGGTTGTACCTTATTCGGTACTCGCCACCAACGCAAATAGGTCCAAAGATCTTGCGTAGGACTTTTCTCTCGAAAACTCCAAGCATTCGCTCATCTGAGGTTTAAATTGTCCAGGATTCAGCGCCATATGTTAGGACAGGCATGATGAGAGACTTGTAGAGTGTAGTTTTCGTTCTTCGAGAGAGGGCTGGACTCCTCAATTGCTTACTTAGCCCAAAGTAGCACCTGTTTGCAAGAGTGATCCTTCGCAATATCTCCAGGCTGACGTCATTACTGCTGTTAATGCTGGTTCCAAGATAGACAAAGTCCCTTACTACCTCAAAAGCGTAGTTGTCAACAGTGACGTGCTGTCCAAGATGCCGGGACTCTTTGTTTGTTGACACTAGATACTTTGTCTTGCCATCGTTCACCGTAAGAGCCATCCGAAGCTACTCTCTTTCTAACTCTGAGAATGCTGCACTTACTGCTAGCGAATTGATTCCGATTATGTCAATATCGTCATATACGCCAACAGAATGACACTTTTGTTGAAGATAGTGCCATTATGTCGTAGATCAGCAGCTCGTATTATTTTCTTCATAATAAGATTGAAGAAGTCGCACGATAACGAATCACCTTGTCTCAAACCCCCTTCGGTATTAAACGGTGCGGAGAGCTCCCTCCTAATTTTCACTGCACAACGGGAGTTATGCAGTGTCATTCTACAAAGTCGAATGAGCTTTACAGGAATAGCGAACTCAGACATTGTTGCATAGAGGTAATTCCTTACCGGACTGTCGAAAGCAGCCTTATAATCAACAAATAGGTGTTGTGTGTCGATCTGTTTTTCTTGGGTCTTCTAAAGGATTTGGCGCAGTGAGAAAATTTGTTCGATAGTAGATTTACCAGGTATGAAGCCACACTGATATGGTCCAATCAGATTGTGTAGCATGGGCTTCAATCTTTCACACAATACGCTCGATGGGACCTTGTATGCGATGCTCAGAAGACTTATTCCATGGTAGTTGGCGCAAATTGTGGGGTCTCCTTTTTTATGTACAGGACAGAAAACACTGAGCCTCCAATCATCAGGCATGCTTCCATACGACCATATTCTGCTTATGAGCTGGTGCATGCAGGCCAGCAGCTCATCGCCTCCGGTCTTAAACAACTCGGCAGGCAGGCCAACAGCACCTGCAACTTTGTTGTTCTTCAGCCTTAAAATGGCCGTTTCAACCTCGTCATGGTCGGGTGGTGGAACATCAACACCATCATCTGTAATCGGGGTTATCGAGCAATCTTCTCCACTAGCGGAATTATTCGTAGAATCGCCATTCAGTAAGGTGGAGAAGTGTTCCCTCCATAGGCTCAGTACACTCTGGACATCTGTAACCAGATTCCCATTTCCATCAAGACAAGAAGAGGCTCCGGGATTTAAACCTCCACTCAGGCGCTTGATCTTTTCGAAGAATTTTCGAGTCTCATTCTTGTCGGTACACATCTCTATCTCCTCATACTCGCGTCTTTCTTTTTCTCTTTTCTTACGCCTGAAAAAACGTCTCTCTGCACTCCATTTCTCTCTGTATCGCTCCTTAACAGCTCGCGTTGCGCCTGCACGCAGGGTTCTTCTGTAGGCGGCGTCTTTCTCTGCGGTAGCGTCGCGACACTCCTGATCATACCACTCATTACCTCCTCGACAGCAGTAGTCATGGAGTGGGATATATGTGTCCACCGTGCGCATGTATCAGGAAATGGGGGAGTGTTCTGCATAAGCAGGTCCGATAGTCTAGTGGAAAATGCATCTGCTGTCTCTGGTGATCGTAGCTTACTTACGTCGAGCTTTCTCTGTGTGGGACTTCTCTTGTTATTTGCGACACATAAACGTGTCCGCACCTTAGCTGCAACAAGGTAGTGATCCGAGTCGATGTTGGCACAACGGATCGATTTCACGTCCATCACACTGGAATCATGCCTTCCGTCAGTCACCACATGATCAATTTGGTTTCTTGTTCTTTGATCTGGAGACAGCCATGTTGCTTTGCGGATGTCGATATGCTGGAATCTGGTACCACCAATTACCATGTTTCGTGCTGCGGCGAAGTCGATTAGCCTCATTCCGTTATCGGAGGTGTTCTGGTGGAGGCTGAATTTTCCGACAGTTGGACCAAAGGTACCTTCCTTGCCCACCCTGGTATTAAAGTCGCCAAGCACGATTTTGATATCGTGGCGGGAGCAGCAGTCGTAAGCTTCATCGAGGCGCTGGAAGAAGCTCTCCTTGGTCACATTGTCCTTCTCATCCGTCGGAGCGTGGGCACATATAAGGCTGATGTTAAAGAAATGACCAAAAATCCACATCCTAATTCGTGCCTTTCATCAAGGCAACTGTAGTAAATATCACAAGATGCTCTTTTGGAGCAGCCCTGTCCCGTCCATCGCATTTCCTGGAGAGCGGTGATATCAGCTCTGTATTTTTCGAGGACACCAACCAGCTGGATAGAGGCACCCTCCCTATAAAGGGACCGGACATTCCAGGTGCATATACGTAACTCATGGTCCTTATTTCGTTTGCGGGGGTGATCAACAAAGATGGTAGTCCGCTTCCGAGGCATTTTTACATTATTCACTGGAGATTATTCACCAACGCACAACCTCTAACCGAGGAGATTTTCGCCACTTCTGCTTTCTGCTATCTTCTGAGTTTTGCAGAAAAACAAAAATTCATTAACATCTTTATTTTCGTTCTTTTCTTGATTGACATTGGAATTGTTCTCTATTCTGCTTTTAAATATTCTATATTAAAATCATATTCGCACAATTTTAATAGCCGTCTTTGATGTGTCGGCGTCATATCCTTCACTTTGTATTTTGAATGCAAAAGTTTTATAAGTTGGTGGTCGGTGAAAATTGTGAATTTTCTACCATAAAGATGGGTCTTAAATAGTTTACGCTCCATATAATGGCTAAAAATCTGTCGCGGAGTAATTTTTCTCGTGATCATTTAGTGTTCTTGATATAAAACATACTAGGTGTCCTGCTTGGGAGAGCACTGCCCCAATTGCATAGTTTGATGCGTGTGTGGTTAATATGATTGGCTTGTCAAAGTTCGGGTATCTCAATATTGGGTGATAGCTGATTAATGTTGTTAACCTTTCGAATGCTTCTATATAACTTGCATCTTTTACGTTTAATTACATTTATCGATTTGAATCTTAGCTTGTTCTAATGTTCTGAATATCTCTGTAGTGTTTCGTTTATTAAACGTTGAAATGTTGGGGGTGCATTTTTTAACCCGAATGACATCCTAATAAATTCGTACAGTCCGTGGAGTGTAGCAAAAACCCGTTTTTTATCTGTCTTGCTCCATAATTAAAATTTGGTGATATTCTTTAGCTAGGTCTAAGGTTGTGAAATACTGAGCTTTACATAATTTGTCCAAAATTGAATCTATGTTTGGTATTGGGTATTTGTCAACTATGGTTACCTCATTCAATTTTCTATAGTCTATCACGAACTTGTATTTACGTTCCCTGAGGTGTCCATTTTCTTAGGTACTACAATTAATGGACTAGAGTATCGCGACTGACTTTTTCTTATGATTCCTTGTTCTTCCATTTCCTTAAGTTGTTTTCGTACCTCTGCTTCATGCTGCGAAGGGTATCTATATAATTTCCTGTTTACTTGTTTGTCCGTTATTGTTCTGATTCCGTGTACGATTTTCGTCGTATTTGTTAATTGATCTCCTTCTTTAAAAAAAAGTTCTTAAATTATTTCAAAATTTTTACTGCTTCTATTTTTACTTTCTTCTATGTTTAAATGGCTTAACTGTATTCTATCCTAATCAAATTCCTTGACTCCCAATGAGCAAACTGCTAGGTTAGTAAAAGGGTTATTTCTAAATTTTTTTATTTTGTGGTTAAGCGTTATGCATCCATATATTAAGTTTATTATTGTGTCAAACAAATTGAGTAGGTTCTTCTTTTACCGAAAAGACTGCCGACTGTGTTACTTTTGTTTTGCGATTCGTAAAAGGTCCTTTTAAAATATATAAATCAAGATAGTTTGAATTAACACAACTTAAATGTATGAGGTTTCAGACCAGACTGACTCTTTTCTTTATATCCAGTCTAAATGAAAGTTACAATATTAGTGCTTAATCCAATATTAATGCTTAATCAGAGCTTAAATAAAATTTACAATATTTTTTATTGATAATGCTTATTTGCACAATAATGCAAATGCAAATGTTTTATGTTATTTATTACAAAAGTTAAATTATAGCGGAAGTTGGTTTTGTGTAAGCTTTCGTTGTTATATTTAAAAGATATTTGTCAATATCGTCTGATGCTGACTGTGTGTTTATGTAGGTAGGTGGGTTATTGACATTATAAGTAACTCCCTTCTTCTAACTAGCAGTGCCCTTGACGGCTTAACTAGATCTTTACATCAAAGCTCCACGACAGCAACGATTCTGATCCAACGAACTTCTCAAAGCAATTTGATTCAGCGTTTTGATCCACTTTAAGTGATTAATATTAGCAAAAATGAAAAATACTTTCAAATCGAAAAATTTCACCTAAAAATGCGTAGCTTACTATATAATAAGTTTTTAGAATCGTAGGCGTGAAGCATTAAAGGTATGCCACAGTGAACGTTCTAACACCTTCTGCGTTAGTCCTTTATTTTACTTAGGCAGAAAGCCCATTGTGATACCACTTAGCTTTTCTTCTAATACTGTTGTGCATGTTGTGTATGAGAGAGATGGGGTGCCAGGTGAGCTCGTTCCAACGGTGGCAACTCCTTGTCTGTAGGTGTTGGTGAGGTGGTGATTGTCGTGTTGGTTGTAGATTTGAAGTTGTTGCTGATGCAGATCGCACATATAAAGCAATTTACACAGTAACGCACTCACTTTTTCATTTTAATGTATAACAATTTGAATTTATTGTTCGATAATGTTTGTGTATGTGTCTTAATTTAATTTACTTTAGTTTTTATTTAGCTATTGTACAATGCTTATTATAAGAGATAGAATGGGGTAGATAAAAAAGTACCGCACACGGTTCTGTCCACTTGTAGGTATATCATGAGAATAATAATAAAAAACGACGTTAACATGACAACGAACAGTTGGTAAAACCAATGTTGCCAACACACTCAAAAATAAAAGAAAACCAAATTTGCAGAGCAGTGTGCGCGTATTTCATTCTGGCGTAGACATTCCGCCCCCCTTGCAGGAATACTGCAAAGGACACGAAAGATCTACCCCAGAGAGAGAAGATAGAGATAGAGAGAGACAGAGAAAGGAGTTGTACAGTGGTAGTAATATTATATATAACCTTAAAACTAATACAATTCATTTAGCTTAAACTACGAAGTCTGGAATGATCCAATCCAAGCGGCAATCAAATGAGGAACACTGCACGGAGTGCATATCACAATCGTAATGGTATATCAATGATGTTCAACAAAAATTGAAAAAAAAAAACATTTCGAGAGGAATAATAACTGTTCAATGTGGTGGGATGTTGATTGATGAATATGTTGAATGTTGAATGTTGACTGCAGAGTGTTGATTGTTGAATAATTAATACTGAATGTTGATTGTTGTTTAAAATCGCTGGCTGTTGATAGCTGAATGTTGACACTTCTCAATGCGATAAGAACGATCTTGTAAAGATTTTGATCACCTCTGTATTTAGAGTAGTGATCTGTTTCTGGGTGCTTCGAAGATATCGAACGTGTGGTTTCTTAAAGTACTCTTCCTTCCATCGTAGCCAGAAGGATTCGTAGAGAGTATAACAGCATAAAGGCTGGTCGCAAGCCAGACATAAGTGAATGGCATGCCAACGTAATTGTCTAACCAAACTAAAGGATCTCGAGTTGGGGTACGTCACATAAAAGAGCATAGATCACAACGGTTGTGACAGTGAGTTTCTCCGATATTGATTCCATATAATTGAGCTTCAAAGCCCTTAGCGCTTGCTGCTTTTACGATCCTGAGAATACTTCACATATAGTTAAGAAATTCTGATATTCTCGGCTCGTAGAGCACGAAAGTGAAAAAAAGTGGGGATGCCAGATTGGCGGGATTTTCGGAGATGGAAATGCTTTTGACGATGTCTAGACTCAGCTAAAATCCAAATGAGTTTCGGGTTCGTGACCGTATGATGGTTGACTTCGTTTATGAACGTGTAGCAATTAGTGTACTATATTTAACACCTCAGATTTTTCATACGCATGTACGCTATGCCACTGCATAGTTACCTTGACGTTCCGCAGAAATCTGACAATCGGATAGTTTAATTAGAGTTTGCTGAACACAATGAAAGAAGAATGCGTATTACGGTCCGATTCGTAGAATCTGAAGAAACATTGCTACATAATAAGGGTGTGGCTTCTGTCAATCATTACAAGCCACATTCGCACGTTAACGTTTCCACTCTAATAAATTTGTGGGGGCAATATTAGGCTGTATCGAGTGCTTTGGGATTCGGGTACGATTTATATCACTGATAAAACTAGAGTGACGAGTGGAAAATACCTCTTTAGATGGGGTAGAAGTGGTCGACTTCTCTGAAGCGAGTTGCATTTTGGATTGGCAAGATCTGGAAGATCTAAGCTTCTCTGTTCGAGAAGAAGTTTGGAAATCTTGGCGATTGTGCTTTATGTTCGGATTTTGAGGTAATCGATGAAGCAGGGAGTGGTGTCGTCTTCCACAAATACGGCATGAGAACTTGCTATGGCACTCTGTAAGAGTATGCGATGTTGCCAAGCAGTTGACGCATAAATTGCACTTTCGCACAAGGGATATTCTCTCGTAAACTGTAAGTTTTGAGAGCTTCGTGCATGTTCGCAGGTGGTGGTTACCTCTATATAATTGACAACATGCCTTAGTAGATATTCCATCGGATGAATCAATTGACTTCTCGTTTGAATTAAAGTTGCCTGGAGTTTTGGAATAATGTTGTTTGTTGCTTCCTGTTTGATACATGTCGCATGAACCACCAAAGGACGAATTGGAACTGTTCGGGAATTGACACCGTTTGATTTCAGTGTAGAATGACAATATCCTTTTATGGCATTGCTTTTCCCGATTTTTGGCTGAGTGGATTGAACTGATGGACGGGTATTGCTGTTTCTCGTTGGTGACAGCTTGTCGCTGAGGATCAGACGACTGGCGAGAAACTACAACTGATGGCGCAGTTGGAGTTGTGATAGTAAATGGATCGCGACTAGTACTGAACGTGTTATGAAGCCTATGAAGCAATGAATGATGCCGTTTTCTACATGCGGAACATGTGAATCGGCTAGTGCAATTGCCGATATCATGTGAGTTGGCAAAACAATTTGTACATAGTTTGTTTCTTTTCACGATTGAAAGACGCTTATCTACTGAGAGTTTGAGGAATTCAGAGCAAACACGTAGTGAATGTGCTTTCCTACACAGCGGACAATTATGATGTGCAATTGTCGTGCGAAATGTATTCAGCCTTCGAGAATTTGCTGGAGTTGTAGTATGCCGCTTGAAAGATTCCAATAAGCCGGGTTGTCGATTTGGTGCCTGGTTGAATTGACGATTTTGTGGTTGGCTGGGTTGCCGAGAGCCACTTCGTATGTCCAACACCGATTCAAGCGTCTGAAAACGTTCTGTCAGGAAGGCATCAAAGTCACTCCAATTTGGGATTTTACGTTTGTCCTTGATAGATTGTTCCCACAGACACAGGGTGGTATCGGGGAGTTTTGTGGAACACAAATACACAATAATTGCATCCCAATGACTTGTGTCAACGTTCAACAACTTCAAGTTTGTGATGCAATCATTTATCGTACTCTGTAAGCGCTTTATATGAGAACCGGTTTCTTGCACAATTGGCTGCAAATTGAAAAGTGTTTTCAATTGAATGTTGATAAGGATACGCGTGTTCTCATACCGTTCCTCCAGATTCTGCCATGCTATTGAGAAGCCATCGTTAGTCAACGGAGTTGACTTAATTATACTATATGCTTCTCCACGGGTTTTTTGTAATAAATGATACAATTTCTCAACCGGGGACAATCGGGGATTGTTTCGATATAGGGCCGTGAACATGTCTCGAAAACTTGGCCACGAAACATAATCACCAGAAAAACATGGGGTGTCACATGGAGGAAGTTGTACAGCGGGAAACGAATAGTTGTGAGAGGGACCCTCAGCAGGAGGAGTTGAACTTGCGGGATTTGCCACCTTAGCGTCAAGCTCGTGTAGCTGAGCGTTGATGGCCGAGAAGCATTGGACATAAGCGGTTTTGCACCTTTTATATGTCTCCTTGATTTGAACAAATCCATCACCAACATCGTCCCTTCCGATTGAAAAATATGCATCTTTACACTCGTTCCATAGGGCTTGAAACTCCTTTCCTTGAGCTTCCAGAAAAAATCGGTCATGGATATCAGCAAAAACCGTCTGGAAATTTGTTTTAAAATCGATGATCTCCTCTGCGGCTGCATTGAATAGCTTTAAAGCTGACATTTTCATGCATAATTCGTAGAATCACAGAAAAACCGAGAGAAAAATGCTGGTGAATCTGGAAATAAGCCTGTTTACACAACTTATCAAAACAAATATGGTTTGCCAAAATGTGCCCAGCAAGATATTAATCCGAAAGACGTAGTCTTAAACAGTAAAGTGTGCAAACTTATAAAAAAATGCGATATTTATGTATAAAAGTACACTTACGTAATATGTACAAGTTAATATTCGCGCGGGACCGAATAAAAGTTTGGCAAACACTGATTATTACTTTCCTCAACTTGTATTTTTTTTTATTTCGCACAACAAAAATCAATTATATTATTTGTTCGCACTGTAGCAACTTAGGGCCGATAGTGACTACTTTTCTCCCTGGGTGTTTTCCCAATAGAAAAGACAGTGTACAATTGTTGTTACAATTATATTCCTTGTATATAAGCACCAGCCAATGTAAATATATTTTGTTGTTAATGTACATAAGCGAAACAAAGAGTAGGGAGAACGAGATTAAGCAACAATATACAGTACCGCTATACTTTTAATCAAATGCAGGTACCTACGCCGAGACAAATCAATATATTTTGTTGTTGCGTATGTAATACGTTTTATTGCCTAATTTTGGGTGTACCTGTTGTTGTTTGTTTATGCATATACGAACAAATGTAGATTTAATGCAAGTGACGAGTATTTATACCACCAGCAATAGGTAATAGCATGTGAATTTGTATTGCATTGCATATAAAGCAAACACAATTATTACAAAAAGAGTATGTATGTATGTCTATACCGCAACAGTCGAGATTAATTCGTAAGAAGAGAAAAAACAAATCCAAAAACAAACAGCTGACCTGTACTTTTGATCTTTATAGTAAGGAATATGAAATTACCATCAACAAAATGTTGTTTTTGGCAAATTTTGTTTTAGAAACGAGGAAACGAGGTAGAAGTATTATTTTTGTTTTGCTAAACAACATATACGTAATGTTTTGCTTTATAATATTTCGGTACTAGCAACAATCATGTAAACCGCGAAGACAGTCAAGATATATGAAAATAAGAGAGGCTAATTAATGTGTACGTAGTACAACAAAATACCTTTCTTATTGAGATAGAAATAATAATCACAATAACGTAGTTATTGCAATATATTTCATGTGCCGAAGTAAACGAATGCGTCGATATGGCCAATATCAACAGCAACAATAACTCTTGGAAAAGAGTTGTTTTTTTTTTTATTATTATTTTCAAGTTTTTATACGTAGTATATTTAAGAAGAAAAAAGTACATACATATGTAACATATGCACTCAAATAAAGTACATATAAAATTTGTATATATATTATATATCTATTATAATGTTCAATATTTATTGGGAAAGTATTTCCACAATAAATACGCAAGCAGATTTGAAAGGAAAGTACCTCCTACTACCTGCAGCCAAGACTGTCTCTTACCAACGTTGCGAGCCGATCCGGCTCGAAGGACCAAAAAATGTGTCTGAGAGAGATGGGGTGCCAGGTGAGCTCGTTCCAACGGTGGCAACTCCTTGTCTGTAGGTGTTGGTGAGGTGGTGATTGTCGTGTTGGTTGTAGATTTGAAGTTGTTGCTGATGCAGATCGCACATATAAAGCAATTTACACAGTAACGCACTCACTTTTTCATTTTAATGTATAACAATTTGAATTTATTGTTCGATAATGTTTGTGTATGTGTCTTAATTTAATTTACTTTAGTTTTTATTTAGCTATTGTACAATGCTTATTATAAGAGATAGAATGGGGGAGATAAAAAAGTACCGCACACGGTTCTGTCCACTTGTAGGTATATCTTGAGAATAATAATAAAAAACGACGTTAACATGACAACGAACAGTTGGTAAAACCAATGTTGCCAACACACTCAAAAATAAAAGAAAACCAAATTTGCAGAGCAGTGTGCGCGTATTTCATTCTGACGTAGACACATGTTAAATTTGGACAGCATTATAAGGGACCTACTTACTCTAGCCGGTTCCGAACGGGAGAACCGTTGTGACTTTTCTAAGCTTTGTCACAGAGTTCTTTTAGAATCTTTTCCATTGCAAATTGTTACTGCCGGAAGAATTGCCAATTGCTTGCCGACAGGTGGGTACTGTTCGAAAGAAAAATCTTTCCGATATTAAATTTTGTTATGCTTCAGCCGGGCCACGACCTACAGATCAGAAGGCCAACACACTGACCACTGGGCTACGGCACCCACTTAAAAAATAGTTGGAAAAATGAATTTTACTATGTAATTGAAGTAGTTAAATTATGTCGGATTGTTTAAAATGGTTCTTAGTTGCGAATCGAAGTTCAGTTCGGCGAGTGCGTGAAACATCGACGAAAACAGGTGATAGTCAGAATGGGCCAGGTTTCCGATAGCGCACTGTCTAAATAGGCCTCCACAAGCATTGGAAGCGACTCAGCAGCAGATTTCTTCAAACTGAAGCAAAAAAGTAGAGCTTCCCGCATATGCTCTTTTTCTGGCACGAAACTAGATATGATTATACGAGGAAAAATGTATGTTGTTGTATGAAATCACTGATGATGTTAACTAATTGATGTAAACAGATGTCGAACTCATACAAAAAAAAGGATGCACAGTCGATAATAGCTCAATATGCTCACTAACGCCATCTATGAGCAAACAGCGGATTTAAGCTTGTAGACCTGGTACTTCTTAAATATTCATAATGAAGATCAATGTGAGCTTGTTTTTATATATTAAACATTTTCATTTTTATAATTAGATCCAAAAACACATTCTTAAAAATATAAATTCAATTTTCATATTTCTTGTTGATGTTTTTATTATAAACATATATTATATATAACCAAAAACCTAAGATCAGTAAAGCAAAACGTTGTATTTAATATCATGGTATTCATTTTTAAAATAAATAATAACAAATACCCTAAATACCTACGAAGTCAACTAGGGATTGTTGCTAAGCTACAGGAGTATAACTGAAGAACTAGTAAAAATTTTAACAACCAAATTTTGATATGAGCAATTCGCAAAATAGTTTATTTTAAAGTAACCAATTATTTTAATAGACTTCGTAGAGCGTAAAAATATACACATTACACTTTTAATAAAATTTTAATCAAAATTTAAAGAGTTTTAGAAACAAAAATGTAAATTAGAACAATACAAATATTCATATACATATATGAATATATATATGTACATATTTATATATATGTACATATTTATATATATATATATATATATATATATATATATATATATATATATATATATATATATGTACATATTTATATAAAGGGTTATCCATTTTGCGGTTTCAAAAGTAAATGTAAATAAAACACATATAAAATACTTTTTATCATGATATTTCTTTTTTATTATAAAGCTTGAACGTTGACATTATATGTGAAATACTACATCATTTAAATTACCACCACGCGAATTGTTGCAAGCATCGATTCTTTTGAGGTAATTTTCAACCACTTTTTGACACATATTGGGCGGTATCTCAGCCATAACGTGACGAATGTGCTCAAGAGTTAAAGGTTTATCTGCATAAACACGATCCTTCGCGTAGCCCCACAAAAAAAAAGTCAAGCGGTGTCAAATCGCATGATCTTGGTGGCCACTTGATATCGCCACGACGAGAAATTACGCGGCCAGAAAATTTCTCTTGCAATAAAGCCATATTCGCTCGAGTTGTGTGGCATGTGGCACCGTCTTGTTGAAACCACATATTCTCTAAGTCGTATTCTTCAATAGTAGGCAAAAAAAAGTCGGTTATCATATGACCATAACGCTCCGAATTGACGGTAACAGTCGTTCCATCGTCGTTTTCGAAGAAGTAAGGTCCAATCACACCTCCGGACCAAAGAGTGCACCAAGCAGTGACTTTTTGTGGATGTAGTGGCCTCTCTTCAATTACTTGAGGATTCTCAGAACCCCAAATACGACAATTTTGTTTGTTAACATACCCACCGAGTGAGAAATGTGCTTCGTCGCTGAAGGAAATTTTGTTCGAAAAATCGCCGTCCACCGCCTGTTGTTCAAGCACCCATTCGACGTATCTACGACGTTGTGAATGGTCAGCTGGCTTCAGTTGTTGTGTGAGCTGGATTTTATATGGATGTAGGTGTAGATCCAAATGCAAAATACGCCATAATGTGCCGTATGACAGTCCTAATTCCTGAGAATGACGAGGAATCGACACATTCGGGTCTTCGGCAACACTTTCACTTACAGCAGCGATATTTTCGATGGTACGAGCGAAACGATGATGCACAGGCCTTACAATATCTGTAACCGATCCAGTCTCTTCATATTTCTTCACAATTTTGCCAATTGCTTGCGTAGTTGGACGATTATGTAAACCATAATCTCCTCTTAAAGCACGATATGTGGCTGTGGGAGAATCACCATTTTTGTAGTAGGTTTTTACAATTTTAATGCGTTGTGCGATAGTTAAGCGATCCATTTTCGCAAATGTCAGACTTTGAACTGAAAAAGAAAGAAATTGTTTTAACAACTCAGTTTGACAGATGTCGAATTCTAGCCCTATACTTTTGAAACCGCGAAATGGATAACCCTTTATATATATATAAATATATATATATATATATATATATATATATATATATATATATAATATATATATATATATATATATAATATATATATATATATATATATATATATATAATATATATATATATAAATACATTTATATAAGCATATATATAGAGATATTATATATATATATATGTATATATATATTTATATATATATATATATATATATATATAAATATATATATATTATATATATATATATATATATATATAAATATATATATATATATTATATATATATATATATATATATATATATATATATATATATATATACATATATATATATGTGCGGTAGCTCAGTGGTTAGTGTGTTCGCCTTCTGATCTGTAGGTCGTGGTTCAATACTCGGCTGATGCATAACAAATTTAATATTGAAAAGATTTTTCTTTCGAACGGTACCCACCTGTCGGCAAGCAATTGGCAATTCTTCCGACAGTAACAACTTGCCATGAAAAAGCTTCTAAAAAGAACTCTGTGACAAAGCTCAGAAAAAGTGATGTCACAAGTGTTTTGCCGTTCGGAACCGGCTAAAATAAGTAGGTCCATTCTAATACTGTCCAAAATTTAAGACGCACAACAGTAATGGAAGAGAAGCTCGGCTAATGAGCCCTTTGGGGCTTTAAGTGCCACATATTTATTTATTTATTTTTTTTATATATAAAATTCTTTAATAATGACTTCCACTGCGTCAACCGTCGCGGCCTTGTCGCTATAGACATGAGCCTTAACATAGCCCCACAAAAAATAGTCTAAAGGCGTTAAATCGCACGATCTAGGCGGTCAATTGACAGACCCCAAACGTGAAATAAACTGTTCACCGATCCCGCTTCTTAATTGGGCCATCGTTTCGCGTGCTGTGTAGCATGTGGCACCGTCTTGTAAAAACCACATATCAGCCAAGTCCAGCTCTTCCATTATGGGAAAAAAAAGTTTGTAATCATCGCACAGTAGAGCTCGCCATTCACAGTAATTTTCCTTTGAAAAAGTACGGTCCAATGATGCCACCGGCCCATAATATACACCAAACAGTGCATTTTTCGGGATGCAATGGCAGTTCGTGCAATTCTTCTGGCTGCTCTTCACAGCAAATACGGCAATTTTTATTGTTCACGTATCCATTCAACCAGAAATGAGCTTCGTTGCTGAACACAATTTTCCGATAAAAAAGTGGTTCTTCATCCAACTTTGCCAGCACATATTCACCAAAAGTGGTAGCCGTTGTGGTAGGTCGTATGGCTTCCATTCTTGCACCAGCTGTATTTTAAGGGGTTTTACACCCAAATCCTTCCACAAAATTTTCCATGTACTGGAGTAACAGAGGCCCATTTGCTGCGAACGGAGGCCGAATAGATAATTCACGGTCATCAACAACACTGGCGGATACAGTTGCGATATTTTCCTCTGTCCTCACTCTAGGTATGAGCGTTGGTGGTTTAATGTCCAATAATGTAATAATTAGGTGTGAAATTTAGTCACAAGAGTCCGAATAGCCACCACAAAAGGTCGCCCAAATTGCCCATAAAATGGAAGAAGTGCACGATGCATTTTTTGATAATAAAATTCAATAATCTGCAAGCGTTGTTGGTTTGTACGTCGATTCATGGTTAAACTATAGACCAAACTGAACATGTATATATGTATATATGTATATATGTATATGTATATATATATATATATATGTATATATATATATATATATATATATATATATATGTATATATATATATATATATATATATATATATATATATATATATATATATATATATAAATTAATTATTGCCGAACGGCGAAATCAAAAAAATATATTTTCACCTTGAGCTTAAGCTCAACTTTATTTCTTCATCTTCAACTTAGAACTAACTCACAAAATTGCTTAATGCTAAACCTTTGCCAAAAATCCCTACCTACGTCACGTTGCACTAGCATGTGCTGGGAACCAACTTTCGCAACGCTTGCAAGTACTGCCTTGCGCGTGTGGTGTAATTCGACTGTTGCGACATTCCGCATTTGACACCTTGCAAAACGTGGGAATGTTAACTCCCCTCCTTCTTAAAGAAACGTCTCGTTTCTCTCAATTTCTTCTGAAATGCTTTTAACTTTACTTAACATGCTATCAAATAATTTTTGATTTGATTTTATTTTCTTAATTTCATAACATTTAATTATTGCTTTAGCTACAATAAAAGATATGTAAGAGATACAGATTATGGTAAGCAGTGACAGAATGGAATATACTGCTGGTTGTCTTTTAACTTCTTGCTTTATTGAATTTAAAAAATTTATATTTTCGAATTTTAGTTCTTCGTTAGTGCTCTCTATATATTCAATTATTTCAAATTGATTTGGCTTATTAATTTTCAAAAAATTTCTAATTATGGCTGTTGGGTTTTCGTAAGTTACATTATCGATTTTTGTCTTGTTTTCAAAAGTTATCAAGTAAACTCCTTGAAGTTTTTGGTCATTTACTACATGTTCTCCTGAAATTAAAATTGCGCCATCTTTCAGCACCTCCAAATCCTTATTACCTTCTTTAATTTTTGTGCAATTGCCCTTATTATTATTTAGTAAATTTGAAAAACATGATTTTTTATAATTAAATTTACAAAAATTTCCATTTAGTTCAGCTTTACAGCTTTCGACATTATAAAAAAGATTTTTACACTTTACAATTTCTTTTTCTATTACAAGTTTGCCATCAGGCTGTGATATTACTCTTGATTCAAATAAATTACAATTTTTTTCAACAATAGGATATTTAATGTGAATATTATATCATTATTTTGTAATATTTTAAATTTTGATGCGTCCATTAAATCAGTCAGCGTAATTTTTTGATGTTCGTGATCAGTGATATCTTGTATTTCTTTGAGGTTAAGGATCGCACGGTTTAGGATGCCCATTTTGGATAATGTTATAGTCTGTATTGTGTTCTGTAGTTCATTTATTATTAGTCTATTTCTGTATCTAGTAGTCAAGGTAATCTGCAAATTGGTTTGCGTATTCTGGAGTGAATTGGTCAGATCTGTAATGGCTTTAAATATTGCGGAGTTCGTTGTCCTTTGTCTATTGTTATTTTCTATCAGTTCATTAAGATTTATCATCATGGTCGGGACTTCCTGATATCCATTTCCAAATGGTTCCTAATTCATTTATTCCTCTTTTAGCCATATAATTTGTCTGGATTAATTGCCGGAGCAAAGTATCAATTAGCTGTAATTCTAAATCTATTTCTTTATGTTGTGAACGGCTTACATTTTCTTCGGTATCAAAATAATTTCGCTTTTTGCTTAAAATTTCTTTAGTTTCTTTTATTATATTGGAGAAATACGTCAAATTCGTGATATGGAATATGTCACCATATTCCTTGTAAATTATTGCTTCCCCGTTCTGTACTAATATAGTCTTCACGGGTATAATCTATTACTTCAGCTGTGGTAATTACAAAAAACCCAATTATACTCAAGACAAACATTTTCTGAAAATATTATAAGAAAATTGAAAAAATATTAATTACTAATTATTTTCCACTAGGGATGATCATAAAAAGATTACGTTCTAATATTATTCTTATGGATAATTCTATTCCTACCGTATATTCTAACCTTATTCCCTAAATCTTCCTTTACCTTTTGTTTCTTGAATCTCGGTTGGAGTTTATTCCTCTGGCCTATTAGTTTCTCATAAATTATGTCGCCATCTTTGTATGTTTTTACATTACTTGGGCCATTTCTATTTAACATTTTTTCCTGTGCCTTTTTTAGCTTTCTATAAGTATCACTATGATCGATTTTATTAAAAATAATCTCCGATGGTTTTTGATCAACTACTGAGTGAATAGTTTCGTTGTACTGCTGTACCGCCCTAAAGAAACATTCAACGTCGTCTATTAATTTGTATTCTTCTTTTAAACAGCGGGCTATTTCAACTAATGTCGAATGGGCTCTTTCTATTTGACCATTTGTAGTGCTGTGACGCGGCGTACAATAAAAAATTTCTATGCCTAATCTTTGTATTAGTGTTTTAAATTGTGGAGTTATAAATCCAGGTTCGTTATCAATCGTGATCCTTTTTGCAAAGGGAAAACTTTGCAACAAGTCCAAGACTTTTTCGCCTAAATCCGATTTATCTTCGATATGCTTTATAATGAGGAATTTGGAATAAGGATCAATGCAAGTCATGAATTTCAAATTTTGCGCGTAAAATATATCGATATTTAAATACTCCCCCTCCTTCTTTGGAATTGGAGCCTCTCCAATTTGTGTTCTTTGAGGATGTCTATTGTATTTATTTTTATTACAGATTCCGCAGCTTCGGACATGTTGTTTAAAATCAGGAATCATGTGAGGCCAGTAGTATAGCTTACAAATTTGTAAATAATTTTCTTTGTAGCTTCTGTGAGCTCTAATGTGAGTTTGAACAATAATTGATTGTTGATCGTCCTTATTTGAAATGTCTATTGGAAAAGATCTTGTATAGACAAATTTTATAGTGAAAATGTTTTTAATGGTTTCTTTGAACACATAAAGATCCTCTGGTGTACAATATATACCGGTTACTATATTTGGCCTCAAATATTCTTTTAAAATTGTTAATAAATTTTCCTTAGTATCAAATTCTATTATGTGTCTTGTCCTGTTAAAAGTTGTGATTGATTCGTGAATGGTAAACGTATTTTTTGATAGGAGAATTTGTTGCTTAAATTCATTTAGTGGTTTCTTTGTCTCTATTATCGTTAAATTATCACTGCTTTCAATCGAGTGCTGCGTTTCCAAGATTGATTCGGTCGCAGACAAGTGGTTTAACCATTGTCTTGAAAAGGCGTCGGCCACTACATTGGCCGTGCCAGGTTTATATATCATTTTCGGTGAGAACTCTTCTATAAAAGCTCGCCACCTTTTTATTTTAGAGTTTGGATTTCGATTTGAAACAGCGAAAGTCAATGGCTGATGGTCAGTATGGATTTCTAAATTAGACACTCCGTATAGATAATTTCTTAGATTTTTAGCGACCACACAATTGCGTAGAGTTCTTTCTCATTTGTCGCATAATTATGTTCTGTAGAATTCAAGGTTTTTGAGATAAATGTAATGGGTTTTCCTTCTTGACTCAGTACAGCTCCTACTGCTACATCTGAGGCGTCTGTAGTTAATATGAATTTTTTGTTGAAGTCGGGTTGTGCGAGTTCAACTTGGTGGGTAAGTAAATCCTTAAGCTTTTGAAAGGCTGATATTCCTTCTTCATCTAATTGAATTTCTGTTTTCTTTGACACGTATTGAGAAACTCTGCCATTCTCGCCTGCTAAATGTTTTGTTAATGGTTTCGCTATGCTTGCGTAATTTTTGACGAATTTACGATAATATCCTACAACTCCAAGAAAGCTTCTCAACTGTCTAAGCGTTTTGGGTAGAGGATAATTTTTTATTGCATCTATTTTGTTAGGATCGGTTTTTATGACACCGTGGGCTATAATGTAACCTAAGAACTCGACTTCTTTTGCATAAAACTTTGATTTTTCTAACGAGATTTTCATATTTGCCTCTTTAAGCTTATTTATTATTAATTTTAAATGCGAACTATGATTTTCTAAGGTATCCGAGTAAACGATAATATCGTCAATGTAGACATGACATATCCTACCTATAAATTCACGCAAAATGTTATCCATTGCTCTTTGGAATATACTAGGTCCATTTTCAAGACCAAATGGCATACGCAAAAATTCATATTTTCCGTTATTAACGGAAAATGCTGTTTTTTCTATATCTTCTTTTTTCATCAATATCTGGTAAAAGCCAGATTCCAAATCGATCGTAGAAAAGCACTTTGCCTTTCCAAGATTAGACAATATAACATTGCAATCCGGAATAGGGTATTTATCCGATATGGTCTGTTCATTTAATTTTTTATAATCAATGACCATACGTAATTTTTGTGTACCGTCGTCATTTGTACCCTTTTTTGGTACGACCCATATGGGTGAGTTATATGGGCTTTTACTCTCACAAATAATGCCATTTTTTAATAAATTTTTTATTTCGTCGTTGACGAAACTATTTGCAGAAAGAGGATAGGGATATTGCTTGCTCCATATGGGCGCTTCAGCAATTGTTCGGATTTCCGCTTTAATATCCGTTCGAAATGGCAAATTTAAATTAATATTTGAATGAATGTTTGCTACATCCTCCCTTATTTTCCTATTTAGTGATTCCAAGTTTTCTTCATTTTTTAACTTCACTTCGATTCCTAAATCATTTTCTATTTTATATAGGATATTTTCTGTATCCTTTTTTCCTTTCTTACTTGAATTATATAAGTTGTCTTCACTTAAAGACTCATTGCTGCCAAAATTTAAAAATTTTTCTGAATGATCACCACATTGTAGAATTCCTTTTTCAAAATTTAAAATTATGTTTGCTTTTTTTAGAAAATTATACCCTATCAAGATGTCTGTTTCTAAATTGGGTATTTCGTAAAACCTTTGTGTTATTCCGAATAATGTGGCTACATAAAAATGTTTAATAATCGTAAAACCATTTATGTTTCTGACTCTTTTTTTTATTATAAGCTCCTCTTTGTTTTGAAATGTGTTCGGACTGCAGTAGCAACTAGTAGCACCGCTGTCAATTAAAATTGTATATTTTCTTCCGGATCTTCCCCTTTTGACGATGAAGGGTAGTCCGGATTTTCCTCTAAAAAAGTGTCCTCATTAATGTTATTTATCCGCTGTGCTTTATGCTGCGGTTGATTACTAACTTGCCCGCTACCCAGTGGTCTCTTTTAGGCTTGCTGAGCATATTGCGTATTAAAAGGATATTGAAAATTTGGTCTCTGTTGATACTGATATCTTTGACCATTAAAACCATTGAAGTTTTGCCTTCTGTAACTATTGTGAGTAGGGGGGACGCGTTGTGTCGACGGGTCGACTTCCATTGGCTCAGGTCTGGAGCTTTTAATAAAATTTTGGTTAAAATTGTTGGCTTGATTTGAATTGCCTGGATTAAAATAATTTTGCCTATCTCCCCTAGGAAAACGCAAGACGTTTTGTGTCTGTTGTTTATTGTTGTAAATTGGATTAGGTTTAACAAATTGTTGAGCGAAACTTGCTCTTGCTGATGATTAGCCTCAAGCTCCTGGGCTTTAGCTAAAGCGTTTGGCAGGTCAACGGGCGAAATTGAAAATAAAATATCGTTTAGAGGACTATTTAGTCCGGTTATGAACACGCGAAGGGCATATTGCCTATTTTTGCTATTTAATTCATTCGTAAGGGGGCTATTTGAACCATGCGTCATGATGGTTTTATTTATTAATAATGTTAACTTTTTGTTAACTTTATTGTAAAAATCTAACAGTGTTTTCTTTCCCTGCCTCATAATGCTCAATTCCTGTTCAATGAGATGTACTGGCCGTTTGTCAGCATACGCAAAGTCGAGCCTGCTGACTATGGCATCAAAATGCAAAACAGTCCCATGGTTCGTGAGGGCGTCGTTTGCCTCGTTAACCATTTTGTTGCGCAAAATAGTGAGAGCCGCGAAATATTTCCTACTACCTTTTGTATATTAATGAATTATGAGCGGCTTCGCGCCAACTCACATACGTATTTTCTTTACCCGAAAATACTGGTAGCGATTTTATAACGTCTAAAGTTTCTTCACATATAATCCTTTCATCTATAGTTTGCTGAGTGTATTCTATTACTGTACTTCCTGAACTCAAATTTCCTACTTCAGTTTTAAGCCTAGTTATTTCTGCCTTCAGTTCTGCTGTACTCCTTGCAATAATCCTAGTGACTACATCCTCGGTCAATTGAGATGTCGAGCTACTTGTCGTCATGGTTGCGAATAAATTAACTAGCTCGTCCAGTATGTAATTTCTTTAATTTAAATAATTAAAATATTTATTATACGAAATAATATAGTAATTTTTAATCAACTAATTTTGTGTACAATATAATAATTAATTTTCCGTGACAATAAGCTAAATTATTTAATTTTGGTTTTATTTTGATAAAATCACAATTTTCAATAATAAACTTAAACTTTACTTATCGCTGTCACTTTAGGTGTCTGCTTGCTGCTTTATCCTATTCGCCCACTTATTACTTGTATCACCATGTGCTACTGTCTGTACGTTGATTTTGCTTTTCTTCCGTTGTTGTTCGCAGCGATTTTTCGCTTACATATTTATGCGCCCCTTGATAATATTTTTATTGAAATTTTAGTTCACTTTTCACGACGTGTAATCGATTTATCCTTTTAACTTTGTCCACTTGTTGATTCTTTTGTAGAAGTTTATTTTACAAATATTTTCAAGGTTGTTTTAACTTGTTAATTTTAAATCTGTCTTTACGATTCGCATAATCAGATTTAATTAGATTAATGTGGATTTAGTTTTTTAATTTTCGTTAAATTTCCTGTGATTTAATTATTTCTTATATTTTATATTTCCACGAATTTTTATTAAATTTTTTATTGTTCTTTGTAAACATTTAATAAAATACCATATCACGAATTTATAATTAAAGTGAGAATTTATTATTTAAATTAAAATGCAAGAAACACCGTGCTCCTTCACTTGCAACTTTGTAACACTTTTGTGCGGATTTTTGTTTTTTGGTTGGTTTATAATTTTATGGCACTCGCGTATCCTTACTTTGTATTTTCAGGATCTATTTTGCGTTGCCCCACGTTCGGCGCCAATTAATTATTGCCGAACGGCGAAATCAAAAAAATATATTTTCACCTTGAGCTTAAGCTCAACTTTATTTCTTCATCTTCAACTTAGAACTAAATCACAAAATTGCTTAATGCTAAACCTTTGCCAAAAATCCCTACCTACGTCACGTTGCACTAGCATGTGCTGGGAACCAACTTTCGCAACGCTTGCAAGTACTGCCTTGCGCGTGTGGTGTAATTCGACTGTTACGACATTTGACACCTTGCAAAACGTGGGAATGTTAACTTATATATATATATATATATATATATATATATATATATATATATATATATATATATATATATATATATATATATATATATATATAATATATATATATATATATATATATATATATATATATATATATATATATATATATATTGTTTTAATGTGTTTTAGGTGTTGACGACGGCGTAGTTGTTACTATAAATAACACTTGTTTTTTCACTTTTTCACAATTGAAATGTATCGCACTTAATTTAAATTATTCATTTACTAAATTTAATAGTAATTGTATGAATTTATGTTAGAGGGAATTGATCAACAATAATAAGAAAAGTAATTAAAACAGAAAGTGAAGAGGTAAAGTAAAAGAAAAGAGAGTATGGGAATGAGAGTGAGAGAGAGAGAAAGAGAGAATTAGAGCGAAAAATAGTGGAATGAATGGAATTATATTAGGGTTGATAACACTTGGAAAATTTATAGGGGCAGTGCGCGACACACGTCTGGGGTATACCCTCCCTTGAGGGAGAATGCAAAAGAGACGGAACATCCACCCGAGACGGAGGAAATGAGAAAAAATTGAAATAAAAAGTAAATAAAAATAAAAATACAGTATTTAATATACTTAAATTAATCTTAGAAATACCTAAATTTTTGTTTTTTTGTATTATACATTTTCTTTATTTATTGAATCTATTCCTAAAGAATTTAACAATAATTTTTAAAATCTTAATCTAATTCAACAACAGTAGTTCCTTATTATCTAGAGCAATGTTTTTTGTACGATGCTCTTCTTTTTATTGGAAGGCTGGCAGGTCCTTTCTTCGAAGGCGCGAAGTATAGCAGGTATTGAGCAAGGTTCTTGCTAGTGTGTTTGGATTTCTTTGTAATCTTCTAGTATATTTTTGTCTAGTGTTTTTAACTTCAATTTCTACCATTGGGATATTTAAGTCATTGTGTATACATTCATTTCTAATATACCATGGTGCACCAGTTATCATCCTTAACATTTTAGACTGAGATCTCTGTATGATTTCAATATTGCTATTACTAGTGTTCCCCCATAAGTGAATTCCGTAACTCCAAATTGGCTTTATTATGCTGTTGTACAGTAGGACCTTGTATTTCAAGTTTAATGGGGATCTGAAATTGATGAGCCAGTGCAGACAAGAAGCTTTTAATTTCATCTGAGTTCTTTTTGCTTCGATGTGCTTGCGCCATGTAAGCCGTCTATCTAAGTGTATTCCTAGGTAGGTGACTTCATTTGTATGAGTTATGGCGATATTATTTAGTGTAGCTGTCGGGCATGTGCTTTTGTTAAGTGTGAACGTTACATATTTACATTTGGACTCATTAACTTTTATGCGCCAATTAGATAACCATTTTTCAACAAGTACTAAATGCTCCCCTAAATCTGTGGATGCCTTAATTGGGTTTCGATTAGGGCTTAGAATAGCAGTATCGCCAGCAAATGTAGATGTCAACAGCCGTGCATCTGTTGGTAGATCGGAAGTATATACAACGCTACCCTGTGGAACTCCGGCTTTGATATTGAATTCTTCTATGGAAAAGTCTTTATATTTTACAAAAAAACCACGGTTATCTAGGTATGATTCCAGTATTTGGTGGGAGCTTTCTGGTAGAAGTTTTTTTATTTTATACTTTAGCCCTTCATACCACACTCTATCAAATGCCTGAGCAACATCGAGGAATATAGCTGAACAATACTCTTTGTATTCAAATGCTTTCCGTATCTCATTGGTAATTCTGTTGACCTGCTCGATCGTCCCATGTTTTTCGCGAAATTCAAATTGGTGCTGAGGAATTATGTCACGTTCTTCAAGATGAGGTCTGAGTTTGGCTAACAGCAGTTTTTCAAATAATTTTGAGAGACATGGTAGCAAACTTATGGGTCTGTAGGATGACGGCAATGTTTTATCTTTTCCTGGCTTTAGGATCATTGTTACTTGTGATTTTTTCCATTGGTTAGGAAAGTAGCCCAGTTTTAGCATTGCATTAAACAAAACCACCAAAAATAATACAGCTGCCGTTGGAATTTCAATTAGCATTTTTGGTGTGATGCCATCGAAACCAGGAGCTTTCTTTGGATTAAGCTGGTACTTAATAATCTCGTTGATTTCTTTGGATTATATTTTGAGGGGAGTGAAGCCACTAGTTGCAGTGCTATGTGGAAGGATTCGAAAGTCGTTTGCGGGCGGATTGGGCTGAAACACATTACATAAATGTATAGCAAATGTGTTGGCTTTTTCTTCTTCAGTGCGTGTCCAATTTCCGACATGATTTCTGATTGGAAATTCTGCATCAAGTGGCGTTTTCAGCTTTTTGTAAGAGTTCCAAAGCGAATTTGTTTTGGTAGTCATAGGAGAAAGCTTTTCGATATACTTTAGCTGTTCAAATTCCTCATCCTGTTTTAATGCTTCTTTCAGAGCTCTTTCAGCACTCTTAAGTTTTTGTTTTGATGCAGATGACCGGCATGTCTGCCATTCTCTTCTACGCCGGCGCTTTTCATTAACGAGTTTTTCAATTTGGGTGTTGGTGGCTATACGAATATTCGTTTGTTTTTGGTAATCACGTGGGGTTGAAACTATTGCAGCAGTAGTGAGCATGATATTGATGATGTTTAGATTATCATCGATGTCGATCTCAGACTGGATTACAGGACTGGTGTTGATATGACTACTTATATACTTTTTGTATTTCAGCCAATCTGTTTTTGGGGATGTCAGCCTAAATGGTAGTTTTGACCATGGAGGGCGTTCATTTAGATAAAATAATACAGTAGAGTGATCTGAGGATAGTTCGTAACTTATTTCGGCAGTGACAATATTTCGATTAAGATTTCGAACGACTGCAAAATCAATTAAATCAGGAATTTTCGAGATGTCTGTTCGCAGCAGCACTAATTTTATATCGGGACTCGCAGCACTATTTCTATTTCGGGACTCGCAGAGCTAACTTTCATGATCATATAATAAACTATCATCTTCTATTGGAATGTACTAAATCTCGAGATCATATACGAAACTGTAATTCTATTATTCTCTCTGAATTTAGTAATCATACATGCAACTGTAAACTCTCTCATTGCAGTTGACTAAAATTTTATCTATTTCTTTCATTATCTCATTCTTATGTACATATAATCATAAGCATAGCCTAACTTTAATATTCTACAACTGTTAACCTCACTTCTACTGCGACCACGAATCAATAAAGTTTATTTTACAAATATTTTCAAGGTTGTTTTAACTTGTTAATTTTAAATCTGTCTTTACGATTCGCATAATCAGATTTAATTAGATTACTGTGGATTTAGTTTTTTAATTTTCGTTAAATTTCCTGTGATTTAATTATTTCTTATATTTTATATTTCCACGAATTTTTATTAAATTTTTTATTGTTCTTTGTAAACATTTAATAAAATACCATATCACGAATTTATAATTAAAGTGAGAATTTATTATTTAAATTAAAATGCAAGAAACACCGTGCTCCTTCACTTGCAACTTTGTAACACTTTTGTGCGGATTTTTGTTTTTTGGTTGGTTTATAATTTTATGGCACTCGCGTATCCTTACTTTGTATTTTCAGGATCTATTTTGCGTTGCCCCACGTTCGGCGCCAATTAATTATTGCCGAACGGCGAAATCAAAAAAATATATTTTCACCTTGAGCTTAAGCTCAACTTTATTTCTTCATCTTCAACTTAGAACTAAATCACAAAATTGCTTAATGCTAAACCTTTGCCAAAAATCCCTACCTACGTCACGTTGCACTAGCATGTGCTGGGAACCAACTTTCGCAACGCTTGCAAGTACTGCCTTGCGCGTGTGGTGTAATTCGACTGTTACGACATTTGACACCTTGCAAAACGTGGGAATGTTAACTTATATATATATATATATATATATATATATATATATATATATATATATATATATATATATATATATATATATATATATATATATATATATATATATATATATATATATATTGTTTTAATGTGTTTTAGGTGTTGACGACGGCGTAGTTGTTACTATAAATAACACTTGTTTTTTCACTTTTTCACAATTGAAATGTATCGCACTTAATTTAAATTATTCATTTACTAAATTTAATAGTAATTGTATGAATTTATGTTAGAGGGAATTGATCAACAATAATAAGAAAAGTAATTAAAACAGAAAGTGAAGAGGTAAAGTAAAAGAAAAGAGAGTATGGGAATGAGAGTGAGAGAGAGAGAAAGAGAGAATTAGAGCGAAAAATAGTGGAATGAATGGAATTATATTAGGGTTGATAACACTTGGAAAATTTATAGGGGCAGTGCGCGACACACGTCTGGGGTATACCCTCCCTTGAGGGAGAATGCAAAAGAGACGGAACATCCACCCGAGACGGAGGAAATGAGAAAAAATTGAAATAAAAAGTAAATAAAAATAAAAATACAGTATTTAATATACTTAAATTAATCTTAGAAATACCTAAATTTTTGTTTTTTTGTATTATACATTTTCTTTATTTATTGAATCTATTCCTAAAGAATTTAACAATAATTTTTAAAATCTTAATCTAATTCAACAACAGTAGTTCCTTATTATCTAGAGCAATGTTTTTTGTACGATGCTCTTCTTTTTATTGGAAGGCTGGCAGGTCCTTTCTTCGAAGGCGCGAAGTATAGCAGGTATTGAGCAAGGTTCTTGCTAGTGTGTTTGGATTTCTTTGTAATCTTCTAGTATATTTTTGTCTAGTGTTTTTAACTTCAATTTCTACCATTGGGATATTTAAGTCATTGTGTATACATTCATTTCTAATATACCATGGTGCACCAGTTATCATCCTTAACATTTTAGACTGAGATCTCTGTATGATTTCAATATTGCTATTACTAGTGTTCCCCCATAAGTGAATTCCGTAACTCCAAATTGGCTTTATTATGCTGTTGTACAGTAGGACCTTGTATTTCAAGTTTAATGGGGATCTGAAATTGATGAGCCAGTGCAGACAAGAAGCTTTTAATTTCATCTGAGTTCTTTTTGCTTCGATGTGCTTGCGCCATGTAAGCCGTCTATCTAAGTGTATTCCTAGGTAGGTGACTTCATTTGTATGAGTTATGGCGATATTATTTAGTGTAGCTGTCGGGCATGTGCTTTTGTTAAGTGTGAACGTTACATATTTACATTTGGACTCATTAACTTTTATGCGCCAATTAGATAACCATTTTTCAACAAGTACTAAATGCTCCCCTAAATCTGTGGATGCCTTAATTGGGTTTCGATTAGGGCTTAGAATAGCAGTATCGCCAGCAAATGTAGATGTCAACAGCCGTGCATCTGTTGGTAGATCGGAAGTATATACAACGCTACCCTGTGGAACTCCGGCTTTGATATTGAATTCTTCTGTGGAAAAGTCTTTATATTTTACAAAAAAACAACGGTTATCTAGGTATGATTCCAGTATTTGGTGGGAGCTTTCTGGTAGAAGTTTTTTTATTTTATACTTTAGCCCTTCATACCACACTCTATCAAATGCCTGAGCAACATCGAGGAATATAGCTGAACAATACTCTTTGTATTCAAATGATTTCCGTATCTCATTGGTAATTCTGTTGACCTGCTCGATCGTCCCATGTTTTTCGCGAAATTCAAATTGGTGCTGAGGAATTATGTCACGTTCTTCAAGATGAGGTCTGAGTTTGGCTAACAGCAGTTTTTCAAATAATTTTGAGAGACATGGTAGCAAACTTATGGGTCTGTAGGATGACGGCAATGTTTTATCTTTTCCTGGCTTTAGGATCATTGTTACTTGTGATTTTTTCCATTGGTTAGGAAAGTAGCCCAGTTTTAGCATTGCATTAAACAAAACCACCAAAAATAATACAGCTGCCGTTGGAATTTCAATTAGCATTTTTGGTGTGATGCCATCGAAACCAGGAGCTTTCTTTGGATTAAGCTGGTACTTAATAATCTCGTTGATTTCTTTGGATTATATTTTGAGGGGAGCGAAGCCACTAGTTGCAGTGCTATGTGGAAGGATTCGAAAGTCGTTTGCGGGCGGATTGGGCTGAAACACATTACATAAATGTATAGCAAATGTGTTGGCTTTTTCTTCTTCAGTGCGTGTCCAATTTCCGACATGATTTCTGATTGGAAATTCTGCATCAAGTGGCGTTTTCAGCTTTTTGTAAGAGTTCCAAAGCGAATTTGTTTTGGTAGTCATAGGAGAAAGCTTTTCGATATACTTTAGCTGTTCAAATTCCTCATCCTGTTTTAATGCTTCTTTCAGAGCTCTTTCAGCACTCTTAAGTTTTTGTTTTGATGCAGATGACCGGCATGTCTGCCATTCTCTTCTACGCCGGCGCTTTTCTTTAACGAGTTTTTCAATTTGGGTGTTGGTGGCTATACGAATATTCGTTTGTTTTTGGTAATCACGTGGGGTTGAAACTATTGCAGCAGTAGTGAGCATGATATTGATGATGTTTAGATTATCATCGATGTCGATCTCAGACTGGATTACAGGACTGGTGTTGATATGACTACTTATATACTTTTTGTATTTCAGCCAATCTGTTTTTGGGGATGTCAGCCTAAATGGTAGTTTTGACCATGGAGGGCGTTCATTTAGATAAAATAATACAGTAGAGTGATCTGAGGATAGTTCGTAACTTATTTCGGCAGTGACAATATTTCGATTAAGATTTCGAACGACTGCAAAATCAATTAAATCAGGAATTTTCGAGATGTCTGTTCGCAGCAGCACTAATTTTATATCGGGACTCGCAGCACTATTTCTATTTCGGGACTCGCAGAGCTAACTTTCATGATCATATAATAAACTATCATCTTCTATTGGAATGTACTAAATCTCGAGATCATATACGAAACTGTAATTCTATTATTCTCTCTGAATTTAGTAATCATACATGCAACTGTAAACTCTCTCATTGCAGTTGACTAAAATTTTATCTATTTCTTTCATTTCTTTCTCTCTGAATTTAGTAATCATACATGCAACTGTAAACTCTCTCATTGCAGTTGACTAAAATTTTATCTATTTCTTTCATTATCTCATTCTTATGTACATATAATCATAAGCATAGCCTAACTTTAATATTCTACAACTGTTAACCTCACTTCTACTGCGACCACGAATCAATAAAGTTCACAAACTTTTTTTAAGAGTTTTAATTTTCAATTTGCAAATAGGTGGTGCAAATCAGCTCTTCCTCGAAACAATGTCTGTTGGCCAATATGTTGGCTGGCCAGGAGACACGAAATTGAGCATGTTTTGTGGATTTATTATAGTGTTATACAATTGCCTTCCTTTAGGATTTGTTAAACTAGAGCCCCAATACGTATGTTTGGCGCTATAATCACCAGCCGCCAAGAATCTCTTTCCTAGCTTGTCAAAGAATTCTTTAAATACATTTTCGGTTGAAATACTTAAAATGACTACAAAATATACAAATTTTGATGGTGTGTTGACACATCTTCAGGAAGTTCCAATGGGAATTATCGGAAAAAGCGGGAAGTTAAAGCTGGATCTTAACTTTCATAAGAGTAAAGAAGGAGCATTTGAGGAGGGATAACACATGATGATTGCTGAGAATGTTGATTGATGAGTGTTGATTATAGCATTGCCCAATGTTGATTGGTGTGTGGATCGGGGTTGGATCACACCATCACAGGTGAATAAGGGCTGGTCATAGACCAGATCCAAGGTTTCGAAAAGTCAACGTAGTTGACAAACCTCGAGCTTGCAGCATTAATAATTTCAGATTGTTGGGATTGCCAGAATAATAACACTCATGACAAATTCTAAACTCAGATGAATATGCATGACATGGCTTCATTATATCTCTCAACTCATGAATATGTAGAAAATAATGCGAAATTAACACATGGGATTATTCATACGCATACACACTATGCCAGTGCATAGTTCCATTGATGCTTCGTAAGAGTTCAGGAATTAAATCGGGCAGTTACAGCGAACTGGACGATGTGAATGAGGGATGCGTATGACGGTCAGTATCGCATAACCTGACAAATCGTTGCTACATAATACGGGTGTAGCATCAGAGGCTTATATATTGCTCAAGTCACAATCTTCAAATCACCTTTTACGTGACAACAATTTCGGAGAACCAGTATTAGGCGGGATCGAATGTATTGTCATTCGGGTACAAGCCCTCTCGTTGATTGAAAGAGCCTTCTGTGGGGAGTGATATGCAGAACTCGATATTCCATTGAATATTGCTGTATGAGAAGTATTACGGGTGGTAAATACCTTTGACGGGAGTTGTCGCGCTGTTATCTACGATTTTTAAAATCGACCTTTAGACGCTGATTTCGGGTCATGCCGCGCTCTGTGAAGCAGGGAGTGACGTTGCTTCCCACAAAGACGGCATGAAAATTTACTATAGCACTTTTCTTAAGTATGCGGGGTGGCCAGGCAGTGCATGCAAATCTTGTTCTGAGGCACAAAGAGTATTCTCTCTTCAACTGTAGGGTTTGAGAACTCTGTACATTGTCGTACGGGGTACATGCCCCTACATAACAGGCAGCATGTCTTGGTGAGAGTAGTGTTGAATAAATTTACATTTCGAGTCACTGTGCTAGTGTTGTGACAATTGGAGTCCTTACTATGGTTGTTGCCTGTTTTCTGCTCATCACATGGTACATCAGGGGAACTTTCTGGGATTTGGATGGAGGAAGACGAACACGATGTATGGGACTACGATTTCGGAAGACGTCCAGTGACCATCCAACCAAAAACTGTATTTTAGGCAACCAAAGTTCCGAGAATGCCTTTTCTAATGTCCGCCAAGATTAGCGATGGGTAGATGTCACCACCTAATATTATATCTACAGGGGAAGTCTTACGTAGATTTTCATCCGCCAACCGTAAACCAGAAAGCTGTTTACGTAAGTTGGCGGATATCGAGTGTGACGGCAGCTTCCCTGTAACGAACGCATCAACTTCCATTGCAAAATTCGGGTCAATCGAGGATCCGATCACCAATGAACACCTTTTTGTAGAATGTGCAGCTACTACTTTATTCAGGCCAGTAATTTCAGTTTGGACGTCACAAACAGAAAGGCGCAACCTGTTACGTAGACCTTACGAAATGAACCTTGCTTCTGAACTTGAGTCGATTAGGGCACAGGTGGTGAATCTTGTATGGTCGAATCTGCACTAATGCCGTTCCACGGAGCACAGTATGTTGGCTTGTTGGGTGGTTTTCAGTAACCAATCCTGTATCGTGTTTCTCGGTTGCAACAGTTTGTATCTGAGAAGCGAACGACTAAAGAGATGTTCCAGCAGGAGTTATTTCGGGTGTTGCTTCACGATGAATGCGGGGGGCATTTTCCGTCCCATGAAGCAAAGAATGATGCCCCTTTTTGCATGATGAGCACTTGAATCCGCTCTTGCAATTGCTACAGTCGTGAGTATTAGCAAAGCAATTGCTGCACCGTTTCTGCTTTTTTACAACATTGTACCGTTTTTCTATGCTTTATTTAAGGAAATCCGGGTGTATAAGAAATAAACTACAAATGTTTAAGAGTAAAACGACTACTTAATTCATTCATTAATTCATTTTATTCGATCAATGCTTACAATGAACGGTACTTGTCTGTACCAATAATGATATTTTCTATGTACATGCATTTTAGGTAAACGAAATTCAATAGGTATACATAAATATGTATATATATATAATGTTTGGTTATTTCTAAACATACGATGTATTAACGGTGCATGTTAATATATAATGCAATTTATGACGTCGTTGACATACGTAGATCAAATAAATGGTATAACGCTACAATGAGGTGATTTTAGTGTTACATAGGCATAGTCGATACACGAGAATGATGACGTCACATCCAATCTCATACATCCTGCCCGGCTGAAGCGTCGCGGTTCAGAATTCATCCTGCATTCCAGTGAGCCTTACTGTGCTTTGTACTGGACGCTGACACTGGCGTTTGACATACTTGCCGTCTGCAGTTAACTGATCTCCATTGTATTCAATAGTAACGATGCGGACGAGGCCATCGCTACCAGGGTGTATGTCTGTGATCCGACCTATTCTCCAGCACGCTGGTGGCAAATACTCATGTCGGATAAGAACTACATCATCTCGCTGTAGGTTCGGTTCAGCGGATGACACTTACTGCGAGTTTGGAGTGAATTCAAATATTCATCCTGCCAACGACGCCAAAAGTTCTCAAACATTTTTTGCAAGCGTTGCCAGTAAAGTAAGTAGGTCAGGTATATCTGGTAGTGGTGGTTCAGGACGACAATTCAGTGGACGGCCAATTAAGATGTCGCCCGGTGTTAAAGCTAGGCCACCTTCTGGGTCATCATATAACGCTACAAGTGGCCGTGAATTAAGACGTGCTTCAATCTTCGTTAGCAGCGTGAAGAGCTCGTTGTAGCGCAATGAATGCTGGCCTGTAATGCGCAGTAAATGCTTTTTGGCCGAGCGAACAGCAGCCTCCCAAATTCCTCCATGGTGTGGTGCAGATGGAGTAATAAATTTTCATTGCGTCCCTATTTGAGCTACGTGCTGTTGGGCGTATGTGGATACCCACGCATGCAAATCATCACGCATTTGTCTGTCCGCTCCTACGAACTGAGTTCCGTTGTCGCTGAAGAGTTTTGCACAAATACCACGGCGGCTGACAAAACGATCGTAGACGTCTATGAATGACCTGGTACTCAAATCTTCGGCAAGTTCTATATGGACTGCTCGTGACGCCATGCACACGAATATAGCTGCGTAGGTCTTTGTCGTTGTAATAGATCTTTTGCCACCTATGCGTACGTGAAACGGGCCGCAATAATCCAAACCGCTATTTGAAAATGGTGGAGCCACGAGTACTCGCTCTCGGGGCAATTATGCCATTTGCTGGTGCTGAAGAATTCGTTGATGTCGTCGATATAGGGTACATCTCCAAACATATGTTTTTGCCTGTGAGCGCGCATGCATCACCCAAAACCTTCGGCGCAAGTATTGCAACATTTGCTGGATACCTCCATGAAGACATCGATGGTGGGCATCAGCGATGAGTAGGCTCGCGAAGGCACCCCTAGGAATAATCATTGGATGACTTTGCTCAGCGGTGATTTCAGCATTTTGGAGGCGTCCTCCGACTCGAAGTATACCCTCACCATCCACATATGGGTTAAGCGATAAGAGCTGGCTTCGACTGTCGAGCCTGGAATTCGATATAAGAGCATTAATTTCGCCTCTAAATTCCTTACCTTGCACTTTCTTAACGGTCGCAAGCAGGGCCCATTCATATTCTTCAGCTGTGATAATCTTAGCCCTCCGACCCCTGTAACACAGGAGAAAGCGTCTCAGTCTCGCCGTTGTATTCAGGACACGATATAGTGTACTGAACTTCTCAATAAGAGGTATTCGGTGACCACATGCTGACGTCATGAGCAGGTAATGATCAGCGCGAATAGCGACTAATGTACGTTGATTATGGCATTCCAGAGTATGAGCCTGGCGTTGATCCTCAGTCAACTCCGGTACTGTTACCTCAGGTGGACCTGACCACCACAATGGATGACGTTGAAGAGCTGCAGGTGCAGTTCCCCGACTCGCACAATCAGCCGGATTAAATTCAGAGCGAATGTGGCGCCAATTTCTGACATCTGTGTGGGCTTATATAAATGCAACACGATTAGCTACGAATTGTTTAACGACAATGGCGACTTGCGAATCCAATGCAGTACTACAGTGGAATCACTCCAGAGTGTATAAAGTACGTGCTCTAAGCGTAGCGCATGCCGTACATGGCATAAAGTTACCACCAGCAAGTGAGCAGCACAAAGCTCCAATCGTGGAATGGTAGTTTCCTTCACCGGCGCCACCTTAGTTTTTGCGGTAACAAGAGTCATTCGAGAATCGCCCCCTGGTGTAATGGTATCTACGTAGATAACTGCAGCGTAGGCCTTTGAGCTGGCGTCACAGAATCCTTGAAGCATTACAGAGGCTGAGATGACATGAGTAACCAACGAGGTACACGGATTAGTGCCAACTCACGAAGACCTTTGTGAAATGTAAGCCACTCATCTCGCAGCTCTGTAGGTAGCGGAGTATCCCAGTTGAGGTCTGCTTTCCATAGCGTTTGAATGAATATTTTCGCCAAGACAACAACTGGCGCCAGCATGCCAATAGGGTCGTACAACTTAGCTACGTCGCTTAAGACACTACGCTTCGTTTGTGATGTATGAGGATCTGAAATTCTCACCTTAAAGAATAATTCATCGCGAAGGGGATTCCAATGCAAGCCTAAAACGGTAGCATCAGAGTCACACAATTCAATTTCAGTGGTTGACTCCTCTGGGTCGGTGATAGCTGCTAGTGTTCTAGCACACTTCGAGTTCCATTTGCCAAGAACGAACTGGCCTTGCCGAAGGATCGCATCGACATCATGAGCACGGTGAATACCTTCATCAGGTGAATCGAAACTATCCAAGTAGTCGTCGACATAAAACCCATCGAGGATACTGTTTCTCGCTGCCACTGCCCGGCTGACGTCGCCAACAATTTCGTAGTTATCTACGGCGCATTGGCGCAATGAACGGATCGCATTGAATGGACCACTGGTCATACCATACGTAACTGTTGATAACTCGAAGACGCGTAGTGGTTCCATTGGAGATTCCCGCCACAAGATGCGTTGCCATTTGTAATTTTTTTTTTTAACAAGCTTTTTTATTGGATCTTTCTAAAATTACTTAGAAACTAACAATATGTAATCAAATCTTACAAACTAAATAAAATTATGTGATATTCCCAACGTTCCATCACAATTTGTTGAGTCACGAGGTATAGCAATTTCACAGCATATTCAGTGTGTCTTTTCTTTTTAATCGACGATGCCCCGTGCTCAGCAACAATTGCCTAGCAAGGGGATTCGGATGACTGTGTAATTTTTGAATGTAGCTTCTGCAAGACATTGCAACTTCCTCAGAAATTGTGGGTACATTTAAATCTCGATGGATGTTAACGTTCCTCATATACCAAGGCGCGTTTACAATAATTCGCAGACACTTGAATTGTATTCGCTGTAATTTTTCGATATTTGAGGGAGATGCGGTGCCCCAAAACTGAATACCATAAGTCCAGATTGGCTTCAGGATTGCTTTATATAATAGCACTTTGTATTCGAGATTCAATTTTGATCTTTTGTGTATCAGCCACCATAACTGATTCATTTTAAGCTTGATCTCAGTTTTCTTTGCCTCTACGTGATTTTTCCAGGTCAGCCTTCTGTCGAGGTGAATACCCAAGTACTTTGTTGAAGAACATTGTGGAACTGATTGGCCATTAATTTTAAGTGGGGGACATGTATCTGGCCTTAGCGTGAAGGTTACATGTACGCTCTTTGATTCATTGACTTTTATACCCCATTTTGCTAGCCAGATTTCGAGAGAATCGATATGAGTCTACAGGAGTTTAGTAGCTTCTATGGGGTTAGAGCGAGAGCACAATATTGCCGTATCATCTGCAAAGGTCGATATAAATGTATAGTTATTGCTGGGCATATCTGTAGTGTATAAGAGATACAGTAAGGGGCCCAAAACGCTTCCTTGAGGAACGCCAGCGTGAATATCCAATGGATTTGTTGTGTAATCCTTGTGATGTACGAGAAATTGTCTTTTCGTGAAATAGCTACTAAGCAATGAGGAGACATTTGCAGGCAGTAATAGTTTGAGTTTGTAAATAAGGCCATCGTGCCATACTCTATCGAAAGCTTGAGTGATATCAAGAAAGACAGCTGAGCAATACTTTTTTTCTTCAAAAGTGTTCCTTATCAGAGTTACAATGCGGTGGACTTGTTCTATTGGGCCGTGCTGTTTTCTATATCCAAACTGATGTTGAGGAATCAGTTGGTTGAGGTTAATAAATGGAATTATATTCATGACAAGTAGCTTTTCGAATACTTTAGAAAGTAGAGGCAGGAGACTGATAGGTCTGTACTATGCAACTTTTGTAGGGTCTTTTCCTGGTTTTGCTATCATAATAATTTTTGAAGTTTTCCAGCATTTGGGATAGTGTTTAATACGAAGGATAGCATTGAAAATGTGCATCAGATGAATTACTGAAGCCGGAGGTAGCTATTTTATCATTTCACCGGTAATTTTATCTGGACCAGGTGATTTTTTTTGGGTTTAAATCTTTATAAATTGCTTTGAATATGTCCTTTTTTTTAATTTTGAGCGTTATTGAGCAAGGTTGAGAAGTTAATTTTGGTAATGAGGACTGTGAAGAGGGTGGATTGGGTGTAAACACACTTTTTAGGTGGTTTGCAAAAGCCAAACCCTTCTCACAGTTGCTTCTAGCCCAATTACCGTCACTCAAACGGATGGGGGAATCAGTGAGAATTGGCCGATTTGATTTTTTTGCTGATTTCCACAAAGAGTAGTCTGACGCTTCACCAGGTGTTAATTTCGCTATGTGCTCTTCTAACTCTTTGTTGTTTTTATTTTTTAAGGCTTGATTTAACTTTCGAGTGCAGTGCTGTAGCTGTGTTTTCAGATTCGGTGATCTGAATTCTTTCCATTGTCTTCGGAGTCTTCTTTTCTCTCTTACTAGCAATTCAATATCGGCTGGTGTGTATGGGCTATAGTTTGATTGCTTGCATACCTTTGTGCAGATGGCTGAGCTGAGAGCTAATGAGAGCAGCTGGTTGAATTTTTCGAGTGCTGAGTCTACATCGTGTCCATTTCTTAATACAGTACTCAGAGGAAGATGGGAATTTATATATTTCTTGAATTTTAACCAGTCTATTTTCTTTCTAACGCAATTGCCTTGGGGCTTGGTGATTTTATAGATATTACCGTGGGTGAGTGGTCAGATGATAGATCATAATTACACTTTGTGGAGATATTTTCCATCTGCAAACCTTTGGCGACTCCAAAGTCTATGAGATCGGGTATCTTTCTCTGGGCCGTCGGCCAATATGTCGGTTGGCCATTTGAGATTACATCGTAGCCGTGGTTAGTGATGATTGAACATAGTCTTCTGCCTTTTGGAGTTATTAAGCGGGAGCCCCAGTGAGTGTGTTTGGCGTTGAAATCGCCAGCAACCAAGAATTTGCTACCAAGAGTTGAGAAAAATTCTTTATATTGCTGTTCGGTAATACTGTACAGTATATCGCAGATATTACTAGTTTAGAGATGTATTCTTCCAGACATATAGATGTTGCTTGCAAGTAGACGCTACTGAAATCTTCGAGAACATGATGTTTTATTCTGCTTTTTATCAATATGGCAGTTCCTCCGCGTGCCTTACCATGCGGATGATTTGTGGTGTACAGTTTGTAATATGGTATTTGGTAGCAATTTTTGTCAGTGAAATGGGTCTCAGATATCATCATTATGTCGATCTGGCTGGATTCAAGGAATTGAATTAGCTCCAAACGGTGCTGGCTTAAGCCGTTGGCGTTCCAGTGGCATATCTTGAGGCAACTCATGGTCTGGATAGCAATATTTGGAGTAACATCGATTGATTTTTCATCATTTCTTGCATCATTGTTTGCATTGAGTTCATGAATTGGTTCATATTCTGAATTAATGTTTGAAGCAAATGTTCAAGGGTACTTGGCTGTTGGGTGGGCAGTGAGTGTTTCTGCTCATTATTTACATTGCTTTGTTGGTGTGGGTTTTGTTTTAACACGCCAGCGTATGAATTGGTTTGATTCTTGTTTGGGATTGCAGAGAAGAATTGTGTTGCATCAATATTTTGTCTCTTACTTGAGTTGGCTATCTGAGTTTGCTCAACTGGTTTTAGAGGTTGATTGCTAGCGGAGAAATTTAGCTTTAGGGTTGTATATACTGGGCAACCTCTATAATTTGCGGTGTGATTTCCTCCACAATTGCTGCATTTTTTCATGCTAGCATCGCCTTTAGATTTTGGGCATATGTTTGATTTATGGAGATCTCCACAAATCACACAAACAGCTGGCAGGGTACAATATGTCTTAGTATGTCCATATTCTTGGCAGTTACTGCACTGAGGAGGTCCAGTTCTCTTATGGGGTTCTTCGATTGTAATTTTGCGATGCAATAAATATCGAATTTTATATATGGGGTGTACTTCACCTTTTTTTAGGGGTTTTGTTTCAGGCTGAAGCTCAATACGATATTACGGTTGAGGTATATTGCTCTTGTTGAGAATGTTGAATACTGTTTTGGCTTGAAACCCTTCTTCCTGAAGGGCAAGTTTGATTTCGTTAATGTCAACGTTGGGTTCGACGCCTTTGAGTACTACGATTAAGCCTTTACTACTTTTTAGCTGATATGTGTAGTAATTCTTTTTTACAGCATCATATTCCGCAATTACTTTGCGATAATGAGTTTCGCTGTAGATTTGCATTTTCGTTTCCTCAATTTGGCCTTTGCGAATAGGAACAACGTGGAAATTCTTTGGTCCTATAAGACTTGTAATTCTAGAAATCAACTTATCTGAGTTGCGTTCTCTTAAGAAAATGGGTGGGGGTTTGAAATTTTTCTTGGAGATAATATTTTCGTCACTTTCATCACCTGAAAGCAAAGGGTATCTATTTTCCGAACTAATAGGGGCAGTGTTCTACTTTTGAATTTTTTTTTTACCGAAAACAATCACTTTTCCGACTCTATCAAACACGTCCACTCTTATTGGTGACTTTCGCGAATTGATTTGTAATTTGTAATTTGTAA
The DNA here is from genome assembly GCA_963854835.1 of Megamerina dolium. NCBI lineage: Eukaryota > Metazoa > Arthropoda > Insecta > Diptera > Megamerinidae > Megamerina > Megamerina dolium. The sequence continues at coordinate 16,587,457 of OY978530.1, read as the reverse complement.
TTTTACATTAATTGTGAGGGAATAAAAAATTGGCGGGAAGTGTATGTGCCCATATAATTGGAAAATAAATACACACTGATACTTGCTAATATATTTTCTTTCAGGTGGTTCTTCTCTTTATATATGCAATATTTTTAATCTTATCGCCAAATTGATTAAGAGGAAATAGCAACAAATGTTCTATCGAGAATTTAGATATGGTGATGGGAATGAGCCAAGAATGATAGAAAAACAGATTGCGCACTGAGTGAACAGTTATCTTTTTTGGTTTGAATTTGACAGCTGACTGATCGTATGCACACGTCATAAACGAAGAGAACATTAACCGAAAAGGGCAAACAAATTTCTGTAATTCTTGTATTTATATAGTACGCGGTTACTTAAAACAACTTTGATTGAATAAAAGGTGATTTTTATAAATGAAGTGTGCAGTGTCGAATTGCAATAACGATAGTTGCGACAAATCGTTAGTAAAGAATTATTTTACCTTTCCGTGTGATGTGGATTTGGCAAAAAAAGTGGATTAGTTTCTGCCGGCGATTAAGACTTTTCAACCACAAAAAATTGTGTGATTTGCAAAGACCATATCATAGATGATGATTTTATAAACCTCAAGCAATTTGAAATGGGTAAAATTTATTTACTTTCTCCTCCCGGGCTTCTATAGGCTCAGGCGCTATATATTCTGAATCAAGATTATCCCCAAAATTGTTAAAAGCGCTATGACTCCATTTCGGTCATATAGCTGTGCTACACAACTCACGTTATTTCGCTTTGTAAGGATCCCTTCTATATCTGTTTTTTTCACCGCGAATTAGAACTGGTCTTCTATTGTAAATATCTCAGACCGAGAATGGAGGCTTTCTCCTCATCTATGAAAATCATTTAAGTTAATTCATCGGAACACATTTTACGTTCTATTCCTTTAGAGTTCGACTTCCACTTGCGCTACTCGAATCCAGCACTTCTTCATACGGCTTCGATATCGTTTGCTAAATTTATCGCCTGTTCCGTGAATTGTCCTCCTGAGCTTTCTGCTTAGCAGCAGACATCTTCGTCACGCAATGATGTGGAATGTAGTAAACGATCTCACTTATATGACCAAGATGTTCATACTCGCGCATGAATTCGACATATTTCTTTCTCAATTCAGGATCGTCTTCCAGTCTTTTCTCTATGTATTTGAACCGACGGGAGCCAATCTCTCTGGAGCTTCCGCTGTCTTTCACAGGTTCCTTCATTGGAATTGTCACGATGTCTTGATAATGCTTAACTCTACTTCCTCTTCTTCTGTACTGCGGGTTGAGGTTTTCCCGATCTGGCCCAGTTGCTAAAGACGGGTAAGCATTTTTTCGAGTTTGCAGTATTCCTTATATTCCACAATGGACACTATTGCTCCTGATTCTCTCTCTCTCTCTGAACTTTCTCTTTTATTTATTATTTTTCTTTCACACATATTTTCTCAGTCAACATCTATTGTGTCATCCATCTCTGTTAGGTTCGCTAGCCCCTTCTCAGGTAGTTACCTTGTCATGGTGTAGGGGCTTAATATGAGCTGGAACATGGCATATGAAAGACTGTGCCATAGTCCCGCTCGTAAACTAAGTACTACCTACGACGCACAGGTTGAACGTAGTTTACTACGATTCCTGGTCAGTCGTTAAGGGCTTGCTAGCAGTCCGAATAACTTTTATAGCGTCTCGGTGTGTAAGCAGGTCACCTGCCTAGACACTAGCAAATCGGTCCGCCCTTAGGGGAAGTGCGGCTATAATTTCTGACCAATAGCTCATTTTCAGTACGGTCATGTCTCTGCTGGATTTGGGTTGCCGAATAGTCGTGCGGGGGATAAGGAAAACTCTCAAGGCAGAATTCGCTCATGCTACAGACTGTTAAGGCAGTCTTGACAGTCTGGGCATGCACCGACTCATAAATGACCTAAAATAACCCCCTAAAATCGCGATGGAACAGCTATGCCTCTGAACTTGCTTGACGGGGTAGAGTCAAGCATAATAACGAACTCCGTACAAGGTCTGGTGAACCTACGGTTTCAATTTGCCTTTCCATTGGACGCACCCATCGGTGACCAAAATGCAAGTTTCAATCAAATATTAGACCATATGGATTCTAAATTAAAAAAAAAAAAAAATGGAGTACACACCTTTAAAGGTGCAAAACGGGGGCAAAAGCCTAAAAATTTCAGTGAACGGGTGGGCATTTGGTCCAAACGTCAATGAAATTACAGTCCACGATCAGCTGGAGGTCCCAGGTCAGCTGTTACAGGTCCCATATCCACTGAGAACATGGACCAAGACCAGTCGGAGGGGGCATGCGGCCCTTCTTCAGACAGTCTTGAAAGATGGACGTCCAACTTAGATAGAAGTCGGCTGGACCGCACATCACTCCTGAGGAGGAACGCATTCTCTTAAAGGAAGACTCCAAAACCGACAGGGTGAAACTGTCCGGGGCTGGACGCAAGAGGCTAAAAGCTTCACTTGCCAAGGGCATACCGCTGGAAACAGCAAGGTCCTTGCAAGTAAAGCCTGCTGGAGTCATTGCGAACACCGACGTACAGACGACAGACGACCAATTCGCACCTGAGCGTAGGGTTGATAGACCATCAACAGTATTTCCGACTGCATCCGCTCTGCCGGCCTGCGGGGAGATGGAGGCGGTGGTAGCTTCTAAAGGAGTGGCTCCACAAATCGCCCCTGTGGGCTTTCCCTGTTCGAAGTCAACTCTGGCTGAAGCTGTCCGCTCGACAGGGTCTACGAGTCCCGAGGTGGCCCGGTGAAGCCTCAATTTGCAGGCTATGGTTTTAAGCGCGGATGGCTAACTATTAACTGTCTGGACGACGAAACTGTGGCCTGGTTGAAAGAGATGGTACCAGCCCTGAAACCGTGGGAAGGAGCCGATTTGAAGGCTGTGGAAGAGGCAAAAGTGCCGAAGGCCAAAATTTTTGTCTGATACTTCCCTGGCTCAGTATCGTGGCAAAATGACCGAATTCTGGGGCAGATTGAGTCACAGAACTCGGACATTTGTGTTAGCGAATGGCGGGTGCTAAACAGGCTTCATAAAGGTGACCTTGTCGAGCTGGCGATGGCCCTGGACCTACAGTTTACTGAAGTGGTAGAAAAGCTGGGCAACAAAAATCTTTTATGGCTTTGGCAGTGCCCAGCTAAGACCCAGATAAATAGCCGAAAGCCGAAAACGGTTTCCAGCACCGCAAAGCCAGCACCGAGGGCAGAGTGAGGCAACACCAGTGTCTGGCGTCCAAAACCCTTTTTGCTCTCTGGTCGGCTTAGGAAATGGGAACGCAAGGATCCGGAGGCCACGAGAGGTGGTAAGGTCCGAAGGGGCCAGTCTGGGAAATAATGTCCAGACTCCACCTCGAATGCAAACTGCCAATGGGAGGCAGCTCAAATGTCTCCAAATAAATCTCCACCGGGTAATAGCAGCCTCATATAGACTCAGTGCCGTGGTAGAACAAACTTGTCTGGACTTTGTGGCCATCGAAGAACCTTGGGCCGCAAATGGACAAATAAATGGTCTGCATCCAAAGACATGTAAGTTGATCTAAAACAGAAAAGCTGACCGACCTAGGGCAGCGATGCTTATCAGCAAAAATACTAAATTTCTTCCAATTTCAGAGCTCCTACAACGTGATCTGGTGGCGGTACAGGCAGAAGTACACAGTGCCAGAGGACGAAGAACAATTGTACTGGGCTCCATGTATCTTTCTGGTAACGATGAAGATGAGGCGGTATCCCAGGAGCTCCAGCAGCTCATGGGTTACTGCCTCACTCGGAATCTTCAATGGGTGATATGTTGCGACGCAAATGCACATCATACGGCATGGGGAAGTACGGATACAAACACTCGAGGTGAGTCACTTTTTCATTTCATTACTACTAACAACATTGTGGTGTTAAATAGGGGAAATGAACCAACTTTTGTATGTGTAATCAGGGGGAGGTGCTATATCTCACTATAACCAGTGCATTTATATCTAATAACATTTCTAACTGGAGGTTAGATGAAGTCTCCTTATCGAATCATCCTTATATAGGCTTTGATCTAAGAGGGGAAATTGAAGACATCTTCGAAATTAGGAATGTTAGAAAGACCAATTGGTCGCTGTATAACTTCTACTTAAAGCAAAATTTAGGGTGCCTAAGTGAGAGGATTAACAATTCTCAAAAACTGGACCTCGAGGTCAGAAAACTTGAAAAAACAATAACTGAAGCTTTCGAAAAGAGCTGCGACTTGGTGGTGAAGAAACGTTTTAGGAACGTCCATTGGTAGAGCGAGGAACTTAACAAGTTCCACAAGAAAGAACGTCAGTTTTTTAATAAAGCCAAGTCCAATGTGGACTGGGTATCCTATGTGTGCCTTAACGGATTATAATAACAAACTGAGAGAGTCTAAGAGAGATTCATGGAAAAGGTTCTGCGAGGAGATCGAGGCGCTCCCAGTAGCTACCAGACTTTGTACACTTAAAAAGGCAGGCAGAAATTATACTTGAGTTCTGAAAGAAACGAGACTTTCCAGACTGTGCCACCTATGATGAGGACAGTGAAAGCATGGAGGATATCAGAGTCTTGATGGCTACACGCAGGTCACTATCACTGGCTCGTAAAATTTACACCGTCAACAAAACTAAATGGACATTTAATCCAGTTAAATCTCCCGGTGTTGATGATATTAAACCTTGCCTTCTCCGGCAAGCGGCTAATGTATTAGCACCAATTCTAACAAAAATTTTCAGGATAAGCCTGAAATTAGGTGCAGTGCCTAAATCATGGACAAAAACTAGGGTCGCGTTCATCGTGAAAGCAGAGAAAAAGGCGGATCACACGCCCAAATCCTTTAGGCCCATATGCCTAACATCCTTCCTGCTAAAAGCAATGGAAAAAATTATAGATCAGTACATCAGAAAAGTTTATCTTAATGATACACCACTCTATACTGAGCAATATGCTTACCAGTCAGGCAAGTCGACTGAGACTGCAATACATTGCCTAACGATTAAAATCAAACAGGCATTAGAGGGTAAAGAAATAGCTCTTTGAACATTGGTTTACATTACAGGAGTTTTTGACAATGCTTCTTTCAGGTCCATTGAGGAAGGTATGGTCAGGAAGAAAATTCATAGACTGATCATAACATGGGTTCTTAATATGCTGAAAAATAGGACAATAATTTACGAAATGGGGACAGAAAAATTAATTGTCAAGTCAACCAAGGGTTGTCCTCAAGGAGGCGTTTTATCGCCGCTTCTATGGTTATTGGTGAATGACGAGCTTTTGCAAACTTTCTATGATCTCGGATACGAAGTTCAGGGCTTTGCAGATGTCTTAATAATTATGGTTAGAGGCAAATTTGACTTTACCATAACTGAGCGCATGCAACTAGCACTTGACATCACACAACACTGGTGTCAAGAGAAAGAACTTTCGATAAAACCTAGCAAAACGATGCTGGTACCCTTACAGAGTCGCCTGTAAATTTTAATGGTCGTTTGTTTCATGTACATTTTGTAGTGGTAAAATTTTGTAATAATTCTCATTTGTGTGTCTTACTCGCTTGTAAGACACACGCCGTATCTGCTTATGTTCTATATAGTTTCATCTGTTAAAATTTTTTTTGTTTTTAAGTACTCTTTGACTGTAGCTAATCGGTCTCGTAAAATGCTGACCTCAACAGGTTCTTTTGCTTCGGAAGGTATGTGTTTTATTGTTAAGTGATATCTGTTATTATAATTTCTTATTGTGACTCAGTATTTTCTATTTTCTTAGTAAGTGTTGAGTGCAATAGCTCTACTGCGTTACTGATATGTGCGTTTGGTGTTCTGAAATGTGAGTCAACTTGTTCAATGTTGAGGTAGGACAATATTTGTTGGAAACTTTGTGAAGTGGTGTATCACTTATTGTTTTTTATGCTGTATGATGTTGCGAACTTTGTTAATTTGTCGATAACGGTTACGAAATGCATTTGTTTGTAGTAGAAGATGTCTATATGTAGTATTTTCGTTGCTGGAGTTCCTATAGATTTAAACTTGGGTTTTGATTATATTTAATTCTTTGGCATTTTCCATAATTGTAGATAATAAGCTGAACATAGCCTTTCAACTTGGAATAGTAAATTTTGTCCTTTAAATTGTATAATAACACTCGAAATAACACTATGCATTGACTCTTTAGTACAATATGATAAGTGGTTATTTGCTTATGCAGTTTTTCTTCATTGTGAATTGCAATTGCTCTCATTGCAGATTTCATGAATTTAATGCGTTCGTTATGTGAGAAAAACAAAATAAGAGTTAACTGAATTTTATGGTAATCTCCATCAGCTGTTTCTGAATGAATGCCTATATGACCAGGTTTAATGCATTTTGTTTGCTTTTGTCCTTGAGTTTAGTTTCACTTTCTATTATTTCAATTATTTTTTGTTTATAAATTAGTGTGACTTCCCCACCGGTGCTGTAAGTTAGAATGATTTCCAACTTACATATATTTGTTTACTATTTCATATTTAATGCCTATATACTCCAACTACTCTTCACCTGCAAAGTGAACAGTATTGGATATCTCAAAATTAAATTCAACGTCGTTACTTTCATTTATGAGTAGTGCATTTCGTTGTCTACTCAAAAAATCGGTCACTTTATTTTCGTTACCTTTCACATATTGAATTTCATAATTAAACTCTTGCAGTTCCAGGTGGCTGGTGCTAAATATGTTATTTTATACATATTGTTGAAAGGTGTGTTGTGTATTGCTTCCATTACAACAATCGACGTTATCTGATGACTAAAGTCCTACCCTTTAGACAACACCCCTTTGCTAATATCCCACTCCCAAAATAAATCAGCGCCCACCAGTGCATGAACCAAAGAAACTGTTTTATTTCGATTTTGTTCACTTTATCACCACTTTCACCTATATATTTTTATATTTTACACCAATATATAATTTTATACATTTACACTAATATTCTTTTATACTTGTTTCGAGGAAGAGCTGATTTGCTCCACCTATTTACAAAAATGAAAATTATAAACTCTAAAAGAAGTTTATCAACTTTATTGATTCGTGGTCGCAGTAGAAGTGAAGTTAACAATTGTAAAATATTAAAGTTAGGCTATGCTTATGATTATATGTACGTAAGAATGAGATAATGAAATATATAGATAAAAATTTAGTCAACTGCAATGAGAGAGTTTACAGTTGCATGTATGATCACTAAATTTAGAGAGAATAAGAGAATTACAGTTTCGTTTATGATCTCGAGATTTAGTACATTCCAATATAAAATGATAGTTTATTATATGATCATGAAAGTTAGCTCTGCGAGTCCCGAAATAGAAATAGTGCTGCGAGTCCCGATATAAAATTATTGCTGCTGCGAACATCCTCCCCACGTTGGAAGGTGTAGGCTTTCAACCGATTCATTCTCAATAGGAAGCACAGCAATTTTCCCCACAGCTCGCTTAACAAGTCCATTGGCAGTGCGAATAATTGCAACACGAGCCACGCCATCGGAGCCATAAATTAAAGTCTCTACACGCCCTAGTCGCCATTTCAGTGATGGTAGGTTTTCGTCTTTTAAAATGACCATATTTCCAGCTTGAATACCGCCATTTGATTTTTGCCACTTGACTCGCTCTTGTAGAAGTGAGAGGTATGAGCTGCTCCAAGTTTTCCAAAACACTTGCTGCATATGACAAATGCGCTGCCATCGGTTTAAACGACTGATATTGAGACTGGTGACGTCTGGTTCAACGAAAGATGTAAATGGCGCACCTATGAGGAAATGAGCAGGTGTCAGCACGTCCAAATTATCTGGATTCTCTGAAATTGGACAAAGTGGGCGAGAATTAATTATCGCTCTGATTTGACACACAAGAGTGCGAAGCTCTTCAAATGTGAGAATTGAGAGGCCAACGATACGTAGAAAGTGGAATTTCGCTGACTTAACCGCTGCCTCCCATAATCCACCAAAGTGTGGTGAGCGAGGCGGAATGAATCTCCATCCGATGCCTTCTGAGATGCATTGATTGGTGATTTCAGTGTTATGAGAATTGCTTAAAAGCAATTGCCTTAAATCTTGCATTTCGTTTTTAGCTCCGACAAAGTTCGTTGCATTTTCAGATCAAATTGTGTGTGGCTTGCCTCTTGTGCAAATAAAGCGTTTTAGAGCTACTAAAAATGATGATGTGGAAAGGTCTTGAACAAGTTCCAGATGACAAGCCTTCGTGCTGAATCAAACGAAAATGCATATGTAGCATTTGATAGGTGGCCTAGTCCGAACTGCTGACTTATAGTAGAATGGCCCGCAATAGTCAATACCAGTGGTGAAAAAGGCTCTGTTTGCTTGTACTCTGTCGGATGGTAGGCTACCCATAATATGCTCGTAAATTTTTGGTTTCAAACGAAAACATCGAATGCATTTGTTTATAACACTGGCAACAGTCTTTCGACCACCAATTGGCCAATATTGCTGTCGAATCGACGCTAGTACGCTCTGTGGTCCTGCATGTAGATATTTACGATGAAAGTAGTCAATTATTACGTTAGTGACTGGATGATTCTTTGGCAATAGAAGTGGATGTTTTGCTTCAAAGTCCAACAATGAGTTTTGCAAGCGCCCTCCAACGCGAAGAAGCCCGAATGAGTCGACAAATGGATTTAATGAGCGTAGTTTGCTTGATGAGTTAAGTTTCTTATCAAACCGTAGCGCTTTGAGCTCAGCTGCTGAACTTGTTGAATGTGACGAATTAGTAGGTGTGTACCCCTTTTGATGTTCAGTGGAGTCAGCGGTTGGCTATCAACGTGAGTACTGCGCGGTTGGAAAAAATGGTAAACATATGCAAAGATGCGCTGCAACTTGTGAAAGGAGTTGTGGTACTTGCAATCGAGCGTTATGTCGCGTAGTTGAGAAGTAATTAAAACCTTCCGTCGCCGTTTGGGTAAATCCGTTAAAAAATCGATGCTATTCGGCCAATCTGAGTGCTCTTTTGATAAAAATGGTGGACCATTGTTCCAAAGTTTAGAATTTAGTAGTTCATTCGGAGTGCATCCCCTCGAAAGGATGTCGGCCGGGTTCAAAGAAGTAGGCACATGATGCCAAGTCATACCTTGAGTTAGCGTTTGAATCTGGCTCACTCTATTTGATACAAAAATGTTGAAATTTGATGATTGTTCGCGAAGCCAAGATAGAGTGACCATTGAGTCTGACCAGCAGTGAACGGTGTGAGGATGTGGAAAATCTTGCGATATGGATGCTACCCATTCCGCAAGCAATAACGCTGCAGACAATTCCAATTTAGGTATGGTTAAACTCTTCAGAGGCGAGACTCTCGACTTTGCACAAAGTAAGCATGATTTTAAGAAACCATCATACTCAGAACGAATGTAGACGCATGCACCAAACTCTGCCAAACTTGCGTCGCAAAAGGCATGAATCTCCCAACTGGAATGAGGTGTCAATACAAAACGAGGAAATTTAAAACTGCTCACTAAACCATACTGAGCACAAATGTCAGTCCAGCTAGCTAGCAACGGCTGAGGCAAACTTTCGTCCCATTGCAGTTTTTCCTTCCAAAGGTTTTGTAGGAGAATTTTTGCTTTCGTAATAACTGGCGAAACAAGTCCAAGCGGATCATAAAATGTAGTGATATGTGAAAGTATCGTACGCTTTGTCGCGCGTGCGTTATGTGCGATAGGCGAAAAAGAGAATAAGAAATTATCTGTGTTAGGGTCCCAGACGAGGCCAAGGGTCTTCGTTACATAAGTTCCATCATGGAATTTGAGCATACTCTCACGTTCCGAGTCAACAATGCCTTGAAGGGTACTAGCCTCGTTTGAGCACCACTTACGAATGTTGAATCCTCCACGCTGAAGTAAACCTTTAACCTGACGTCTGATCTCAACCACTTCCTCTATAGTATCTCCGCCTGAAATGAGATCGTCAACATAAAAATCTCTTCTCACGATTTTTGCACCTATTGGAAATGACTCTTCTTCATCGTACGAAAGTTGATACATAGCACGAATTGCCAAAAAGGCGGCAGATATCGTACCATATGTTACAGTGTCCAACTTGTATACCTTTATCTCATCGAGTGGATGCTCACGCCATAATATACATTGAAGATGTTCGTCTGGAGATGTCACACGTACACATCGGTACATTTTACATATGTCTCCGCAAAGAGCGAATTTACGAAAGCGAAATTATGAAAGAGTTTTGAACAATTTAGGCTGAATAGTTGGGCCCGCTAACAAAACGTCATTTAGCGAGTAGCCCGTGGTTGTTTTTGCGGAGCCATCGAATACGACGCGAAGCTTAGTCGTTGTACTGTCAAGCTTTTGCACGCAGTGATGTTGTAGAAAATAAGTTGTTGTTGTGGCTTGTGGTTTTGCCAGTGACATATGGTGCAGCGATGCATACTCATTCATAAAGGAAATATATTGAGTTTTCAAATCATGATTATTTTCCAATTTTCGCTCTAAGTTTTTAAATCTTCGAAGAGCATGATTACGTGAGTCGCCCAGAGCGCTCAAGTTTCTTTTTGCAGGCAAACGTAATGAAATGCTGCTCACACCAATCGTCTTCTTCAGAAGATGGAGGAGCAGAGTCGAAACAGTTCTCTATTTCCCAAAATCTTTTAACAATATCGTTCAACGAATTGTTGTTTTGTTGTTGTTCAGATACGTTTTTGGTGCAAGCTGCGAGTGACGATGATTGTTTGGTGGTGTATGAAACACCTCCAGACACAACCCAACCCAGTCGAGTTTTTTGTAACATTGGCAAATTACTAGCAATGCGAATTTGGCCAACACACATCAAATCAAAAAATAAACCTGCGCCAATAAGCAAGTCAATGCGCTGTGGTTTAAAGAATAGTGGATCTGCGAGAGTAATATTTGATGGTATCTTCCATTCCGAAGTAAGGTTGAAGTTAGGTTGATAATCTGTTATGCTGGGTGTGACCACAGCAGCGAAAGAAGTGTTGTAGCTTTTATCTTGCGATTGTGCGAAAACGTCAATCTCCTTGTCGGCAACGAAGTTGTCTTCGCCAATACCGGAGATCACAATTGTTGATTTTTTGAATGGAAGTTGCAACAGATTTGCCAAGCGAGTAGTTACGAAATTTATTTGAGATGCTGAGTCGAGAATAGCGCGGCATGGAACGAAGATGCCTGAACGATTTTTTACTAAAATCATTGCTGTAGCTAGCAATACATTACTACTGCCGATAGATTTCGAAGCTTGAGAGATTGAACTTGAAGTTAACGATGAAATGAGTGTTTGTTGTGACGAGGTTGTAGCTTCAATTTCTTGTGGATTTGAAGACGACGAAATTGGGTTCATGTGAAGAAGAGAATTGTGTTTGGCTGAGCAATGACGACAATGCCCAGACTTACGTCGTTGTAGGCTATGGCCTTTGCGTAGACAATTTAAACAAAGTTGAAGCCGCTTAGCTTCCTTGTAGCGCAAATTCAGCGATAAATTTATGAATTTTATACAATTATTTATATAATGGTCTTTCGAATCGCAAAATACGCAAAAGCTAGAGGAAAAGCTACGCAAAAGCTTTGTTCAGGTGTTGCCAAGGTGTAAAGTGCACGAAGATGTGAATTGAATTTGTGGCTCAATTCTCGCAAGCCACTAGCAGAATTTCTATCAACAGTTTCAAGGCCGAAAATAGCCTTAACGTGTGCCTGAAAAACAAGTAGTTTATTATCAAATCGATTCTTTAGTAGAGCCACGGCTTTGTCATAATTCTCATCAACTGGCTCAAGTAAGCAAATGGTTTCTAATGCGGCTCCTTGCAAACTAGTGCGCAGATGTTGAAGTTTTTCCACTTTGCTCAATTCTAAGTCCTTGTCAATAACACTGCTGAACATGGCGAAGAAATTAGGCTAATCGTTGTATGCTCCACTGAATTTCGGTATTTTCAACTCGGGAAGTCGAGATTTCCGTAACGATGAAAATAATGTGGACGGTGATTCATCCAATGCGAAATGCCTAGCGGTGGATGAGTGCCTTACGTTTGTCCTTCTATGTAAATTGAGTTCGCGTGACAGCTTTGCCTTAACTTCTAGGTACATGCCGAAAAATTCTGCTCGGCCTGTTCCATCCAGTTCTCGTGGATCAGCTTCCTCGAGAATCGACTGCACGCGGTCAAAGCTATCGTGCATGCTGTCAACGTACTCCACGTGGACAGAAAGTTCGGCTTCATCGAGCTCACCAAGACGCAATACTGACAAAGTTTTATTTAGTTGATGTTTAATCGATGCACTTTTCCTTTTGTTAAAAGAAATTGAATCTGAGCTGTTAATCGTTACATCTGCTGATGTGAATTCATTGTCTTTTTTCGATTTATTGCCTTTTGGCATGTTGTCTTTACAAATAAATATGATGTTTAATCGATGCACTTTTCCTTTTGTTAAAAGAAATTGAATCTGAGCTGTTAATCGTTACATCTGCTGATGTGAATTCATTGTCTTTTTTCGATTTATTGCCTTTTGGCATGTTGGCTTTACAAATAAATATGTGCCGTACGATACGTAAGTAAATAGGAATAACGGTATTATCACCAGTTACCTCCGTTATTTGCAAAAATGAAAATTAAAAACTCTTAAAGAAGTTTATCAACTTAATTGATTCGTGGTCGCAGCAGAAGTGAAGTTAACAGTTGTAGAATATTAAAGTTAGGCTATGCTTATGATTATATGTACATAAGAATGAGATAATGAAAGAAATAGGTAAAAATTTAGTCAACTGCAATGAGAGTGTTTACAGTTGCATGTATGATCACTAAAATCAGAGAGAATAAGAGAATTACAGTTTCGTTTATGATCTCGAGATTTAGTACATTCCAATAGAAGATGATAGTTTATTATATGATCATGAAAGTTAGCTCTGCGAGTCCCGAAATAGAAATAGTGCTGCGAGTCCCGATATAACATTAGTGCTGCTGCGAACAGCGTTCTTAAATTATAAAATTACGCTAATAAACTTTGAAGGGACAATCGCTTAGCTGATGTCTCTTTCCAAGGCAAAGTATATGCTTATGCTATTATATGATGAGCCTACACCAAGCTCTGGGGTTCTTCTATGTAGTGTATTGAAATGCGTTTTTATATACGTATAGGATATATGTATTTTATTTTACAACTTATTGTTCTATATCAGTTCTTGATGCTAACTAACTAACTAACTTTAACTTATATATCAAAAACTGATGAAATGCCTATGTCACACCGATACTTCACAAATTCAGCGGTACTGTTGATTTTAATATGCTGTGCAGTGAGTTCGAAATTATGAAATTGTACATGCCGCCACACAATGCTGGAACTAGCATGACACATTTGGTAAAATTATAATATCGGCAGCATATTGTCCTCCAAAATTCAGTAATACTAGCGAATAGTACAATAAATACTTAAAATCGCTTGGAAACAAGTTGATCGCAGGTGGTGATTTCAATGCAAAGAATGGCTTTTGGGCTCAAGGATAACAAACACTAAAGGTAAAAATCTTCATAAGGCTATTGAGAAATACAATGGTAAATTTATTCGCACTGGAGAGCCCACTTACTGGCCATGTGACCTGGCAAAAACACCCGATTTAATCGATTTCTCCATAACAAAAAATGTGGATCATAAATTATTATCAGTAAATTCGAACTTTGAGCTCTCATCAAACCACTCGCCAATAATAGTAACTTATCAAGCAAAGCCGATATTAGAAAGTACGAAACAGTGCATATACAATAACAAAATAGACTGGAATTGCTTTAAAGAGTTAATAGAGCGTAATTTGAATTTGAAAGTTCCATTAAACACGATAAAGAAATAGATAGCACTGTAGCATATTTCAACGATACTATCATACAATCTGCAACTAACTCAACTCTAATTCAAAATGGGACAAAAGCAGAGCAACCAACTGCAGAACATATTCAAAATAAAATTAATTAAAAAAAAACAAAAACTCGGAAACAATGGCAGACAACAAGGTTCCCTGAACTCAAGACAAAACTAAACAAATTAATTAAAGAATTAAAGAAACTCCTACAAGCTGAAAAACAACGAAAACTACAATATTATTTAAGAAACCTTGATGTCTCAAAATCAACTATTCTTAGTGGAAAGCAACAAAAAACATAAACAATTCAATACTACACCAACCTCCACTAAGGACCAAAAATAATAAATGGGCAAGAACTTCTGGTGACAAAGCAAAAGTATTAGCTGAACACTTTGCAGCAACTTTTACGAATGATATGACCGTACAAAGTCGTGTTACACCACACATGCACTCACTTAACAATCTCTCGAAGTAATCAAGCCGGTGATCGTCAGCGAAATACAAAAAGCAATCGAACAGCGTATTCAAAACAAAAAATCACTTGGTTATGACGGCATAAGTGGCAAAATAGTGAAATAGGTTCCTAATAAAGCAATAATATTTTTGAGAAATATCTTCAATGGAATCATCAAGTTAAAATATTTTTAAGTTGTTTTGAAAGTTGCTGAAATTATAGCTATTCCAAAGCCAAACAAAAATGCAACAATCGTAAGCTCGTATAGACCGATAAGTTCGCTCTCAACATTCTCAAAACTAATTGAAAAACCGCTATGTGACTTTAGTAGAGCCTCGGCTTTGTCATAATTCTCATCAACTGGCTCAAGTAAGCAAATGGTTTCTAATGCGGCTCCTTGCAAACTAGTGCGCAGATGTTGAAGTTTTTCCACTTTGCTCAATTCTAAGTCCTTGTCAATAACACTGCTGAACATGGCGAAGAAATTAGGCTAATCGTTGTATGCTCCACTGAATTTCGGTATTTTCAACTCGGGAAGTCGAGATTTCCGTAACGATGAAAATAATGTGGACGGTGATTCATCCAATGCGAAATGCCTAGCGGTGGATGAGTGCCTTACGTTTGTCCTTCTATGTAAATTGAGTTCGCGTGACAGCTTTGCCTTAACTTCTAGGTACATGCCGAAAAATTGTGCTCGGCCTGTTCCATCCAGTTCTCGTGGATCAGCTTCCTCGAGAATCGACTGCACGCGGTCAAAGCTATCGTGCATGCTCTCAACGTACTCCACGTGGACAGAAAGTTCGGCTTCATCGAGCTCACCAAGACGCAATACTGACAAAGTTTTATTTAGTTGATGTTTAATCGATGCACTTTTCCTTTTGTTAAAAGAAATTGAATCTGAGCTGTTAATCGTTACATCTGCTGATGTGACGTCATTGCCTTTTTTCGATCTGTTGCCTTTTGGCATGTTGGCTTTCCAAATAAATATGTGCCGTACGATATGTATGTAAATAGGAGTAACGGTATTATCACCAGTTACCTCCGTTATGTGCTTATATATTGCCGCAACAAAATTGATTTATTTTAAGTTTTATTAACTTCGAATTTGCGAAAAAATTAAACGAAAATGTGGTTTAGTTAAAACTCAAATAGTTATAACGCGAAATGACTTCTAACCCGATCACGTCGGGGTCACCAAATGTTTCGAGGAAGAGCTGATTTGCTCCACCTATTTGCAAAAATGAAAATTATAAACTCTTAAAGAAGTTTATCAACTTTATTGATTCGTGGTCGCAGTAGAAGTGAAGTTAACAGTTGTATAATATTAAAGTTAGGCCATGCTTATGATTATATGTACATAAGAATGAGATAATGAAATATATAGATAAAAATTTAGTCAACTGCAATGAGAGAGTTTACAGTTGCATGTATGATCACTAAATTCAGAGAGAATAAGAGAATTACAGTTTCGTTTATGATCTCGAGATTTAGTACATTCCAATATAAAATGATAGTTTATTATATGATCATGAAAGTTAGCTCTGCGAGTCCCGAAATAGAAATAGTGCTGCGAGTCCCGATTTAAAATTAGTGCTGCTGCGAACAATACTTTTACACTAATATACTGAATATACAGTACAATATACTAATATACAGTTTCTTCCAATCTAACACTTCACAATTTAGAACAATACTATTGTGTATGTGAGAGAGATGCCGGTGAGCTCATACCTTGGTTGTGTTGTACTGATGTTGTTTTTGATTAACCGTTCTTTAATAATGAAATAATAAAAAAAAATATATGTGGCACTTAAATCTCCGAAGGTCTCATTGGCCGAGCTTCTCTTCCATAACTGTTGTGAGTGTTAAATTTTGGACAGTATTAGAAGGACCTACTTATTTTAGAAAAAAAAAAAATATTTACTTATTTATTTAATTATTTTAGCCGGTTCCGAATGGCAGAACCCTTGTGACTTCACTTTTTCTGAGCTTTGTCACAAAGTTCTTTTAGAAGCTTTTTCATGGCAAGTAGTTACTATCGGAAGAATTGCCAATTGCTTGCCGACAGAAAGCCAACACACTGAGCTACGGCACCCATAAATATAAATAATAAATAATAATAAATAAAAATCGACTTGTTGCCGGTGTTTTTGTTGTCATAATCTTTTCCAATTTCAGATGATTGGTATTGTTACTTGATGACAAATCTTGCTGTTGTTGTTGCTGTTTTTCTTCATTAATTGTTGTTGCTAATACGGTTGCTGTGAAGGCGGTGCTGCTGCTACTTGTGGTTGTTGTTGTATTCACATTAGCACACTTTTTATCACCTTTAGAATTGTTAAGCCTTTCGTTGGTGGTCAATACCATTGCACAAAGTAAATGTTTAAATCAAATTTTGATTTATTTCAATAATTTTGACATCGGAAGAAATTCCGTATTGAAACGAGAGAGAAAAATACGTAGATTACAAACGAACTGTTTTTTATTTAATGTATTTTATTTATTAGAAAAAACACCTGAAAGTATATATATAAACGCCACGACACTCATTATATTACGAATTTAATTAAATATGGTCCACAATTGGAACTTTTTAGGGATATAATTTTATACAATAAAAAGTCGAGATATATATATAAAATGAACAAAAAAATGTGCGCACTGTTCGTGTCGGGAAAAATCAAGTAAGGAAAATGAATAAGAACAAGAACAAACGAATCGACTTCTGACTGATCAAGTCAGAGTTGCAATTTGCCTTCTATAACGTGGCACCAAAATTGAGACAGTGCGCGCGACGTCATTTTCTGGCGTAGACAACTCTCACTCTGACTAACTGACTATTTTATTAGGGGTCTATATATATTTTATAAATATATATGTTGTCTATTAACCTATATTCATCCATTTGACTGGCTTTTTCCAATTATGATTCAAGTCAAAATGTTGCTTCAGGAACTCTGGTTCAAAGGCGCTGATTGCGACGAATGTGTCAAGCCAATGTCCCTCTTAAAATTGAATCGTTTTATTGAGGATTTATCTGCCATGGACCATATTGAAATTCGCAGATGGATAGATTTTGGACCTCTCCGAAAAACTCAAATATATGGATATTGCGACTCTTCTGAAAAGGCATACAGTGCAGCTCTTTACATTCTGTCAGAATTGAACAATTTAGTTTCGTCACATCTCTTGGTGGTAAAAACTAAAGCCTCCCTCGCTTAGAGTTCTGCGGCGCAGTTCATGTTTTTGGTGTGTTTCTAGTGCCGATAATACACTGGATTTGGGAACTCGCGTGTGTAAACTATGGTATCTTCGCTCCAGTTCTCTATGGTTGCATGGACAGGATGGTTTCAATCTCCTCCATATTCTTGGCATGAGTCAACCCCTCGCTTTGGTCCTTCCAATTTAAGCACATAAGTAATGAAAATAAGGTAGATTGCGTATTTACAGTTTAGTCGACACCTGCTCGATGTCACTTTATTTATTCACTTTGCTTTTATTTTACCGAATAATACAATATGTACGATTTCAACAATTTACCAATCTTAATAATAATAATTTACATGCATGTGTAAGTATACACTTCAATTGCAGAGTATGAACGTAAACACTTATAAAAAGAAATCAGAATAAGTATCAAGAAATATAAAGAAATTTCAAACACTGTTTATTTCGACGATCAAACATGCGCGGAATAGCACGATCTCGATAGACTCTAGGACCGAATGTGATATATGATAACATCGGTCGATCATAACGCGAACCGCGAAAACCCAAAAACATAAAAGGGGAATTTATGTGGAGAGTTGGGTTGCCATATGGTAATTATGCAAGGTAAGGTAAGTAAAAATGGTAAGTATCATTAATTCATTTTATAAATACTATTTCATTATTTTTGCTTCCTTCTTTCAGGGACTGGCCATATGGCTTGTCTAAAGGGATTTAGACATCGCGGCCCGCATGCACTCGTGCATTAATTGAGTGCATCTCGTAGACGGGACAGTGAACCGATCGCGTTCTCGATCGCTCGAGCTGTCCTCCGACGAACATCGGGAGTCGGTCGTTGTCTCGGCTGGGAGCTTCTCGGGGTGGAAGCTACATGTGGTTGCTCGACGCGACGAGAGCGCGGAGGGTTTCGCTGCAATCCGTGGCGGAGATCCTCAGGTCTGCACCGATGCCGGGGTTCAGGACGATGCCTCGTGCGTCCGCCTTCAGGTTGTCGACGTGGCGCACGATTACGTCGTCGACGCTGTTGGGTGGTGCGGCGATTCGGCGGCCCATGCCCAGCAGGGGACCGGGCCGGATGGAGGAGCGTGTGATGCGCCAATCTGCATTTTTTGCATGAGTTTGGCGAATCACACGATCCGGTCCCGTGCGACCGAGCCAGGCAGTTGCGGCAGTATCGATGCGCGCGCACCACATCCTCCCTCTGGCTTGTGTTCATCGCCAAAAACCCGCGGCAATACCGCAGAGCGTGGAGCCGATGACATAGTTGGCACCGATGATGATCGCTATTGGCGGAACTGGAAAGATAGAATTGAAAAACGAAATTAGCTTAAGGGCTTGAGCCAAAGTCTGATAGCGAAAAAAAAGAGATTTTTTTTGGATATTATGATTTTACGCGAGCGGCAAAATACATAATTTTACTATGGGCCGCTTGAGAACGGCCGATTTTGTCCGAATATCTGCGACACGGATGTGGCCGTCAGATCGATACAAATGAGTGACGCGTCCGAGACTCCATTCGTTGGGGGCAGCGGCTCATCCTTGATGACCACCAGTTGACCTACTTCCAGCTCCTTTTGAGGGTGTTGCCATTTGTAGCGTTTGTGCAGATCTTGTAGGTACTCAGTTTTCCATCTGCGGCTAAACTGGTGGTGAAGCGCCTTGAGTTTTTCCCATCGGTTTATTATGGATATATCTTCCGAGTTGGGTTCGGGCAAGGCCGTTAGTGGAGCACCTCGCAGGAAGTGACCTGGAGTTAGCGCTATCAGTTCGTTGGGATCTTGAGAGAGGGGAGACAATGGTCTAGAGTTGAGCACGGCTTCGATTCTACAGAGCAGAGTTGAGAACTCTTCGAAGCGGAATTTGTGGTTGCCGGCAGTCTTTCTGAGATGAGCCTTAAAGCTTTTGACTGCCGACTCCCAGAGACCGCCCATGTGAGGCGCACTAGGAGGAATAAAAACCCAGTCAATACCTTGCGGAGAGTATTGGGCCAGAATATCTTTGGACACCTCCTTAGAGAATTTGAGGAATTCTTTACTCATGGCTCTTTGAGCTCCAACGAAAGTTGTACCATTATCCGACATGATTTTGCGGGGAAGGCCTCTTCTGCCAACGAATCTGGCGAATGCGGCGCGGAATGCCTCTGTAGAGAGATCAGAGCACAATTCCAAATGAATGGCCTTTGTGGAAAAGCATACAAATACAGCCACATACCCTTTTAGAAAGGCAGCAGTTCGAAGCGTAGATGCTTTAATTTGGAACGGGCCTGCAAAATCAACACCTGTGGTCGCGAAAGGTACCGACAAGGTACACAGTTCAGGCGGCAGAGCTGCCATAATCTGTGATCGAACCTTTTGTTTGTGGATGGTACAAACTTTGCATAGAAATATGCATTTCCTTATTTGGGGCTTAAGACGAGGAATATAGAATTCTTGTCGAGCCATTCGGAACATGAGCCTTTGTTCTGCGTGTAGGAGGAGAGTATGGAGAAACTCGAGGTACAAAATGCAAAATCGGGATTTTTCAGGAAGAATTATGGGGTGGCGCTCACTATAACTAAGACCAGAATGAGCTAATCGACCATTTACTCTCATGAGATTTTCCTTGTCGAGAAAAGGATTTAAAGTCAGCAAAGAGCTTTTATTGCTGACTGCGGTTGAGCTGAGAAGAGCCTTCAGCTCTTTGGGAAAATATTGCCATTGGGCTAACGAAATTAGCCGGCTTTTTGCGAAACGAATTTCGTCCTGCGAGAGTGAGGAATTCGAAATTGGAGAAGATTTTCGCAATTTAGAGAGTCCGTTATGGACAAAACGGAAGACGTAAGAAATCACACATAGTGCCCTTGAAAATGATGAGAACCGATCGAGAATGTCGGTATGGTCATCTAACGTGAGAAGAACCTCTACTTTCCTTTGCTCGGGGGGCAAAGTACTGGAAAGTGTTGGTTTTGGCCAGGCTTCTTCGGGGTGATGAAGCCATGCAGGGCCATTCCACCAAAGAGTATTGGACACAAGATCTTGGGGCTTGCATCCGCGTGTACCCAAATGAGCTGGATTTTCGCTGCTGATGACATGGCGCCAGATAGCATTTCCAACGTTTTGGAGTATCTGGGCTGTACGATTAGCGACGTACGTTTTCCATGTGTGAGGTGGTTTTTTCCAGTCATGCGAGAACGATTTGAGAATCGGACCAGAATTCGACTGAGAATTCGACATCTAAAGTTTCTTTAACGGACTTGGCTAGGTGCGAAAGTAAAACGGCGCCACACAATTCCAAACGTGGTAAGCTGACCGTTTGCAGAGGTGCAACTTTCCCTTTAGCCACCAGTAAATGACAGGATATTTGATTATTCATGTCCATTGATCGTATGTACAGGGCTGCACAATACGCTTTCTCTGAAGCGTCACAAAATCCATGAAGCTGGATTCGCTTCTTGGGAGAGAATTGTACCCATCGAGGGATTTCGATGAGACCAATGGACGAAATATTCTCCAGAAATACATTCCATTTGATGAGCGATCTGGGTTTCACGCATTCATCCCAGTCGGTGCCTTCTAACCAGAGCTCTTGGAGAAGCAGCTTGGCTTGAGTCATGATGGGCGAGAGCCATCCTGCCGGGTCAAAAAGTTTCGCAACGGCAGATAAAATTTGACGCTTGGTAGCAGCGGATGTTGTTTCGATGGGCGATACTGAGTACGAGAATGTGTCAGTCAATGCATTCCATCGTATTCCAAGGGTTTTTGTGGCACTGGCACTTTCAAATTTTAGAAAATCAGAATCGAGAAGTTCTGATTTTGGGATATTTTCTAAAATTTTAGGATGATTTGCAGTAATCTTTCGTAATGGAAATCCTGCGGAGTTAAGGACTTGTATCACTTGAGATAAAGATTCTACTGCATCTGGAATTGTATGTGAACCAGATAATACGTCATCCACATAGGGAAATTCTTCTTGGAATCCTTAGCCAATTGTTGCAGTGTTCTAATGGCTAAATATGGAGCGCAATTTACACCAAATGTGACTGTTTTCAACCGGAAGTCCTGAATTGGAGAATTTGGTGACCTGCGAAAGAGAATTCGCTGGAAATCCTGGTCGTCATGGTGGACAAGAATTTGTCGGTACATCTTTTGTACATCACCATTGAAAACGAATTGATATAGTCGCCACCTCAGAATGAGAACCATGAGATCTGGTTGTAATGTGGGACCTATATGTAATACGTCGTTAAGAGAATGGCCTGAGCCGCTGCTTCTTGAGGCATTAAAAACAACACGCACTTTGGTGGTTTTCTTTTCTGGCCTCACCACTGCATGAGGTGGCAGGTAAAAGGAGAAATACTTGCCATCAGAGATGATTTCATGCGAGCCTGTGGGTTCCATATGATCCAGCGTGAGGTATTCTTCGAGAACCTCATCGTAAATGTCTTTGAGATCGCCTTTCTTTGAAAAATTTTTCTCCATACTGCGAAATTGATTATAGGCTATGGTTCGGGAGTGACCAAGAGCCGTAAGAGCGGGAAAACTGGATTTAAATGGAAGCCTGACCACATATCTTCCATCTGACCTACGAGATGTGGTCCTCTGATAGTAGTCTTCACAGGCTATATCTTCTTCCGATACTTGAGCTGGCTGATTGACTTCTTCCTGTTCCCAAAACTTCCTTAGTTGAGAACTAAGAAGTTCATTGGAAACTTCCTCTACCTGTGTCGAGAATGTTGACACTTTTTGAGAGATAGGGCCACTAATTATCCAGTCAAATATCGTATTCTGTGCGAGAAGGCTTCCACAGATATTATGGCGGATTCCGGTTAGGAGGATTTGAGGAATCAAATCACTACCTATGACCATGTCAATTTGCGCCTGCACGAAGCAATTCGGGTCAGCCAAATCTAACATTTCGAATTGCTGCCAATCGAGCTTAGAAATTTTAAATGTGGGTAGAAATTTGGTCAATTGTGAGAGTGCAATTGCCCGTGTCTGTAACTTTTTATTAGCCTTTGGGGCGACTAACGTAACGGTACAAGTCTGGTTAGAGTTTTGGATGGTTTTGCCACCCATTCCAGAAATTTCGACGTGAGTTGCTTGCGAAGGAAGCCTCAGCCGATTTTGTACCTTGGTAGAGATGAATGTTCGTTGAGAACCTTGGTCGATGAGTGCTCGAACCTTGTGAAGTTCTCCAAGATGCTCTATAGAGACAAGAGCTGTGGGTAAAAGAGTTCTTTCTTCATTTGAGGTGAACAATGCTTGCACCTTTGAAGAAGATTTGGAGCATGATGAGCAGGGTTGGTCATCTTCGGATGATCGGTCCTGAGATCTCCGGCTTCTCGAGTTTCTTGAGGAGGTTATCGTCTGCTGCGTGCTCTTTTTCTTATTCTGCGGCTGAAGCGTGGAGGTTTGCGCCAAAACCTTGGTGATCCTACTGGGAATATTGTCTGCTGGTATGTGAAGCATCGTGTGATGCCTTCGCTGACATTGCAAACAGGAGTGTTTGCTCTTGCAGTCCCGTTTATGGTAAGTAAAGGCCAGGCAGTTCTCACAGAGATTATGTTCTCGAACAAGCCTCACTCTATCACGAACAACTAACTTTTTAAACCGCTCACAGGATTTAAGCGAATGTGCGGCTTCGCAGATTGGACAAGAGAATGTCCGACTGCTTTCGGAAAAAAAGTTTTGGGTTTTGTTGTGGGGTCTGTTTTGTAGAAATCCTGATTTATTTGGCTTGACGCTGTTGAGCCTCTCCACGACTTCGTACCTTAGTGTCAGGAATTCGTCCATTAGCTGCCATGTTGGGAGATCCTTGCGGGAACTTAGGGATTGTTCCCAGAGAGCCAAGGAATCTTCAGGCAGTTTTGAACAGCAGATATGCACCAGGATCGGGTCCCAATTATCTGTCGAGACGCCTTGAGAGGATAAGACGGACAGAGAATTATTGATCGTGGTTTGCAATTTCTGAATTGCCTCGCTATTCTCGTAACTCACTTGAGGGAGGTTCAAGAGAGTTTTTATCTGCTTATCGACCAGAATTCGCTTGTTTTCGAAGCGGGCCTTTAGCGCATTCCATGCCAAATCGAAATTTTCGTTGTTGAGCGCGTACTGCTTCACAATAGCTCCAGCTTTTCCTGCAGTTTTGTATCGGAGATGATACAGTTTTTGGGCAGAAGAGAGTTTAGGGTGGTTTATGTAAACCGCCGTAAACATGTCGCGGAAGGACGTCCATTCTTCGTACCCGCCGGAAAATGTTTCGGTATCACAAGTAGGAACAGTCAGGCAAATTGCGGAATTATTTGCCTGCTCTGTTGCAGAAATAGAGTTACTTTCTGCTTGTGATGGAAGTTCCAATCTGGAGGCTGATTGAACTTCTAAGAGATCCGAAATCTGTGCTTTTATGGTGTGCACGCGCTCTTGGCAGAGTTCCATTTTATTTCTCGCTGCCATTTTGAAATTACTGGGCAGCTCGTCCTCATCCGTTAAACCTACTCTTCTAAACGTGGACTTGACTTGATCATAATAGCAGCTCAAGTCCTCGAGCTTAGCCTTCAGGAGAGGTGTTAAGTCTTCAACCGGAATTGTTGAAAACTTCGTGCAGAAATGCACCAGGTTGTCCGCCTCGAAAATGAACTCATTCTTGGAGGGGTCATAAGCTCTTTTCCTAGGGGTTTTCTTTGTTTCGGATGGAACTTTTGGCATTTTTTCCATTGCGCCTTTTGGAATAGCGCCAACTGACTCTGCCCTACGACCTTCAGCAATTTCCTGCTTTTCTGGTAATTTCGTCACCGGCATATTTGACTGAATCTATCAAAATTTGTGAAATGAAGAGACTTTAAAAAAAAAATGCACCAAAATGCACTGATCGATTATGTGACGATATCGATATAGAGCAATTTATCGATCGATAACAGAAATGTTATCGATATAATGCTTAAATTAGAGTTTTTTCCAAATATGCTGCTGCAAGGAAATTGCAGTCTGAAAGTTTGAATTCCACAAAAAAAAAAAATATATATATACAATATATATATATGGGTATATATATAAAGAGAAATGTGTATATACGTATATATGAGAATATATAAAAAATGAAATTTGTGTATATATAAGTGAATATATATACCGACGAAAATATATGGGAATATATGGAATTGTATATGTGATATGTATATGGAAATATATTAAATTATGTATATAATATATGTGGGAATATGTATACAAGAGTTGAAATGTGTAATATATATAATTGAATATATAAGAAGATATATGTATATATATCTGTGAATATATATACCAAAACGTAATATATATATGAGAATATATATGAAATTTGTGTATATATAAGTGAATATATATACCGATGAAAATATATGGGAATATGTATATGTGATATGTATATAAAAAGGATCTTATCTGATTAGCTGGTGTTGGTGTTGATGCTGCTGCTGCCCCAATTCAGACGATGCCACCGCTGGTTTTTTTTTCGTTTTACGTTGTCTTATTATTAGTTTTATTTTTAATTTTTATGTATAAAAAATTTCAATAAAAAAAAAAATTTATTTGGGCCGCTCTAATGCATACCCTATTCTGCCGCTTTTATATACACTTTTTTTTTTTTTGTTTTTACTGTTGTCACTTTATGTACATTATTCTCTCTATTCATCTCATTTAAAAAAAAATATTTCACTTTGTTTCTTTTTTAGTTATGTATATATGGTACTTGTACCTTATATATTCACTGAACTTGTTTGTTGTTACTATTTTAGGCTTATTTATTGTACCACTAATGCTTAAATTATTTTAATTATGGCACTGTATTGGTCTTTATTGGTACATAAACATTGCTTTTGGATTTAAGCACTTTGTTTCTCACTTCATTTTGTATGCAAGCCGATTCTCAGTTTTAGTTCGAAGGACCAATATTTATTCACTTTGCTTTTATTTTACCGAATAATACAATATGTACGATTTCAACAATTTACCAATCTTAATAATAATAATTTACATGCATGTGTAAGTATACACTTCAATTGCAGAGTATGAACGTAAACACTTATAAAAAGAAATCAGAATAAGTATCAAGAAATATAAAGAAATTTCAAACACTGTTTATTTCGACGATCAAACATGCGCGGAATAGCACGATCTCGATAGACTCTAGGACCGAATGTGATATATGATAACATCGGTCGATCATAACGCGAACCGCGAAAACCCAAAAACATAAAAGGGGAATTTATGTGGAGAGTTGGGTTGCCATATGGTAATTATGCAAGGTAAGGTAAGTAAAAATGGTAAGTATCATTAATTCATTTTATAAATACTATTTCATTATTTTTACTTCCTTCTTTCAGGGACTGGCCATATGGCTTGTCTAAAGGGATTTAGACACACTTTCTTTGTTTTGAAATTGAATTATTATAATCGCATAATTTACATTTTGTGCATCAGGTTATTGTTTACTTATTCGCTTTTTAATTAATTCCACTTTATGTGTTTTCTATTATTCATAATTACTGCAATGATTATGCAGTAATCAAAGTCAACGTTCTTTATGTTTTACATTTATTTCGTAACAACGTTTTACGCGTGTTTACCGTATGCGTGAATATGTATACGTCGTGAACTAAAATATGCTGCAATAGCTATGGCTCCATATTTTAACTCACAACACTTATCAATGTGAAATATTTGAGTGTAAATATTGTAACTTAGATTGTTTAAATTTATTGGTTGTTAAAGTTGTTGGTGTCGCCATCCAGTTGTCAAAGTGTTTGAAAAATAAACCGGTGTACACAATTTTTAAGATTTCTATCTCCAAATTTGTAACTGTTTGAATGGAATTTTCTGCAAGCCATCGTAGGATACGAGGCCTTTTGCCTACAAAACTGAGAGCACCCAAGCTATTCCTTCTCTAGACTTCGAGTGTCATAATTACAATATCTGCAAAAACAATAAAGTAGTTAAAATTATGGGTTGTCCGGTGCTCGTGTTGCACGTATATATTTAACAGGAAAAACAGTTAAAAAACAAGCAGTATAATAAGCATAAAAAAATCTTTAATATCAAGAATGTAAGTAAAATTTTGCTTTCAAATAAAGAGGTTTTTACTGTGGAACCAAGGAATGGTGGAACATTTATAACGAAGTAACTCACATAATGAATTACTTGGTATAACCCAATCTGAAATGGAGCACATCAATAGCGCTTCTGAGGTGCTCAAAAGTAGCACTGAAGTGCATCGCTCTCCCTTTAAAAAGTGCTGAATTTAACATTGGCATGTCATTGCCGAGGAAGCGCTTCCCTTAATGCGCTTCTATTACATTTTACGTGTGGTGTAGTGCAGAGGGAATTGTGCGATGTGAATTTCTCTTTCTCTACTTCATAAGCATAAGCAATAAATTGTACTCTAATTGGTTGCCGAACATTTTTAACAAAACAAGTGCGAGCAAAACCTCACAGCATGAATATTCGACAGCAACTGACTGCACTTGCCATGTCGGTGTGCTCGTGTCTGTGGAAGACAAAAACAGCTGAACTTCACGCGTGAATTGAAATGCGTGATTTGATATGCGGAATAACTGATTTGAAGTGCTGCCTATTGCCTACTCAAAGCGCACGAAAGAAGCGCATCAAAATCGGCTCTTTACATTCCTCTTCATATGTTCTAAGATGCTCATCAATATATACGATTGGGAACTTAGTTGGTACAAATACACATTTAGGCATATATCAAATCGCCTGATATTGATAAACAACAAATATTTATCTTGCAACTAAGAACGAGCAACAGCAAAAATTCGTATACCACTTTTACAACATTCCGCCGAATTCAATTTCATGGTCAAGGTCATATGAAACGTATGAATATGTTGCGGATCTCCTCTTTGACATTTAAAGCGTCAATCGTGGAGACGGTGCATAAATAAAATTGAGTTTTTATTATAAATAAACTAAATAGTGGAAAGTAATTCGTTATATGCGTTTAAATTTAGTCAATTTAAAAAATTCTGTGATTAAAAGCATACAATGCGGAAGGGGTAAAACATATGAACGTATAAATTAATTGATAATAAAACTGAAATAGAAGTAATTAAAACAGTTATAAATACCGAAATTATGAGGAAAATTAGTGAAAATAGTCAAAAGTGTTAATAATAAATATTAGTTTATATTGTATATATTATATATATGTATATATATATCTATATATATATATATATATATATATATATATATACTTATATATATATATATATATATATATATATATACTTATCTATATATATATATATATATATATATATATATATATATATATATATATATATATATTATATATATATATATATTTATATATATATATATATATATATATATATATATATATATATATATATATATTTATATACGAGGGCGGATTGATAATGAAGCTACCTAAGTAGGAAAAAAATTTTTTTTTTTCAAAAACCATTTCTTTCTCAACATATTCTCTTTTTACTTCGACACACTTAGTAAGACGATATTCCAACTTTTTTATACCATCTGTGTCTACGCCAAAATAGATCTATGTACTGCACTGTGTTCTAAATTGAGGGAATGGGTTGAGTAACGATCTGGCATCACCGATCTTTGCCAACTCTTCCCATTCCGCTCAGTATTGTTATTCTATTTCTCTCTTTACCGCCTGTTTGTTTTGGGGCTAAACCTCGTATTAACTTTTTTCTCGTTGTTTAATCACAAACTCACTTCCGAAGTAATACCAATGCAGTGCTATTGTACAAAAGAATATTGTTTCTTTTTTCAATTAGAGTGGATAAATATAATCACCCATAAACAAATTAAATCTAAGTTTAAAAACAATAAATTGTGACTTTGTTGAACAAAGGAAAATAAGTGTATATTTGTGCTCCAAGTGCAACCCACAGGAGTAGCAGCATCAACATCAGGAACATACTTCTGGAACAAGAACCGACGGGTCAGGCCCACCGGCATAAAAACTCCCTCACACGTTCATTTCTGGTCCTTCGAGCCGGATCGGCTCGCAACGTCGGTAAGAAAATCTTGCCACCCGACGTATGTCATATTGATATCCATAGGTATGTACATGTGTGATTTTAAATAAAATAAAATATAAAAAAAAGACAACCCGTAATAATTTAAACATATGGTATTGTGTTTATTATTCTATATTTGCCTACATATATCCCGCTAAAAATATTATCCAAATACATACACACATTTTTCTATATAAATACATAAGTGCATTTGTTGGAATTTTATACAGCCTTTTTTATAATTTCTCTGGCTATAATTCTTTCGCTGACGTCATAGTTGCTTCATTTGGGAATTTCGTTCCTATTTCCAAGACATTCTGAAATCCCATAATTATTTATATACACAACTACATTCTTATATGCGTGTAACATACAAGGAAAAGTTCCTCCCAAACATATTTGTATTTACATATATACATTCCGCTTGTATGTAAATACTACCACCAAAATTATTAGGCACCCACTTAAAAGAATAAATAAATAAAACACAAACAAACACACATCCCAGTGCATATATTGTAGTGTGTATGTATATAAATAAATAAAGAAGCTAATTGAAAATAACATTTGCTAAAGGTTGGCGAATCCAACAACTAACCATAACTCCGTTGTTAGACAAGCCACTTACTTATGTTTCGTATTCTCCTACTTAACAAATCTGTGCTCCCAATAAATCTATCTTATAATATTCTATGCGACAATCGTCTCGTTGACGTCATCGTGCATTCCCTTTAAAATATAATCGGCTCAAATATACACAAGTTGTTGCTTTTCTTGTCGTTAATAAGTAGGCACGAATAATTGTTGAGCAACAACCACACTTAACTCATTAAAATTGATCTCACTTTAGTATAGATACATTAAATTGGTTTTCACACGTATACAACAACAACACATAGTTAAATTTATTTTATTTAAGTACACAACAATAATTTGAAATCACCCGCGCAAACCCCCCCCCGATAAGTGCATTATCAAAAAAAACAGTTGATACACACTGCACAGTGAAAGTAACAGTGCAAATCTTTTGCCTGTACATATTCCTCACTCTAACACTACATCAAAATTTGCAACAACAATAAATGCAGACAAAAAAAATAATTTATTCTCTCGTGATATACTATCTCCCTCTATACCGTGGAGTGTACAATGCGCTTCTCCTGCTGTAACACTAACAGCTACAACATCAAAGCAAACAAATAACGGCCTTTCTACTGAAGTGCATGACCCAGTAGTTAAAGAAACTAGTGCGATGACTAATAAAGAACCAGTTGCTGTTCAAACTGGAATTGATCGCTACATTACTGTAGTAAAGCGAAAAAGAAGTCCACAAAATTCAAAACAAATGAATTCAACAAAAATTCAAAAGCAGAACACTGCCCCTATTAGTTCGGAAAATAGATACGCTTTGCTTTCAGGTGATGAAAGTGACGAAAATATTATCTCCAAGAAAAATTTCAAACCCCCACCCATTTTCTTAAGAGAACGCAACTCAGATAAGTTGATTTCTAGAATTACAAGTCTTATAGGCCCAAAGAATTTCCACGTTGTTCCTATTCGCAAAGGCCAAATTGAGGAAACGAAAGTGCAAATCTACAGCGAAACTCATTATCGCAAAGTAATTGCGGAATTTGATGCTGTAAAAAAGAATTACTACACATATCAGCTAAAAAGTAGTAAAGGCTTAATCGTAGTACTCAAAGGCGTCGAACCCAACGTTGATATTAACGAAATCAAACTTGCCCTTCAGGAAGAAGGGTTTCAAGCCAAAACAGTATTCAACATTCTCAACAAGAGCAATATACCTCAACCGTTATATCGTACTGAGCTTCAGCCTGAAACAAAACCCCTAAAAAAAGGTGAAGTACACCCCATATATAAAATTCGATATTTATTGCATCGCAAAATCACAATCGAAGAACCCCATAAGAGAACTGGACCTCCTCAGTGCAGCAACTGCCAAGAATATGGACATACTAAGACATATTGTACCCTGCCAGCTGTTTGTGTGATTTGTGGAGATCTCCATAAATCAAACATATGCCCAAAATCTAAAGGCGATGCTAGCATGAAAAAATGCAGCAATTGTGGAGGTAATCACACCGCAAATTATAGAGGTTGCCCAGTATATACAACACTAAAGCTAAATTTCTCCGCTAGCAATCAACCTCTAAAACCAGTTGAGCAAACTCAGATAGCCAACTCAAGTAAGAGACAAAATATTGATGCAACACAATTCTTCTCTGCAATCCCAAACAAGAATCAAACCAATTCATACGCTAGCGTGTTAAAACAAAACCCACACCAACAAAGCAATGTAAATAATGAGCAGAAACACTCACTGCCCACCCAACAGCCAAGTACCCTTGAACATTTGCTTCAAACATTAATTCAGAATATGAACCAATTCATGAACTCAATGCAAGCAATGATGCAAGAAATGATGAAAAATCAATCGATGTTACTCCAAACATTGCTAACCAGACCATGAGTTGTCTCAAGATATGCCACTGGAACGCCAACGGCTTAAGCCAGCACCGTTTGGAGCTAATTCAATTCCTTGAATCCAGCCAAATCGACATAATGATGATATCTGAGACCCATTTCACTGACAAAAATTGCTACCAAATACCATATTACAAACTGTACACCACAAATCATCCGCATGGTAAGGCACGCGGAGGAACTGCCATATTGATAAAAAGCAGAATAAAACATCATGTTCTCGAAGGTTTCAGTAGCGTCTACTTGCAAGCAACATCTATATGTCTGGAAGAATACATCTCTAAGCTAGTAATATCTGCGATATACTGTCCCCCAAGATACAGTATTACCTTACAGCAATATAAAGAATTTTTCTCAACTCTTGGTAGCAAATTCTTGGTTGCTGACGATTTCAACGCCAAACACACTCACTGGGGCTCCCGATTAATAACTCCAAAAGGCAGAAGACTATGTTCAATCATCACTAACCACGGCTACGATGTTATTTCAAATGGTCAACCGGCATATTGGCCGACGGACAAGAGGCAAATACCCGATCTCATAGACTTTGGAGTCGCCAAAGGTTTCCAGATGGAAAATATCTCCAAAGAGTGTAATTATGATCTATCATCTGACCACTCACCCACGGTAATATCTATAAAATCACCAAGCCCCCAAAGCAATTGCGTTAGAAAGAAAATAGACTGGTTAAAATTCAAGAAATATATAAATTCCCATTTTCATCTGAGTACTGTATTAAGGAATGGACACGATGTAGACTCAGCACTCGAAAAATTCAACCAGCTGCTCTCATTAGCTCTCAGCTCAGCCACCTGCACAAAGGTATGCAAGCAATCAAACTATAGCCCATACACACCAGCCGATATTGAATTGCTAGTAAGACAGAAAAGAAGACTCCGAAGACAATGGCAAGAATTCAGATCACCGAATCTGAAAACACAGCTACAGCACTGCACTCGAAAGTTAAAGCAAGCCTTAAAAAATAAAAACAACAAAGAGTTAGAAGAGCACATAGCGAAATTAACACCTGGTGAAGCGTCAGACTACTCTTTGTGGAAATCAGCAAAAAATTCAAATCGGCCAATTCTCACTGATTCCCCCATCCGTTTGAGTGACGGTAATTGGGCTAGAAGCAACTGTGAGAAGGGTTTGGCTTTTGCAAACCACCTAAAAAGTGTGTTTACACCCAATCCACCCTCTTCACAGTCCTCATTACCAATATTAACTTCTCAACCTTGCTCAATAACGCTCAAAATTAAAAAAAAGGACATATTCAAAGCAATTTATAAAGATTTAAACCCAAAAAAATCACCTGGTCCAGATAAAATTACCGGTAAAATGATAAAAGAGCTACCTCCGGCTTCAGTAATTCATCTGATGCACATTTTCAATGCTATCCTTCGTATTAAACACTATCCCAAATGCTGGAAAACTTCAAAAATTATTATGATAGCAAAACCAGGAAAAGACCCTACAAAAGTTGCATCGTACAGACCTATCAGCCTCCTGCCTCTACTTTCTAAAGTATTCGAAAAGCTACTTGTCATGGATATAACTCCATTTATTAATCTCAACCAACTGATTCCTCAACATCAGTTTGGATTTAGAAAACAGCACGGCACAATAGAACAAGTCCACCGCATTGTAACTCTAATAAGGAACACTTTTGAAGAAAAAAAGTATTGCTCAGCTGTCTTTCTTGATATCACTCAAGCTTTCGATAAAGTTTGGCACGATGGCCTGATTTACAAACTCAAACTATTACTGCCTGCAAATGTCTCCTCATTGCTTAGTAGCTACCTCACGAAAAGATAATTTCTCGTACATCACAAGGATTACACAACAAATCCATTGGATATTCACGCTGGCGTTCCTCAGGGAAGCGTTTTGGGCCCCTTACTGTATCTCTTATACACTACAGATATGCCCAGCAATAACTATACATTTATATCGACCTTTGCAGATGATACGGCAATATTGTGCACTCGCTCTAACCCCATAGAAGCTACTAAACTCCTGCAGACTCATATATCGATTCTCTCGAAATCTGGCTAGCAAAATGGCGTATAAAAGTCAATGAATCAAAGAGCGTACATGTAACCTTCACGCTAAGGCCAGATACATGTCCCCCACTTAAAATTAATGGCCAATCAGTTCCACAATGTTCCTCAACAAAGTACTTGGGTATTCACCTCGACAGAAGGCTGACCTGGAAAAATCACATAGAGGCAAAGAAAACTCAGATCAAGCTTAAAATTAATCAGTTATAGTGGCTGATACACAAAAGATCAAAGTTGAATCTCGAATACAAAGTGCTATTATATAAAGCAATCCTGAAGCCAATCTGGACTTATGGTATTCAGTTTTGGGGCACCGCATCTCCCTCAAATATCGAAAAATTGCAGCGAATACAATCCAAGTGTCTGCGAATTATTGTAAACGCGCCTTGGTATATGAGGAACGTTAACATCCATCGAGATTTAAATGTACCCACAATTTCTGAGGAAGTTGCAATGTCTTGCAGAAGCTACATTCAAAAATTACACAGTCATCCGAATCCCCTTGCTAGGCAATTCTTGCTGAACACGGGGCATCGTCGATTAAAAACAAAAGACACACTGAATATGCTGTGAAATTGCTTATTATTAATTATATCGTGACTCAACAAATTGTGATGGAACGTTGGGAATATCACATAATTTTATTTAGTTTGTAAGATTTGATTACTTATATTTAGTTTGTAAGATTTGATTACTTATTGTTAGTTTCTAAGTAATTTTAGAAAGATCCAATAAAAAGGCTTGTAAAAAAAAAAAAAAAAAAAAAAAAAGTACACAACAATAGCACTTATTTGGTCTGCTATTATTAATATACAATATAAGTAGGCAACAACAAACGTATTGTATTGCCTTTCTATTAAATCAACTCCCCGTGAGAAAAATTGCGGCTCGGAAGCATTGAGGGTTTAATACACGAATAAATACACACGATATTTTTATTGAATTTCAACAATCGAAGTGAATATTCTTCCCAATAATTTTCGATAATTCTCTGTTATTGGAAATTTTTTTACGTTTACGAATTTGATACCAAATTATCAGAAAACCGCAGCACATATATATATATATATATATATATATATATATATATATATATATATATATATATATATACATATATATATACATATATATATACATATATATATATATATACATATATATATACATATATATATATATATATATATATATATATATATACATACTGTATATACTGTATAGTCATATTTCGAACCATTTGGGCAATTTAATTTCAATCGATGTCAATCAATACCCCATTCAACGAGTTCTTAAAATACGAATCAGTATACATTGAGCTTGGATTACGGTGCCTTAAATACGCTCACACAGATACCCCAAGAAGCTATATACAAATATTTATCCGCTAATATTTGCATCTACCGCAAGCATTCGCCTTGTTGTTTCCCTTCGGGTAATCTGCTACTTCGAAAGATTCAATCCAAGACATTTCTTGGCAACCCGATTTACTTCATTTACATTTATTGCTAGTTTCTTCTACGTGTACATTTAACATGTCAGCTGTTGAACGCTTTAAGGCCGTGGCAGAGAAAATAAATGACTTCGATTCATACTTTCAAGCAATTAGTACCGACACCCATAGTACTATTGCCTTGGAAGTACAAAAAAATGAATTCGAAACCCTTTGGAGTGAGCTTAAAAAACAACATAACTCCATTATCTTTGGTGAAGCGGATAAAAACATTGATATTGGTCAAATAAAGAAAGGGAGGTTTACACCTCCTACCTCCGATGCCTTTCCAACATCAATGCCCATATATACGATCTAACAGTTGTGGTGGCCTCACCCACAAATCGAAGTTCACCCGTCGAAAGGGTACATAATGAATATCCTGCCCGCACTATTCAATTGCCGCCATGTGACAACGAATGTTTTTACGGAGATTACGTATCGTGGCCGAGCTTCCGGGATATGTTTTCTGCTTTATACCGAAATAATCCCCGGTTATCACCCGTTGAGAAACTGTATCATTTACTCCAAAAAACCCGTGGAGAAGCGCACAGCATCATTAAGTCGACTCCTCTGACTAATGATGGTTTCGCGCTTGCTTGGTACAACCTCGAAGAGCGATATGATAATAAGAGACTGCTCATTAATATACAGTTGAAGACGCTTTTCGGCCTACAGTCGTTCAATAACGAAACCGGTCCCAATCTGAAGTGCTTACAGCGCACCATAAATGACTGCATTACCAATTTAAAGCTCTTGAACGTTGACACATACCAGTGGGACGCGATATTTGTGTATTTGTGTTCGAATAAACTCCCGGATATTACATTGTGTCTCTGGGAGCAGTCATTGAAGAATAAGGGTGAGGTTCCTAAGTGGAGTGACTTTGACGCTTTCCTATCTGAGCGGTATCAAACTTTTGAATCCGTCTCAGATATCCGAGGTGGTTCTCGGCCATTCACTCGGCCATTTATCTACTCGACAACCCAGTCGATTTGACCCTCCCAAGCGACCCAACACTCCTCCAATGGACTCACGAAGAGTGAACACATATCAAACTAACGTTGTCAATCGTGTTTGCCCATTGTGCCGAAAGTCACACTCTCTTCGCCATTGTTCAGAACTTTTAAAGTTATCAGTAGATAACTTTAGTACTAGATCGCTACGATGTAGTCAAAAAGCATAAATTGTGCACCAACTGCTTCGCCATTTCCCATGACTATAATCACTGTAAAAGCCTATTCACATGTTCGTTGTGTAATAAAAGGCATAATTCATTATTGCACCGCCGAGAAAATACATCTCAGTCGCCTCGCAATGAAACTCCAGCAAAAACTTCTTCTGCGGCGCCAATGGAACGACCGCGATACGGCTTTCAACACTGCAAGCCTCCCAACTAGAAACTCTACAGTGCTACTTGGAACAGCACTTGTACATCTCCGATACCACAACACTACCTTTACAGCTCGTGCATTAATAGACTCAGGATCGGAAGTGACCTTTATGTCTGAACGTCTGCGGAATAGGTTGCGCCTCCCTGTTTGCAACGTCCGGACGGAGGTAAATGGCCTAAATGAGGTAGTTACTTCGCATTCCTCAAAGATGTGTTCTTTGGTGATTGGATCCCAATTGACCCGAGCTTTGCAGTGAAGGTGGATGCTTTCGTATTAAAGAAGCTTACTGGAAAGTTGCCTTCTTGCCCTACGTCTGCACAATTACGTACGGAACTCAATGGTTTACGGTTAGCGGATGAGAACCTGCACATAAGTTCTTCAGTGGACCTGGTGCTAGGTGGTGACATTTATCCGTCAATATTACTAGACGGCATTCGCAGAGGAATCCTGGGAACACTGATTGCCCAAAACACAGTTTTTGGCTGGATAATAACTGGTCGTTACACGAATTCACAATTACATAGAGCGGTTTCTTCATTCCATACTGGAATATGCTTCGTTAAACCCCCCTGTTCACCTCACGATGCTCGAAGCATTATGAATCAGACCCAAGTGAATAGTCGACATCATCCGAAGTGTCCCGATAGCTCCCCATCAACCATTAAAACGGTTACTTCGATGAATACTGCATTTAAAAATACACGCTGCCCGTTATGTAGAGGTACGCACCCTATGCGACGATGCACAGAGTTTACCAAACTTACAGTTGAAGAGAGAATACTCTGTGTGCATCAGAACAATATTTGCAGCAATTGTTTGGCAACAACACATACCGTTGCAAGGTGCCACAGTAAGTTTTCATGCCATATCTGTAAAAAGCTACATAATTCACACAGCACGGATTCACCCTAATCCGAGGTTTAATATTTGCCGTTTCTCAACTCTCTCTCAAGCTGCAGAAAATAGATCTTACAGATCAGGTAGAAATCGAAAGCAGCTCCGACCAGGATATCTACAACCCGTAGTGTTACATTATCTACAAAGCAACCCAGCAGAAAAGTGAGTTTGGATCATCACTTCCCAAAGAAGTCTCGTTCATTCGACAAGCTAAATGATTTACGAATATCCATACAGTCGATCTCGCCAAATACTGGTCCCCTAACATTATTCGCACGGAAATGCTGATACGAGAATTGCGGCTCGGGCATTATACATTATACATTATTTAAACAACGTTCTTCAAGATTACACGATACCTACCATCATACGAATCCCTCTCTTACTTTGTACAGTTCTTCGAAACTGCAGTCATCAAGATTGTTAGCTTCTACAAAGCATCAAAGGAACTGTACGATGCCATATGAATGGGCTCAGGTGTTAACTTCCCACTATCTGATATTTTCAAGACCCGAGTCAACCGTTTTGACATCATGAACCCCAAACTTTCGCATTATAGATCAGTCGGATGTATTCCATACCCCGCTAATCCCACCAATATGGCATTTCTGATTACTATATGTGAACTATATGGAATATCTTCGTTGATTTTTTCACGTGCTCTACGAGCCAAAGAATTTCTACGTTCTGTATACCGATGTTTTCTCTTAGCCATTATTGGTTACCGTGGCATTTCATTACTGCTGGGACTCGCAACGACCGTGTTAGAGCAGCAAACGTTAAGAACTTGGAGACTCAAGAATATATATTCTCACTATCATGAAAATGTACCCGAAGTATTTAATACTTGTTTGGCAACTACGTTGACCCAAAATCCCGTACATCTGGTGTACGACCAGCCCTTATGGTTTATACTCTCTACTAACCCTATCTATCTACGATGGAAGGAAAAAGTAGTTTGAGAAGCCACAAAGTTTACAATTTGAAAACTCTCACAAACTGAACTGTTTCATCACTACTCTAAACGTAGAGGTGATTGCCAATTTTGCACCACTTTGAGAAGCTACATCTCATCCGTCAACATTCAACATTCAACATCTTTCGTTTTCTATATATCCCTTTCCTATATATTCAAAATCTTGAATGGTGATTCATTAATGCTGGGGCTCCATATGGGTGGTCTGTGCGAAGCAGACGTGAAAAGATTTAAAGCCCATCTAAAGAAGCTTCCTCCGAATCAGAAATTCACCCTGGAGGAATTCAGCACGCTACTCTCACGCATTGAAGCAGGCCTTTAAGCCCCATATCAGATTTAGCTCCCCTTACGCTTGGTCACTTCTTGATTGGATCTCCATTATTGTCACCAGCTGAAGTTGACTTCTCTGGCCACTCAATTAGTACGATTAACCGTTGGCAACATGTTAAGGTAATTTACCAATCCTTCTGCTTACGGTGGAAGGAGGAATATCTTAAAGAACTACATAAACGCAGCAAACGGATATCCCCAGAGAAAGAT
The DNA here is from genome assembly GCA_963854835.1 of Megamerina dolium. Classification (NCBI taxonomy): domain Eukaryota; kingdom Metazoa; phylum Arthropoda; class Insecta; order Diptera; family Megamerinidae; genus Megamerina; species Megamerina dolium. The sequence goes on along the minus strand of OY978530.1, from coordinate 16,548,986 downwards.
GTATAACGTAGGTGACCTTGTTGTCATACGCAGCGAACAACTGCCACCCAATGAATGGAGGCTAGGTAGAATCCATAAGACGTATTTGGGACCCGATTCACGTGTACGAGTGGCTGATGTGAGAACTTCACGAGACATGCTGACTCGGCCTATTGTTAAGCTTGTAGCTCTTCCCTAAGCGTTTCTAGCCACATTCTTTTAAGTTCATTCTTATACGCTTCTCCTTGTATTCAATTATTGCCAAATATAAATTATACTCTGTCACTAACCCGTAATACAACTTAACGGACTTTTGATAGCGATCCCTAATCCATTTTCCCTTTATTTCGTATTCCAGCATTCTAATCCCTTTTTTTTTGTTTTCTTTTATTATTATAAAAAAAAAAATAAATATGTGGCACTTAAAGCCCCAAAGGGCTCATTGGCCGAGCTTCTCTTCCATTACTGTTGTGCGTCTTAAATTTGGACAGTATTAGAATGGACCTACTTATTTTAGCCGGTTCCGAACGGCAGAACACTTGTGACATCACTTTTTCTGAGCTTTGTCAGAGTTCTTTTTAGAAGCCTTTTCATGGCAAGTTGTTACTGTCGGAAGAATTGCCAATTGCTTGCCGACAGGTGGGTACCGTTCGAAAGAAAAATCTTTTCGATATTAAATTTGTTATGCATCAGCCGGGTATTGAACCACGACCTACAGATCAGAAGGCAAACACACTAACCACTGAGCTACGACACCCATTGCGCCATTTTATTATTATTGCGCCAGACAATATGCCTCCGGAGAAGAGAGTGACGGGCCGAGAGAGTCCTGCTCATCCACCTCCTGGATTTCGTGATAATGTTGCACGAAAGAGGTTGCACCGCGACTGCCGTGTATGTAATCGCGATCATCCATTGCGGTTATGTACACGGCTTCTTTCAATGCCATTGGGAAGCAGGTTTGAAGCAGTTTTCCGGCATCGATATTTTCTTAATTGCTTGGCATATAGCCACGAGGTTCAGCTATGTACAAGCGCGGTGCGATGCCATCATTGTGGTGGAAAACATCACACGTTGCACACGTTGGAAGAGTGGACAACGTATCAAAACGTGCCAAACTCGCCAAAAAGAGAACAAAGCAGCGTCAACCTGAACCTCCCACTCCTAAACCATCGAAACCATGCACGTGTAACGAGCCAACAGCTGCACCGCAAGTTGTTCCTGTAAACATTGTGTCAATAAAAAGCGTCGCTCCGTCCATGGGACAGTTGTTTCGCATGAATTGGTTATTTGGCAATCAGACTCGCCTCGCCTTCCCTCCTTCATCTACCGTGATGCCGCCCTTGCCATCAACAGACTGGGCTGTCACCCCTTTTTAATGGAGTTCCTGATTCCAGCAGTATATTTATATTCTAATTATTACTCTAAATTTGAATTGTACTATTCTAAGTTTTTTTCCTTTTTTCTTTCTCAACTTACTATGAATTTGTTTCGAATTACTTTATATTTTCGTATCTCGTTATTTACACTATTCAATACTATTTATAAGGTACTCTTCTTATTGTTATGAATTTATTTTGAAATACTTTTTAAGGTTCCTCCCATTATTATTATTATTTTTAATGCTATTTTAGGTTCCCTGAATTTGTTTTAATTTACACTTGTATTTAGTATTTTTAACATTGTAAATTTCGGCTTATTTTAAATTTACTATATTCTCTCTTTCTCTGTTTGGTGTGGGCTTTCCGTCTCCATTGCAGTGTTCCTGCAAGGGGGGCGGAATGTCTACGCCAAAATAGATCTATGTACTGCACTGTGTTCTAAATTGAGGGAATGGGTTGAATAACGATCTGGCATCACCGATCTTTGCCAACTCTTCCCATTCCGCTCAGTATTGTTATTCTATTTCTCTCTTTACCGCCTCTTTGTTTTGGGGCTAAACCTCGTATTAACTTTTTTCTCGTTGTTTAATCACAAACTCACTTCCGAAGTAATACCAATGCAGTGCTATTGTACAAAAGAATATTGTTTCTTTTTTCAATTAGAGTGGATAAATATAATCACCCATAAACAAATTAAATCTTAGTTTAAAAACAATAAATTGTGACTTTGTTGAACAAAGGAAAATAAGTGTATATTTGTGCTCCAAGTGCAACCCACAGGAGTAGCAGCATCAACATCAGGAACATACTTCTGGAACAAGAACCGACGGGTCAGGCCCACCGGCATAAAAACTTTCTCACACGTTCAATCTGAATATTACGATTTCGGGAACCCTTCAAAATACGCGTTAGTTTCGGTAATCACTTCTTCGTTTGAGCTGAATCTTTTTCCTGCGAGCCATTTTTTCCAGTTTGGAAACAGGAAAAAGTCACTAGGAGCTAAATCTGGACTATAAAGTGGATGATCAACCAATTCGAAGTGTATTTCACGTAATTTTAGCATCGTATCTAATGCTGTGTGAACCGGTGCGTTGTCTTGAAGAAAGAGCACTTTTTTCTTCTTTAAATGTTGTCGTTTTTTCTTGATTGCATCATTCAATTGATACAATAATGCACGATAATACTTTCCTGTAATTGTGGATCGTTTTTCAAGATAATCGATAAGCAATATTCTGAGTGCATCCCAAAATACAGTGGCCATAACCTTGCCAGCCGATTTCACTTCCTTCGCATTCTTCGGAGCACTTTCACCAGCTTCCACCCATTGTATCGAATGATTTTTGGTTTCAGGTGTATAGTGGTGGACCCACGTTTCATCAACAGTTATTAATCGACGCCAAAAATCAACAGGATTACGCTTTATCATGTCCAAACACCGCTGTGAAGTGGTCTTTTGAACTTGTTTTTGTTCGACACTGAGCAAACGCGGCACCCATCTTGCCTATAGCTTTTTCATATTCAAATGTTCATGCAAAATGTTGAACACACGTTCATATGAGATGTTTACCATTTCAACAATCTCACGCAACTTGACTCGGCGATCATTCATAACGATATCGAGGATTTTCTTGATATTTTCTTCAGTAACCACCTCTTTTGGCCTTCCTCTTGATGGTATTGTTGCACTGCTTGTTCGGCCGCGTTTAAATTCAGCAATCCAATATTTTACCATGTAATCTGACGGAGCAGACTCACAGTAATGTTTATCGAGCTTTTCTCTTGTCTCTTTCGCCGTTTTCCCTTTCAAATAATAGTGTTTAATCACTGCATGAAATTCGCTTTTTTCCATTTTTCAAGAAACAGAAAAGTTGGTTACTTCAAACGACTACAACAAATAAACTAATCGATGAATTCGGGTGAAATTTTAACAGCTGCGGTTTGACAGATCGCAATTTCTTACTATCCTATCTTCTCTGTTAAGCGGAACCATTGGGATTTCTTATTCAATGTCCCTGACATCTATGGGTGCAAGCTCAGTGGTATCCTTAAAAAAGGCACTCCTAAGTAGAGTGTGTCTTCTACGTGCCAAGGTGGGGCATCTACAGAGGAAGTGGTGAACACTTTCCTGCTCTTCCTCGTCCTGGCAGCTGCGACAAAAATCGTTGGCCCGTAAACAGAGCCTTGCAGCATGCCTACCCACAAGACAGTGGCCCGTGAGTACGGCGACTACATTACTGATGGTTTTCCTGCTCATTGACAACAGTGAACGAGTTCGTCTATTGTCAAGAGTTGGCCAGATTTTCGCAGTGGTAGCACAAGAGCTCTCATCCCGCCATCTTCTGTTGGCTATGGTGAGGTAATGTTGTGTGATAAGAAGCTTGCATGTTGCAAGCGGAATTCCGGCTTGATGAGATGGATAGATCTCTAGCAACCTAGTGCCAGATCTCGCCAATTCATCCACCTTACAGTTCCCTGGAATGTCTCTATGCCCCGGTACCCATACAATGTGTACATTGTAGTGCTCCGCTAGCTCGTTAAGAGCTGAGCGGCATTTAAGGGCAAGTGCCGATTTGGCAAACGTTCCTGCGAGAGATTTAATTGCCGCTTGACTGTCGGTGTAGATAAAAACATCTTTGAAAGATATTGTATTAAAGCGAAGCCACGTTGCCGCCTCCTTTATAGCCATTATCTCAGCTTGAAAAACACTGCAAAAGTCGGGTAAACGGAACTTTAGCTTAACGCGTAAGGAATCAGAAAAGACGCCACCTCCTACCATACCCTCCAATTTGGAGTCATCTGTGTACAATTGTAACGATTGAACTCCAGTTTCGTTGACAATACTCCTATTCCATTCTTCCCTTGAGGGTATATGGGTTGAGAATCTATTGTCAAAGCATGGTATGGGGATGGTATAGTCGATGGCATTCGGAATTGTAGTGCACTCCCCCAGGATCCTTGAATGCTCGTATCCTGCTTGAGCCCAGCGTGAAGCTATATTTAGCCTGATTGCTGATATAAGTGCTAAATAAATCTACCGGGAGTTAATGCAATAGTGAATAGAGTGATTTTGACGGGGTGGTTCTTAGAGCACCTGTTGTCAACACCACAGACGTCCTTTGAAACTTGTCTATTTGTCGTCTGTGTACCTCCTTATTTAAGTATTCGTAACACACCGTAAAAAGGAATTGGTCTGACGACCGCGGAGTATAGCCATGATACGATTTTAGGACCATCCCCCATCTTTTACCTATGGCTTTCTTACAGGAATAGAATGCTGCTGTTGCTTTACGAACCCTTTCCTCCGTGTTTGGTTTCCAACTTAATTTCTTATCTAAAGTTATACCCAAGTACTTCGCCTGTTCAGTTAGCTTTAGACTAGTTCTCCCAATTCTAGGTAAGGTAAAAATAAGTATTTTATGCTTTCTAGTAAAGAGGACTATCTCAGTTTTGGCAGGGTTGATGGCCAGACCAGAGTTTGAAGCCCACTTGGACAAGATAGATAAGGCATGGTTCATCACTTCGGTGAGTGTATTTAAATATTTTCCCGATGCCACAAGTGCCACGTCATCTGCATAAGCCACCGCTTTGCATCCCGTGGCCTGTAAAGATATGAGAAATTAATTCATGGTTAAGTTCCACAAAAGAGGCGACAACACACCCCCTTGAGGGGTGCCCTTAATCGCAAATCTACTAATGCTTTAGGTACCCAATTTTAAGTTTATCACTCATTGCTTTAGCAACAGACTAATGAATCTAATAATAGGTTCATCTACCTTAAGTATAGCAAGAGAGTTTTCGACTGCTTCTGGGTTTATGTTATTGAAAGCCCCCTAAATATCTAGAAAGGTGAAAAAGCTATATTCTTTGCAGTACAAAGATGTTTCGATTTTCCGCACAAGTTTGTGAAGGGCTGTCTCAACGGACTTGCCTTTGTTATATGTGTGTTGCACTGAAGAGATATTCTTAGTATCTATATAGCCCCTTAAGTGCACATCAAGTAGTCTTTCAAGGGCTTTCAATAAGAAGGATGATAGGCTGGTATGCCTGAAATCACTTGGCTTTGAGTGGGACGTTTTTTCGCCTTTCAGGATAAACACCACGTTTACTTCTAGCCATGTCTTGGGGACATAGCATAGCCTTAGGCATGCAGAGAAGATTACCTCCAACCAAGGCGTTGGAAGATCCTCACACTTTAGCATGTCCGCTGGTATAATACCATCAGGTCCTGGTGACTTAAATGGTTTAAAATTATTTATCGCGCAATTAATCTTTGTTTTATTGATTATTTTGTGCGAGACGCCGTAGATAATTCTACTAGGATTAACATTGGGAGTTCGGCCAGGCCTGTACTCCAAACAGCCTGAAAATGGGTATCAATTAGTACCCGAAGAGTTGCCAGACTTGAAGTAGTCCAATCACCATCCCCCTTCATAATGAAGCTGGGTGTAACTGAATTCGTTGCGAGAATCTTTCGTAGGCTGCTTACCTCTGAAATTTCCTCTATGTTGCTGCAAAAGTCATTCCATGATGATATTTTTGCTCTCCTAATCGCCTTTTTAAACACTCGTAGGCTCTCCTTATAGGGTTTCCATCGATTAGTGATTTTGGCTCGGTTGAATTGCTGCCGACACACCTTCCTTAGAGTAATGATCTCTACCGACCACCACGGAGGTCTCTTCTTTTTTGGAGTTCTTCTGATTGGACAGGACGCTACAGTAGCTTTCCTGCAAGCTTCTGTAATTTGTTCAACAGCGGCCTCAAGCTGCTCCTCATTTTACAGGCTTGAGGGTGCCTGAGTGAGGGATTTATTCAGGTTGGACCTATACTTATCCCAATTTGTGCGTTTCCTATTTAAAAATGGTATCTGCTTTTTTTTTATCTGCTTTTGTGACTTTATATCAAGGCGGAAGCTAATATACCTATGATCCGAGAAAGAGTGTTCTTTGTCAACCCTCCATTCCCTAACTAGACAGTCCGAAGAGTCGTTTGTAAGGGTTATATCTAAAACCTCCTCCCTGTTGAAGGTAATAAAGGTCGGTTCTGTACCCATGTTTGCGAGAGTCAAGTTAGAACTAATAATATATTCAAAAAGTGACTCACCTCGTTCGTTGTTATCTGAGCTGCCGCAGATATAATGGTGTGCGTTGGCATCGGCTCCCATCACCAGATTCGCCTCGCGTTTCTCCGCCTGCCGAAGTGCCTTCTTTATTATAGGGTGAGGTGGGGGCTCGGAGTGGTCGTTAGCCATGTACGTAGACATCAGCCAGTATATATAGCATTGATGATCTAGCGCAATGGTCACAGTATCCTTGTCGCTGTAATCAGATAGTAGGAATGCTTTGTAGCATTTCTTCACCAAAATACATGATCGAGGCTTACCTGCATTTTAAGCATAGTAGAGTCCATAATTTGCGGAGCTTAGTCCGCGCACCTTGTCATCCAGGATACACAATTCCTGAATTAGAAAGATGTCCTCCGCTTTATCGCTTAGCCGGAGGACGAGAGCAGCGGAAGCTGATTTAGAGTGGTGCAGATTAATCTGGACCGCCCTAAGCATCTTCCTTTGCAATATTTAATATAGACGTTTCGGTCACCGCCGTATCGGTGTCTCCGACGTCACAGCATAGTAAGTCGTCCTCATCCGCAGTGCTAACTTCCACATTTTGGAAGAGGTTGCCAACCATCTCAGACGTTGTCAGCGTATCGCTGTCTCCGTCACACGACATGTCTTCAACCGGTGCCGAACTTACTTTCGTATCCCCTGGTTTTGGATCTACTTTTCTTGCGTCTTTTTCATAGACTTTCAGGGTGATTTGGAGAAGCCAAAGCTTATCACCCCTTTCTGTTTGGCGAGAGGTGCCAAGGATTGCTCATTTAATATCACAACGACCTGTCTTGAGTTCTCCTTGGCCTCTCCCACCTTCACAACCCTCCAATCATCTTTGGGAAGGGATGGACTTGCGAGCCGCATATGACCTAAGATTTCCTTAGGATCTGGGAGCTCTGCTGGAATCCAGGCGCGTGACCTGGGTCTATCTGGTCCCTAGGAAGGGCCTCAAGCCGAGCGTTGGGCCAAATCTCCCCAACATTCGCGATGGCCTCTCTAACGAGATCTGCCGATCGATAGTCCGCGCAGGACATTGATGCCATCCAACATCTCTGCAGCAAACGACTGGGCCATGGTTTCTCGCCAGGATATCCCTGTCTATCCTTGGGAGACTCATCTTCACTAGGCGCCATTTCCCGAATGGCAGTGCTCCATTCTTATGATTTCTATTTTTTTTTATTTTTCCACAACACTTACTAAGTAGCTCACGTCTCCGGTCTTAAACAACTCTGCAGGCAGGCCAACAGCACCTGCAACTTTGTTGTTCTTCAGCCTTAAAATGGCCGTTTCAACCTCGTCATGGTCGGGTGGTGGAACATCAACACCATCATCTGTAATCGGGGTTATCGAGCAATCTTCTCCACTGGCGGAATTGTTCGTAGCATCGCCATTCAGTAACGTGGAGAAGTGTTCCCTCCATAGGCTCAGTACACTCTGGACATCTGTAACCAGATTCCCATTTCCATCACGACAAGAAGAGGCTCCGGGATTTAAACCTCCACTCAGGCGCTTGATCTTTTCGAAGAATTTTCGAGTCTCATTCTTGTCGGTACACATCTCTATCTCCTCATACTCGCGTCTTTCTTTTTCTCTTTTCTTACGCCTGAAAAAACGTCTCTCTGCACACCATTTCTCTCTGTATCGCTCCTTAACAGCTCGCGTCGCGCCTGCACGGAGGGTTCTTCTGTAGGCGGCGTCTTTCTCTGCGGTAGCGTCGCGACAATCCTCATCATACCACTCATTCCTCAGAGGCCGGTAGTAACCGATTGCCTCCTCGGCAGCAGTAGTCATGGAGTGGGATATATGTGTCCACCATGCGCATGTATCATCAAGTGGGGGAGTGTTCTGCATAAGCAGATCCGATAGTCGAGTGGAAAATGCATCTGCTGTCTCTGGTGATCGCAGCTTACTGACGTCGAGCTTTCTCTGTGTGGGACTTCTCTTGTTATTTGCGACACATAAGCGTGTGCGCACCTTAGCTGCAACAAGGTAGTGATCCGAGTCGATGTTGGCACAACGGATCGATTTCACGTCCATCACACTGGAAGCATGCCTTCCGTCAATCACCACATGATCAATTTGGTTTCTTGTACGTTGATCTGGAGACAGCCATGTCGCTTTGTGGATATCGAGATGCTGGAATTTGGTACCACCAATTACCATGTTTCGTGCTGCGGCGAAGTCGATCAGCCTCATTCCGGAGGTGTTCTCGTTCACAGGCGTGAACTGTGAGACAAGATGTCGTCGTATCTTGCTGACCAAAAATCCACATCCTAATTCGTGCCTTTCAGCATGGCAACTGTAGTGAATGACACAGGACGCTTTTTTGGAGCAGCCTTGTCCCGTCCATCGCATTTCCTGTAGAGCGGTGATGTCAGCTCTGTATTGCTTGAGGACATCAACCAGCTGGATAGAGGCACCCTGCCTATAAAGGGACCGGACATTCCAGGTACATATCCGTAAATCATTGTCCTTTTTTCGTTTGCGGGGGTCATCAACTAAAGTGGTAGTCCTTATCCGAGGCGTTGTTCTTTCCTTCACTGGAGGGATTTTTTATGTGGTGGGTCCCAAACCCAACGCACAACCTCAAACCGAGCAGATTTTCGCGACTCACTTCAGCCGCCTCCCAGCGGGTGCCAGGAGGACGTTGCCCGGTAGTCGTTACGTGTAGGGCCCCCATTAATAATAATGAAGGCGCCATCACATAGTAAGCAGAGCAAGCTATATGACTACCCCTCATTAACAAATAGAGGTGTCATCACATAGCGCTCAGATCAACCTACATGCCAGCCAGTGAGTTGACTTGCGATGAGTTCAACAAGGATTGCTAGGCCCACCCGGTTGAGGCAGTTCGACACGTTACCTTGCAAAAACACCACCAGACCACCTGAAATAAAACAATTATATTTTATCAAGGATACTTGTGGTTTTTACTTTATTGTTGGTGTTTGTATTTTGCACTTTTACACTAATACTGGAGGGCCTTGCAAGGATCGCAGTATTTACACTTTTTCTTAATGCTAACACTTCGGTGTAAGACTCACGACTGAAAAAAGCCACTGCCTTCGGAAAGCTGGCAGCTTATATCCATTTTTCTTACACTAGCCACATATCAATCTACCCACATACCAACATATAACATACCATAATATATTCACACCACTTGTGTGTATGTATGTATGCGTGTGTATATTCTACGTGAGAAAACAACTCTTTGATATTCTCACACATGAGTAGACAGCGTGAGTTTAGTTATCATGTATGCTTACACAGGTATGCTTACGTAAGTGCAGAACTACGAATTGTGTGGGAAAGTGCTTTGTCAGCATTTTCACACCCAACTACAACTCAGATGGCTCAATATTCTGGCATTCCAGAATTATAAGTAATATTAGTATGGATTGTGTATATCACAATTTCGAGTAATGTTGGTATGTGTATTGACAAATATGTAGTTCCCAATTTCGGGAAATATGTCGCCAGGCAAAATATGCATATGTGTATATTTCATATTTTGGCTCTCAACAACGGCAAGGATAAGGTGGTCCTTTGCCACGTCACTGAAGGAACGCGCCTGGGGTGTTAACTGTAGCCGAAGCCGAAGTGTTCGCCTTTTTTGGCTTAGACAGATGCTCTTCTTGCGAGCGTTGCCGTTAAGACGCAAGTCCAGAAGAACGGGTATTTTTGTTCAGCGATTATGCCTTTTGCCCACTCCAGAGATTCTTTTTCTCGCTCTTAGAGTTCTGTTACCAGGACGGTACCGAACTTTTCACAAATTCTGAAAGCGGCTCTTCTTTTCCGATATGTCAGGATAGACCCGGTAATTGGTTTAGCGGGAGCCTTCAAATTAGAGGCAGTAGCTGAAGTTGATGGAGCTAAGTCCAAAGGGGATGTGGCTGCTGAAACAGGTGTCACAGCCTTTGTTAGTGTCTTAATAGCAGCGGGTCTTGATATGGTGGCCACAGACCCTTTGCTAACTTGCACTGATTTTCTCGATTCCAGTGGTTTAGTGGTCAGAACTGGTGTGTTCCTGCAGACAGGTGCTTTAGGGACAGCGGAGGAGCCTTATCTTATGCTCCATTCTTCCCGAAGAAGTTACAATTTTGGACGAGTCCCTGTGGTGTCCGATTTGGACTTGGGCCTGACCTCCAGGGGAGAGGCCTTTTGGGGTTTTCGGAATTGTCCGAGGCAATTTTTAATTTGTTTTCCATATTTCATATACGACCGCTTACCCGACGTATCAGGCATCGCGGTCTAATCTTCTAGGAGGGACTTGGAGGTCGTCTGAAGCACAGCCCTATACTCCGGAAAGTCCACAGTTACTCCCTGAGGCGGACAGCTATCAGAAAGGCTCCGTTAAAATACAGCCAGTATAGTCCCCTGGCTGCAAACTAACCACTGGGCACGGAAACGCATAACACCCTGGATTGGGGGAAGGATTTTATCGACTCCCAGGTCTAGAGCCGTAGTGTCCTGTTAATTAGCAGCGTCACCTCAAGCAGGATGTGACAGAGTCGCGAACTAGCGGTCTTGGTCAGATAGAGGCTAGCGCCGTATATAAAGCTACGGCTGTATTGCGCATATTCTGACTCTGCAAAGAACAATGCAGATCTGTAAATACACAGACGCGCGAATATGCCTGACCCCAAGCACACTCGCACATCCACACACCCGCACACCTGCACACTTGCTTGACCCCAAGTTAAGGTTATATACATAAGTTCCAATAGCAAATGGTACAGCGTTAAATGAAGTCAATGGAAATGAAGAAATGTCATGAAATAACTGGACTGTTTAGTACAACAGCTGCAATACCGACATGTTGTATGCATTGCAACAGATGTGGTTAATCTCATATATATATATATATATATATATATATATATATATATATATATATGTATATATATATATATATATATATATATATATATACATATATATACATATATATACATATATATATATATATATATATATATATATACATATATATACATATATATACATATATATATATATATATATATATATATACATATATATATATATATATATATATATATATATATATATATATACATATATATAATATACATATATATTCAATATATATGTTACCTTCTCAGCAACATATTGATACAAAGGACTAGCAACACGTGCCGATTAACACTTTGCTTAAGGCATTTTTGGCTGATATTCTTTACACTGGTGAGATTCATCAAAATTTGCATGTATATAAACTAATATTTATTATTAACACTTTTGACTATTTTGTTTCCACTATTTAGTTTATTTATAATAAAAACTTAATTTTATTTATGCACCGTCTCCACGATTGACGCTTTAAATATCAGAGAGGAGATCCGCAACATCTTCATACGTTTCATATGACCTTAACCATGAAATTGAATTCGGCGGAATGTTGTAAAAGTGATATACGAATTTTTGCTGTTGCTCGTTCTTAGTTGCAAGATAAATATTTGTTGTTTATCAATAGCAGGCGATTTGATATATGCCTAAATGTGTATTTGTTCCAACTAAGTTCCCAATCGTATATATTGATGAGCATCTTAGAACATATGAAGAGGAATGTAAAGAGCCGATTTTGATGCGCTTCTTTCGTGCGCTTTGAGTAGGCAATAGGCAGCACTTCAAATCAGTTATTCCGCATATCAAATCACGCATTTCAATTCACGCGTGAAGTTCAGCTGTTTTTGTCTTCCACAGACACGAGCACACCGACATGGTAAGGGCAGTCAGTTGCTGTCGAATATTCATGCTCGCACTTGTTTTGTTAAAAATGTTCGGCAACCAATTAGAGTACAATTTATTGCTTATGCTTATGACGTAGAGAAAGAGAAATTCACATCGCACAATTCCCTCTGCACTACACCACACGTAAAATGTAATAGAAGCGCATTAAGGGAAGCTCTTCCTCGCAATGACATGCCAATGTTAAATTCAGCACTTTTTAAAGGGAGAGCGATGCACTTCAGTGCTACTTTTGAGCACCTCAGAAGCGCTATTGATGTGCTCCATTTCCGATTGGGTTATACCAAGTAATTCATTATGTGAGTTACTTCGTTATAAATGTTCCACCTTTCCTTGGTTCCACAGTAAAAACCTCTTTATTTGAAAGCAAAATTTTACTTACATTCTTGATATTAAAGATTTTTTTATGCTTATTATACTGCTTGTTTTTTAACTGTTTTTCCTGTTAAATATATACGTGCAACACGAGCACCGAACAACCCATAATTTTAACTACTTTATTGTTTTTGCAGATATTGTAATTATGACACTCGAAGTCTAGAGAAGGAATAGCTTGGATGCTCTTAGTTTTGTAGGCAAAAGGCCTCGTATCCTACGATGGCTTGCAGAAAATTCCATTCAAACAGTTACAAATTTGGAGATAGAAATCTTAAAAATTGTGTACACCGGTTTATTTTTCAAACACTTTGACAACTGGATGGCGACACCAACAACTTTAACGACCAATAAATTTAAACAATCTAAGTTACAATATTTACACTCAAATATTTCACATTGATAAGTGTTGTGAGTTAAAATATGGAGCCATAGCTATTGCAGCATATTTTAGTTCACGACGTATACATATTCACGCATACGGTAAACACGCGTAAAACGTTGTTACGAAATAAATGTAAAACATAAAGAACGTTGACTTTGATTACTGCATAATCATTGCAGTAATTATGAATAATAGAAAACACATAAAGTAGAATTAATTAAAAAGCGAATAAGTAAACAATAACCTGATGCACAAAATGTAAATTATGCGATTATAATAATTCAGTCAATAGGTCAAGCAAACGCAATGACCAAAACAAAGAAAGTGACATCGACCAGGTGTCGACTAAACTGTAAATACGCAATCTAGCTTATTTTCATTACTTATGTGCTTAAATTGGAAGGACCAAAAGCGAGGGGTTGACTCAGGCCAAGAATATGGAGGAGATTGAAGCCATCCTGTCCATGCAACCACAGAGAACTGGAGCGAAGATACCATAGTTTACACACGCGAGTTCCCAAATCCAGTGTATTATCGGCACTAGAAACACACCAAAAACATGAACTGCGCCGCAGAACTCTAAGCGAGGGAGGCTTTAGTTTTTACCACCAAGAGATGTGACGAAACTAAATTGTTCAATTCTGACAGAATGTAAAGAGCTGCACTGTATGCCTTTTCAGAAGAGTCGCAATATCCATATATTTGAGTTTTTCGGAGAGGTCCAAAATCTATCCATCTGCGAATTTCAATATGGTCCATGGCAGATAAATCCTCAATAAAACGATTCATTCAACGATTCAACGATTCAAACGATTTAAGAGGGACATTGGCTTGACACATTCGTCCCAATCAGCGCCTTTGAACCAGAGTTCCTGAAGCAACATTTTGACTTGAATCATAATTGGAAAAAGCCAGTCAAATGGATGAATATAGGTTAATAGACAACATATATATTTATAAAATATATATAGACCCCTAATAAAATAGTCAGTTAGTCAGAGTGAGAGTTGTCTACGCCAGAAAATGACGTCGCGCGCACTGTCTCAATTTTGGTGCCACGTTATAGAAGGCAAATTGCAACTCTGACTTGATCAGTCAGAAGTCGATTCGTTTGTTCTTGTTCTTATTCATTTTCCTTACTTGATTTTTCCCGACACGAACATTGCGCACATTTTTTTGTTCATTTTATATATATATATCTCGACTTTTTATTGTATAAAATTATATCCCTAAAAAGTTCCAATTGTGGACCATATTTAATTAAATTCGTAATATAATGAGTGTCGTGGCGTTTATATATATACTTTCAGGTGTTTTTTCTAATAAATAAAATACATTAAATAAAAAACAGTTCGTTTGTAATCTACGTATTTTTCTCTCTCGTTTCAATACGGAATTTCTTCGGATGTCAAAATTATTGAAATAAATCAAAATTTGATTTAAACATTTACTTTGTGCAATGGTATTGACCACCAACGAAAGGCTTAACAATTCTAAAGGTGATAAAAAGTGTGCTAATGTGAATACAACAACAACCACAAGTAGCAGCAGCACCGCCTTCACAGCAACCGTATTAGCAACAACAATTAATGAAGAAAAACAGCAACAACAACAGCAAGATTTGTCATCAAGTAACAATACCAATCATCTGAAATTGGAAAAGATGATGACAACAAAAACACCGGCAACAAGTCGATTTTTATTTATTATTATTTATTATTTATATTTATGGGTGCCGTAGCTCAGTGTGTTGGCTTTCTGTCGGCAAGCAATTGGCAATTCTTCCGATAGTAACTACTTGCCATGAAAAAGCTTCTAAAAGAACTTTGTGACAAAGCTCAGAAAAAGTGAAGTCACAAGGGTTCTGCCATTCGGAACCGGCTAAAATAAGTAAATAAATAAGTAAATAATTTTTTTTTTCTAAAATAAGTAGGTCCTTCTAATACTGTCCAAAATTTAACACTCACAACAGTTATGGAAGAGAAGCTCGGCCAATGAGACCTTCGGAGATTTAAGTGCCACATATATTTTTTTTTATTATTTCATTATTAAAGAACGGTTAATCAAAAACAACATCAGTACAACACAACCAAGGTATGAGCTCACCGGCATCTCTCTCACATACACAATAGTATTGTTCTAAATTGTGAAGTGTTAGATTGGAAGAAACTGCAAAACACTGCGATCCTTACGATGCCCTCCAGTATATTAGTGTAAAAGTATAAAAGAATATTAGTGTAAATGTATAAAATTATATATTGGTGTAAAATATAAAATTATATAGGTGAAAGTGGTGATAAAGTGAACAAAATCGAAATAAAACAATGTATGTACACGATCGATGAACTCCCCATGTGTGTATATTCTACGTGAGAAAGCAACTCTTTGATATTCTCACACATGAGTAGACAGCGTGAGTTTAGTTATCATGGAATGTCTAAACATGTATGCTTACACAGGTATGCTTACGTAAGTGCAGAACTACGAATTGTGTGGGAAAGTGCTTTGTCAGCATTTTCACACCCAACTACAACTCAGATGGCTCAATATTCTGGCATTCCAGAATTATAAGTAATATTAGTATGGATTGTGTATATCACAATTTCGAGTAATGTTGGTTTGTGTATTGACAAATATGTAGTTCCCAATTTCGGGAAATATGTCGCGAGGCAAAATATGCATATGTGTATATTTCATATTTTGGCTCTCAACAACGGCAAGGATAAGGTGGTCCTTTGCCACGTCACTGAAGGAACGCGCCTGGGGTGTTAACTGTAGCCGAAGCCGAAGTGTTCGCCTTTTTTGGCTTAGACAGATGCTCTTCTTGCGAGCGTTGCCGTTAGGACGCAAGTCCAGAAGAACGGGTATTTTTGCGTTCAGCGATTATGCCTTTTGTCCACTCCAGAGATTCTTTTTCTCGCTCTTAGAGTTCTGTTACCAGGACGGTATCGAACTTTTCACAAATTCTGAAAGCGGCTCTTCTTTTCCGATATGTCAGGATAGACCCGCTAATTGGTTTAGCGGGAGCCTTCAAATTAGAGGCAGTAGCTGAAGCTGATTGAGCTAAGTCCAAAGGGGATGTGGCTGCTGAAACAGGTGTCACAGCCTTTGTTAGTGTCTTAATAGCAGCGGGTCTTGATATGGTGGCCACAGACCCTTTGCTAATTTGCACTGATTTTCTCGATTCCAGTGGTTTAGTGGCGAGAACTGGTGTGTTCCTGCAGACAGGTGCTTTAGGGACAGCGGAGGAGCCTTATCTTATGCTCCATTCTTCCCGAAGAAGTTACAATTTTGGACGAGTCCCTGTGGTGTCCGATTTGGACTTGGGCCTGACCTCCAGGGGAGAGGCCTTTTGGGGTTTTCGGAATTGTCCGAGGCAATTTTTAATTTGTTTTCCATATTTCATATACGACCGCTTACCCGACGTATCAGGCATCGCGGTCTAATCTTCTAGGAAGGACTTGGAGGTCGTCTGAAGCACAGCCCTATACTCCGGAAAGTCCACAGTTACTCTCTGAGGCGGACAGCTATCAGAAAGACTCCGTTAAAATACAGCCAGTATAGTCCCCTGGCTGCAAACTAAACACTGGGCACGGAAACGCATAACACCCTGGATTGGGGGAAGGATTTTATCGACTCCCAGGTCTAGAGCCGTAGTGTTCTGTTAATTAGCAGCGTCACCTCAAGCAGGATGTGACAGAGTCGCGAACTAGCGGTCTTGGTTAGATAGAGGCTAGCGCCGTATATAAAGATACGGCTGTATTGCGCATATTCTGACTCTGCAAAGAACAATGCAGATCTGTAAATACACAGACGCGCGAATATGCCTGACCTCAAGCACACTCGCACATCCACACACCTGCACACTTGCTTGACCCCAAGTTAAGGTTATATACATAAGTTCCAATAGCAAATGGTACAGCGTTAAATGAAGTCAATGGAAATGAAGAAATGTCATGAAATAACTGGACTGTTTAGTATAACAGCTGCAACACCGACATGTTGTATGCATTGCAACAGATGTGGTTAATCTCATATATATATATATATATATATATATATATATATATATATATATATATATATATATATATATATATATATATATATATACATATATATAATATACATATATATTCAATATATATGTTACCTTCTCAGCAACATATTGATACAAAGGACTAGCAACACGTGCCGATTAACACTTTGCTTAAGGCATTTTTGGCTGATATTCTTTACACTGGTGAGATTCATCAAAATTTGCATGTATATAAACTAATATTTATTATTAACACTTTTGACTATTTTCACTAATTTTCCTCATAATTTCGGTATTTATAACTGTTTTAATTACTTCTATTTCAGTTTTATTATCAATTAATTTATACGTTCATATGTTTTACCCCTTCCGCATTGTATGCTTTTAATCACAGAATTTTTTAAATTGACTAAATTTATACGCATATAACGAATTACTTTCCACTATTTAGTTTATTTATAATAAAAACTTAATTTTATTTATGCACCGTCTCCACGATTGACGATTTAAATATCAGAGAGGAGATCCGCAACATCTTCATACGTTTCATATGACCTTAACCATGAAATTGAATTCGGCGGAATGTTGTAAAAGTGATATACGAATTTTTGCTGTTGCTCGTTCTTAGTTGCAAGATAAATATTTGTTGTTTATCAATAGCAGGCGATTTGATATATGCCTAAATGTGTATTTGTTCCAACTAAGTTCCCAATCGTATATATTGATGAGCATCTTAGAACATATGAAGAGGAATGTAAAGAGCCGATTTTGATGCGCTTCTTTCGTGCGCTTTGAGTAGGCAATAGGCAGCACTTCAAATCAGTTATTCCGCATATCAAATCACGCATTTCAATTCACGCGTGAAGTTCAGCTGTTTTTGTCTTCCACAGACACGAGCACACAGACATGGTAAGGGCAGTCAGTTGCTGTCGAATATTCATGCTGTGAGGTTTTGCTCGCACTTGTTTTGTTAAAAATGTTCGGCAACCAATTAGAGTACAATTTATTGCTTATGCTTATGACGTAGAGAAAGAGAAATTCACATCGCACAATTCCCTCTGCACTACACCACACGTAAAATGTAATAGAAGCGCATTAAGGGAAGCGCTTCCTCGCAATGACATGCCAATGTTAAATTCAGCACTTTTTAAAGGGAGAGCGATGCACTTCAGTGCTACTTTTGAGCACCTCAGAAGCGCTATTGATGTGCTCCATTTCCGATTGGGTTATACCAAGTAATTCATTATGTGAGTTACTTCGTTATAAATGTTCCACCTTTCCTTGGTTCCACAGTAAAAACCTCTTTATTTGAAAGCAAAATTTTACTTACATTCTTGATATTAAAGATTTTTTTATGCTTATTATACTGCTTGTTTTTTAACTGTTTTTCCTGTTAAATATATACGTGCAACACGAGCACCGGACAACCCATAATTTTAACTACTTTATTGTTTTTGCAGATATTGTAATTATGACACTCGAAGTCTAGAGAAGGAATAGCTTGGATGCTCTTAGTTTTGTAGGCAAAAAGGCCTCGTATCCTACGATGGCTTGCAGAAAATTCCATTCAAACAGTTACAAATTTGGAGATAGAAATCTTAAAAATTGTGTACACCGGTTTATTTTTCAAACACTTTGACAACTGGATGGCGACACCAACAACTTTAACAACCAATAAATTTAAACAATCTAAGTTACAATATTTACACTCAAATATTTCACATTGATAAGTGTTGTGAGTTAAAATATGGAGCCATAGCTATTGCAGCATATTTTAGTTCACGACGTATACATATTCACGCATACGGTAAACACGCGTAAAACGTTGTTACGAAATAAATGTAAAACATAAAGAACGTTGACTTTGATTACTGCATAATCATTGCAGTAATTATGAATAATAGAAAACACATAAAGTAGAATTAATTAAAAAGCGAATAAGTAAACAATAACCTGATGCACAAAATGTAAATTATGCGATTATAATAATTCAGTCAATAGGTCAAGCAAACGCAATGACCAAAACAAAGAAAGTGACATCGACCAGGTGTCGACTAAACTGTAAATACGCAATCTAGCTTATTTTCATTACTTATGTGCTTAAATTGGAAGGACCAAAAGCGAGGGGTTGACTCAGGCCAAGAATATGGAGGAGATTGAAGCCATCCTGTCCATGCAACCACAGAGAACTGGAGCGAAGATACCATAGTTTACACACGCGAGTTCCCAAATCCAGTGTATTATCGGCACTAGAAACACACCAAAAACATGAACTGCGCCGCAGAACTCTAAGCGAGGGAGGCTTTAGTTTTTACCACCAAGAGATGTGACGAAACTAAATTGTTCAATTCTGACAGAATGTAAAGAGCTGCACTGTATGCCTTTTCAGAAGAGTCGCAATATCCATATATTTGAGTTTTTCGGAGAGGTCCAAAATCTATCCATCTGCGAATTTCAATATGGTCCATGGCAGATAAATCCTCAATAAAACGATTCATTCAACGATTCAACGATTCAAACGATTTAAGAGGGACATTGGCTTGACACATTCGTCCCAATCAGCGCCTTTGATCCAGAGTTCCTGAAGCAACATTTTGACTTGAATCATAATTGGAAAAAGCCAGTCAAATGGATGAATATAGGTTAATAGACAACATATATATTTATAAAATATATATAGACCCCTAATAAAATAGTCAGTTAGTCAGAGTGAGAGTTGTCTACGCCAGAAAATGACGTCGCGCGCACTGTCTCAATTTTGGTGCCACGTTATAGAAGGCAAATTGCAACTCTGACTTGATCAGTCAGAAGTCGATTCGTTTGTTCTTGTTCTTATTCATTTTCCTTACTTGATTTTTCCCGACACGAACAGTGCGCACATTTTTTTGTTCATTTTATATATATATATCTCGACTTTTTATTGTATAAAATTATATCCCTAAAAAGTTCCAATTGTGGACCATATTTAATTAAATTCGTAATATAATGAGTGTCGTGGCGTTTATATATATACTTTCAGGTGTTTTTTCTAATAAATAAAATACATTAAATAAAAAACAGTTCGTTTGTAATCTACGTATTTTTCTCTCTCGTTTCAATACGGAATTTCTTCCGATGTCAAAATTATTGAAATAAATCAAAATTTGATTTAAACATTTACTTTGTGCAATGGTATTGACCACCAACGAAAGGCTTAACAATTCTAAAGGTGATAAAAAGTGTGCTAATGTGAATACAACAACAACCACAAGTAGCAGCAGCACCGCCTTCACAGCAACCGTATTAGCAACAACAATTAATGAAGAAAAACAGCAACAACAACAGCAAGATTTGTCATCAAGTAACAATACCAATCATCTGAAATTGGAAAAGATGATGACAACAAAAACACCGGCAACAAGTCGATTTTTATTTATTATTATTTATTATTTATATTTATGGGTGCCGTAGCTCAGTGTGTTGGCTTTCTGTCGGCAAGCAATTGGCAATTCTTCCGATAGTAACTACTTGCCATGAAAAAGCTTCTAAAAGAACTTTGTGACAAAGCTCAGAAAAAGTGAAGTCACAAGGGTTCTGCCATTCGGAACCGGCTAAAATAAGTAAATAAATAAGTAAATAATTTTTTTTTTCTAAAATAAGTAGGTCCTTCTAATACTGTCCAAAATTTAACACTCACAACAGTTATGGAAGAGAAGCTCGGCCAATGAGACCTTCGGAGATTTAAGTGCCACATATATTTTTTTTTATTATTTCATTATTAAAGAACGGTTAATCAAAAACAACATCAGTACAACACAACCAAGGTATGAGCTCACCGGCATCTCTCTCACATACACAATAGTATTGTTCTAAATTGTGAAGTGTTAGATTGGAAGAAACTGCAAAACACTGCGATCCTTACGATGCCCTCCAGTATATTAGTGTAAAAGTATAAAAGAATATTAGTGTAAATGTATAAAATTATATATTGGTGTAAAATATAAAATTATATAGGTGAAAGTGGTGATAAAGTGAACAAAATCGAAATAAAACAATGTATGTACACGATCGATGAACTCCCCATGTGTGTATATTCTACGTGAGAAAGCAACTCTTTGATATTCTCACACATGAGTAGACAGCGTGAGTTTAGTTATCATGGAATGTCTAAACATGTATGCTTACGTAAGTGCAGAACTACGAATTGTGTGGGAAAGTGCTTTGTCAGCATTTTCACACCCAACTACAACTCAGATGGCTCAATATTCTGGCATTCCAGAATTATAAGTAATATTAGTATGGATTGTGTATATCACAATTTCGAGTAATGTTGGTTTGTGTATTGACAAATATGTAGTTCCCAATTTCGGGAAATATGTCGCGAGGCAAAATATGCATATGTGTATATTTCATATTTTGGCTCTCAACAACGGCAAGGATAAGGTGGTCCTTTGCCACGTCACTGAAGGAACGCGCCTGGGGTGTTAACTGTAGCCGAAGCCGAAGTGTTCGCCTTTTTTGGCTTAGACAGATGCTCTTCTTGCGAGCGTTGCCGTTAAGACGCAAGTCCAGAAGAACGGGTATTTTTGCGTTCAGCGATTATGCCTTTTGCCCACTCCAGAGATTCTTTTTCTCGCTCTTAGAGTTCTGTTACCAGGACGGTACCGAACTTTTCACAAATTCTGAAAGCGGCTCTTCTTTTCCGATATGTCAGGATAGACCCGCTAATTGGTTTAGCGGGAGCCTTCAAATTAGAGGCAGTAGCTGAAGCTGATTGAGCTAAGTCCAAAGGGGATGTGGCTGCTGAAACAGGTGTCACAGCCTTTGTTAGTGTCTTAATAGCAGCGGGTCTTGATATGGTGGCCACAGACCCTTTGCTAACTTGCACTGATTTTCTCGATTCCAGTGGTTTAGTGGCGAGAACTGGTGTGTTCCTGCAGACAGGTGCTTTAGGGACAGCGGAGGAGCCTTATCTTATGCTCCATTCTTCCCGAAGAAGTTACAATTTTGGACGAGTCCCTGTGGTGTCCGATTTGGACTTGGGCCTGACCTCCAGGGGAGAGGCCTTTTGGGGTTTTCGGAATTGTCCGAGGCAATTTTTAATTTGTTTTCCATATTTCATATACGACCGCTTACCCGACGTATCAGGCATCGCGGTCTAATCTTCTAGGAAGGACTTGGAGGTCGTCTGAAGCACAGCCCTATACTCCGGAAAGTCCACAGTTACTCCCTGAGGCGGACAGCTATCAGAAAGACTCCGTTAAAATACAGCCAGTATAGTCCCCTGGCTGCAAACTAAACACTGGGCACGGAAACGCATAACACCCTGGATTGGGGGAAGGATTTTATCGACTCCCAGGTCTAGAGCCGTAGTGTTCTGTTAATTAGCAGCGTCACCTCAAGCAGGATGTGACAGAGTCGCGAACTAGCGGTCTTGGTCAGATAGAGGCTAGCGCCGTATATAAAGCTACGGCTGTATTGCGCATATTCTGACTCTGCAAAGAACAATGCAGATCTGTAAATACACAGACGCGCGAATATGCCTGACCTCAAGCACACTCGCACATCCACACACCTGCACACTTGCTTGACCCCAAGTTAAGGTTATATACATAAGTTCCAATAGCAAATGGTACAGCGTTAAATGAAGTCAATGGAAATGAAGAAATGTCATGAAATAACTGGACTGTTTAGTATAACAGCTGCAACACCGACATGTTGTATGCATTGCAACAGATGTGGTTAATCTCATATATATATATATATATATATATATATATATATATATATATATATATATATATATATATATATATATATATATATACATATATATAATATACATATATATTCAATATATATGTTACCTTCTCAGCAACATATTGATACAAAGGACTAGCAACACGTGCCGATTAACACTTTGCTTAAGGCATTTTTGGCTGATATTCTTTACACTGGTGAGATTCATCAAAATTTGCATGTATATAAACTAATATTTATTATTAACACTTTTGACTATTTTCACTAATTTTCCTCATAATTTCGGTATTTATAACTGTTTTAATTACTTCTATTTCAGTTTTATTATCAATTAATTTATACGTTCATATGTTTTACCCCTTCCGCATTGTATGCTTTTAATCACAGAATTTTTTAAATTGACTAAATTTATACGCATATAACGAATTACTTTCCACTATTTAGTTTATTTATAATAAAAACTTAATTTTATCTATGCACCGTCTCCACGATTGACGCTTTAAATATCAGAGAGGAGATCCGCAACATCTTCATACGTTTCATATGACCTTAACCATGAAATTGAATTCGGCGGAATGTTGTAAAAGTGATATACGAATTTTTGCTGTTGCTCGTTCTTAGTTGCAAGATAAATATTTGTTGTTTATCAATAGCAGGCGATTTGATATATGCCTAAATGTGTATTTGTTCCAACTAAGTTCCCAATCGTATATATTGATGAGCATCTTAGAACATATGAAGAGGAATGTAAAGAGCCGATTTTGATGCGCTTCTTTCGTGCGCTTTGAGTAGGCAATAGGCAGCACTTCAAATCAGTTATTCCGCATATCAAATCACGCATTTCAATTCACGCGTGAAGTTCAGCTGTTTTTGTCTTCCACAGACACGAGCACACAGACATGGTAAGGGCAGTCAGTTGCTGTCGAATATTCATGCTGTGAGGTTTTGCTCGCACTTGTTTTGTTAAAAATGTTCGGCAACCAATTAGAGTACAATTTATTGCTTATGCTTATGACGTAGAGAAAGAGAAATTCACATCGCACAATTCCCTCTGCACTACACCACACGTAAAATGTAATAGAAGCGCATTAAGGGAAGCGCTTCCTCGCAATGACATGCCAATGTTAAATTCAGCACTTTTTAAAGGGAGAGCGATGCACTTCAGTGCTACTTTTGAGCACCTCAGAAGCGCTATTGATGTGCTCCATTTCAGATTGGGTTATACCAAGTAATTCATTATGTGAGTTACTTCGTTATAAATGTTCCACCATTCCTTGGTTCCACAGTAAAAACCTCTTTATTTGAAAGCAAAATTTTACTTACATTCTTGATATTAAAGATTTTTTTATGCTTATTATACTGCTTGTTTTTTAACTGTTTTTCCTGTTAAATATATACGTGCAACACGAGCACCGGACAACCCATAATTTTAACTACTTTATTGTTTTTGCAGATATTGTAATTATGACACTCGAAGTCTAGAGAAGGAATAGCTTGGGTGCTCTTAGTTTTGTAGGCAAAAGGCCTCGTATCCTACGATGGCTTGCAGAAAATTCCATTCAAACAGTTACAAATTTGGAGATAGAAATCTTAAAAATTGTGTACACCGGTTTATTTTTCAAACACTTTGACAACTGGATGGCGACACCAACAACTTTAACAACCAATAAATTTAAACAATCTAAGTTACAATATTTACACTCAAATATTTCACATTGATAAGTGTTGTGAGTTAAAATATGGAGCCATAGCTATTGCAGCATATTTTAGTTCACGACGTATACATATTCACGCATACGGTAAACACGCGTAAAACGTTGTTACGAAATAAATGTAAAACATAAAGAACGTTGACTTTGATTACTGCATAATCATTGCAGTAATTATGAATAATAGAAAACACATAAAGTAGAATTAATTAAAAAGCGAATAAGTAAACAATAACCTGATGCACAAAATGTAAATTATGCGATTATAATAATTCAGTCAATAGGTCAAGCAAACGCAATGACCAAAACAAAGAAAGTGACATCGACCAGGTGTCGACTAAACTGTAAATACGCAATCTAGCTTATTTTCATTACTTATGTGCTTAAATTGGAAGGACCAAAAGCGAGGGGTTGACTCAGGCCAAGAATATGGAGGAGATTGAAGCCATCCTGTCCATGCAACCATAGAGAACTGGAGCGAAGATACCATAGTTTACACACGCGAGTTCCCAAATCCAGTGTATTATCGGCACTAGAAACACACCAAAAACATGAACTGCGCCGCAGAACTCTAAGCGAGGGAGGCTTTAGTTTTTACCACCAAGAGATGTGACGAAACTAAATTGTTCAATTCTGAGAGAATGTAAAGAGCTGCACTGTATGCCTTTTCAGAAGAGTCGCAATATCCATATATTTGAGTTTTTCGGAGAGGTCCAAAATCTATCCATCTGCGAATTTCAATATGGTCCATGGCAGATAAATCCTCAATAAAACGATTCAATTTTAAGAGGGACATTGGCTTGACACATTCGTCCCAATCAGCGCCTTTGAACCAGAGTTCCTGAAGCAACATTTTGACTTGAATCATAATTGGAAAAAGCCAGTCAAATGGATGAATATAGGTTAATAGACAACATATATATTTATAAAATATATATAGACCCCTAATAAAATAGTCAGTTAGTCAGAGTGAGAGTTGTCTACGCCAGAAAATGACGTCGCGCGCACTGTCTCAATTTTGGTGCCACGTTATAGAAGGCAAATTGCAACTCTGACTTGATCAGTCAGAAGTCGATTCGTTTGTTCTTGTTCTTATTCATTTTCCTTACTTGATTGTTCCCGACACGAACAGTGCGCACATTTTTTTGTTCATTTTATATATATATATATCTCGACTTTTTATTGTATAAAATTATATCCCTAAAAAGTTCCAATTGTGGAACATATTTAATTAAATTCGTAATATAATGAGTGTCGTGGCGTTTATATATTTTTGAGGTGTTTTTTCTAATAAATAAAATACATTAAATAAAAAACAGTTCGTTTGTAATCTACGTATTTTTCTCTCTAGTTTCAACACGGAATTTCTTCCGATGTCAAAATTATTGAAATAAATCAAAATTTGATTTAAACATTTACTTTGTGCAATGGTATTGACCAACGAAAGGCTTAACAATATAAAAAGTGTGCTAATGTGAATACAAGTAGCAGCAGCACCGCCTTCACAGCAACCGTATTAGCAACAACAATTAATGAAGAAAAACAGCAACAACAACAGCAAGATTTGTCATCAAGTAACAATACCAATCATCTGAAATTGGAAAAGATGATGACAACAAAAACACCGGCAACAAGTCGATTTTTATTTATTATTATTTATTATTTATATTTATGGGTGCCGTAGCTCAGTGTGTTGGCTTTCTGTCGGCAAGCAATTGGCAATTCTTCCGATAGTAACTACTTGCCATGAAAAAGCTTCTAAAAGAACTTTGTGACAAAGCTCAGAAAAAGTGAAGTCACAAGGGTTCTGCCATTCGGAACCGGCTAAAATAATTAAATAAATAAGTAAATAATTTTTTTTTTCTAAAATAAGTAGGTCCTTCTAATACTGTCCAAAATTTAACACTCACAACAGTTATGGAAGAGAAGCTCGGCCAATGAGACTTTCGGAGATTTAAGTGCCACATATATTTTTTTTTATTATTTCATTATTAAAGAACGGTTAATCAAAAACAACATCAGTACAACACAACCAAGGTATGAGCTCACCGGCATCTCTCTCACATACACAATAGTATTGTTCTAAATTGTGAAGTGTTAGATTGGAAGAAACTGCAAAACACTGCGATCCTTACGATGCCCTCCAGTATATTAGTGTAAAAGTATAAAAGAATATTAGTGTAAATGTATAAAATTATATATTGGTGTAAAATATAAAATTATATAGGTGAAAGTGGTGATAAAGTGAACAAAATCGAAATAAAACAATAAAGTAACAGGAGACTGGGTAGAAGGTGAGTATATTCTACCAACTCAATTCTACATTTCAGGTAACCAGTGTTGAAGTTCCGAAATAACACTCAACCCTTTGGGCATTAGGTTAATCTGTACCTCACGGTTCAAGTTTCTTTGGTTCATGCACTGGTGGGCGCTGATTTATTTTGGGAGTGGGAATATTAGCAAAGGGGTGTTGTCTAAAGGGTAGGACTTTAGTCATCAGATAACGTCAAGTGTTGTAATGGAAGCAATACACAACACACCATTCAACAATATGTATAAAATAACATATTTAGCACCAGCCACCTGGAACTGCAAGAGTTTAATTATGAAATTCAATATGTGAAAGGTAACGAAAATAAAGTGACCGATTTTTTGAGTAGACAACGAAATGCACCACTCATAAATGAAAGTAACGACGTTGAATTTAATTTTGAGATATCCAATACTGTTCACTTTGCAGGTGAAGAGTAGTTGGAGTATATAGGCATTAAATATGAAATAGTAAACAAATATAAGTTGGAAATCATTCTAACTTACAGCACCGGTGGGGAAGTCACACTAATTTATAAACAAAAAATAATTGAAATAATAGAAAGTGAAACTAAACTCAGGGACAAAAGCAAACAAAATGCATTAAACCTGGTCATATAGAAACAGCTGATGGAGATTACCATAAAATTCAGTTAACTCTTATTTTGTTTTTCTCACATAACGAACGCATTAAATTCATGAAATCTGCAATGAGAGCAATTGCAATTCACAATGAAGAAAAACTGCATAAGCAAATAACCACTTATCATATTGCACTAAAGAGTCAATGCATAGTGTTATTTCGAGTGTTATTATACAATTTAAAGGACAAAATTTACTATTCCAAGTTGAAAGGCTATATTCAGCTTATTATCTACAATTATGGAAAATGCCAAAGAATTAAATATAATCAAAACCCAAATTTAAATCTGTAGAACCAGGTGGTCTGGTGGTATTTTCGCAAGGTAACGTGTCTAACTGCCTCAACCGGGTGGGGCTAGCGCCATCCTTGTTGAACTCATGGCAAGTCAACTCACTGGCTGTCATGTAGTTTGATCTGAGCGCTATGTGATGATACCTTTATTTGTTAATGAGGGTAGTCATATAGCTTGCTCTGCTTACTATGTGATGGCGCTTTCATTATTATTAATGGGGGCCCTCCTTGTTGTGACCACCGGGCAACGTCTTCCTGGCACCCGCTGGGAGGCGGCTGAAGTGAGTGGCGAAAATC
Source organism: Megamerina dolium (assembly GCA_963854835.1). Lineage (NCBI taxonomy): Eukaryota > Metazoa > Arthropoda > Insecta > Diptera > Megamerinidae > Megamerina > Megamerina dolium. The sequence continues at coordinate 16,520,955 of OY978530.1, read as the reverse complement.
TCCTCGGTTAGAGGTTGTGCGTTGGGTTTGGGACCCGCCACATAAAAACCCCCCCCAATGAAAAAACAAATATGCCTCGGATAAGGACTACCGCTTTTGTTGATAACCCCCGCAAACGAAAAAAGGACAATGATTTACGGATATGCACCTGGAATGTCCGGTCCCTTTATAGGGAGGGTGCCTCAATCCAGCTGGTTGATGTCCTCGAAAAATACAGAGCTGACATCACCGCTCTCCAGGAAATGCGATGGACAGGACAGGGCTGCTCCAAAAGAGCGTCCTGTGACATCTACTACAGTTGCCATGCTGAAAGGCACGAATTAGGATGTGGATTTTTGGTCAGCAAGAGACTACGACATCTTGTCTCACAGTTCACGCCTGTGAACGAACGGCTGGCCACAATCCGTATCAAGGCGAAATTCTTCAACATCAGCCTTATATGTGCCCACGCTCCGACGGATGAGAAGGACAATGTGACCAAGGAGAGCTTCTTTCAGCGCCTCGAAGAAGCTTATGACCGCTGCCCCCGCTACGATATCAAAATCGTGCTTGGCGACTTTAATGCCAGGGTGGGCAAGGAAGGTACCTTTGGTCCAACTGTCGGAAAATTCAGCCTCCACCAGAACACCTCCGATAACGGAATGAGGCTGATCGACTTCGCCGCAGCACGAAACATGGTAATTGGTGGTACCAGATTCCAGCATCTCGACATCCACAAAGCGACATGGCTGTCTCCAGATCAACGTACAAGAAACCAAATTGATCATGTGGTGATTGACGGAAGGCATACTTCCAGTGTGATGGACGTTAAATCGATCTGTGGTGCCAACATCGACTCGGATCACTACCTTGTTGCAGCTAAGGTGCGCACACGCTTATGTGTCGCAAATAACAAGAGAAGTCCCACACAGAGAAAGCTCGACGTCAGTAAGCTGCGATCACCAGAGACAGCACATGCATTTTCCACTCGACTATCGGATCTGCTTATGCAGATCACTCCCCCACTTGATGATATATGCGCACGGTGGACACATATATCTCACTCCATGACTTCCATTCTTCGATAAGATCAAGCGCCTGAGTGGAGGTTTAAATCCCGGAGCCTCTTCTTGTCGTGATGGAAATGGGAATCTGGTTACAGATGTCCAGAGTGTACTGAGCCTATGGAGGGAACACTTCTTCACGTTACTGAATGGCGATGCTATGAACAATTCCGCCAGTGGAGGAGATTGCCCGATAACCCCAATTACAGATGATGGTGTTGATGTTCCACCACCCGACTATGACGAGCTTGAAACGGCCATTTTAAGGCTGAAGAACAACAAAGCTGCAGGTGCTGATGGCCTGCCTGCCGAGTTGTTTAAGACCGGAGGCGATGAGCTGCTCACCCGCATGCACCAGCTCATAAGCAGAATATGGTCGTATGAAAGCATGCCTGATGATTGGAGGCTCAGTGTTCTCTGTCCTGTACACAAAAAAGGAGACCCCAAAATTTGCGCCAACCACCGTGGAATAAGTCTCCTTAGCATCGCATACAAGGTTCTATCAAGCGTACTGTGTGAAAGGTTGAAGCCTATGCTCAGCAACCTGATTGGACCGTATCAGTGTGGCTTCAGACCTGGTAAATCCACCATCGAGCAGATTTTCAGACTGCGCCAAATCCTGGAGAAGACCCAAGAAAAACAGATCGACATACACCACCTATTTGTTGATTATAAAGCCGCTTTCGACAGTCCGGTAAGGGATTACCTCTATGCAACAATGTCTGAGTTCGGTATTCCTGTAAAGCTCATTCGACTTTGTAGAATGACACTGCATAACTCCCGTTGTTCAGTGAAAATTGGGAAGGACCTCTCCGCACCGTTTAATACCGAACGGGGTTTCAGACAAGGTGATTCGTTATCGTGCGACTTCTTCAATCTTATTATGGAGAAAATAATACCAGCTGCTGATCTACGACATAATGGCACTATCTTCAACAAAAGTGTCATGCTGTTAGCGTATGCCGACGATATTGACATAATCGGCATGAACACGCGAGCAGTCAGTGCAGCATTCTCAGAGTTGGAAAGAGAATCGCGTCGGATGGGTCTCACAGTGAACGAGGGCAAAACGAAGTATCTAGTGTCAACAAATAGCATGTCACTGTTGACAACTACGCTTTTGAAGTAGTAAGGGACTTTGTCTATCTTGGAACCAGCATTAACAGCAGTAATGACGTCAGCTTGGAGATCATGCGTAGGATCACTCTTGCGGACAGGTGCTACTTTGGGCTAAGTAAGCAATTGAGAAGTCGAGCCCTCTCTCGAAGAACGAAAACTACACTCTACAAGTCTCTCATCATGCCTGTCCTAACATATGGCGCTGAAGCCTGGACAATTTCCACCTCGGATGAGCGAATGTTTGGAGTTTTCGAGAGAAAAGTCCTACGCAAGATCTTTGGACCTATTTGCGTTGGTGGTGAGTACCGAATAAGGTACAACCATGAGCTGTACGAGCTGTATGCCGATATTGACATAGTAAAGCGCATCAAAATCCAGCGGCTGCGCTGGCTAGGTCATGTCGAGCGAATGGAAGAAAACGCTCCAGCTAAGAAGGTGTTATATTCGGAACCCGCTGGAGGACGACGCAGAAGAGGAAGACCAAACCTCAGGTGGAAAGACCAAGTACTGGAGAACCTGAAGGCGCTTGGAATTTCTAACTGGCGCCAGCTAGCGAAGAACAGAGATGGCTGGCGAAGCATGTTATTTTCGGCCTAAATCGATATTCGGTTGTTATGGCCACATAAGTAAGTAAAGTAGAAACTCCAGCAACGAAAATAATACATATAGACATCTTCTACTACAAACAAATGCATTTCGTAATCGTTATCGACAAATTAACAAAGTTCACAACATCATACAGCATAAAAAACAACAAGTGATACACCACTTCACAAAGTTTACAACAAATATTGTCCTACCTCAACACTGAACAAGTTGACTCACATTTCAGAACACCAAACGCACATATCAGTAACGCAGTAGAGCTATTGCACTCAACACTTACTAAGAAAATAGAAAATACTGAGTCACAATAAGAAATTATAATAACAGATATCACTTAACAATAAAACACATACCTTCCGAAGCAAAAGAACCTGTTGAGGTCAGCATTTTACGAGACCGATTAGCTACAGTCAAAGAGTACTTAAAAACAAAAAAAATTTTAACAGATGAAACTATATAGAACATAAGCAGATACGGCGTGTGTCTTACAAGCGAGTAAGACACACAAATGAGAATTATTACAAAATTTTACCACTACAAAATGTACATGAAACAAACGACCATTAAAATTTACAGGCGACTCTGTAAGGGTACCAGCATCGTTTTGCTAGGTTTTATCGAAAGTTCTTTCTCTTGACACCAGTGTTGTGTGATGTCAAGTGCTAGTTGCATGCGCTCAGTTATGGTAAAGTCAAATTTGCCTCTAACCATAATTATTAAGACATCTGCAAAGCCCTGAACTTCGTATCCGAGATCATAGAAAGTTTGCAAAAGCTCGTCATTCACCAATAACCATAGAAGCGGCGATAAAACGCCTCCTTGAGGACAACCCTTGGTTGACTTGACAATTAATTTTTCTGTCCCCATTTCGTAAATTATTGTCCTATTTTTCAGCATATTAAGAACCCATGTTATGATCAGTCTATGAATTTTCTTCCTGACCATACCTTCCTCAATGGACCTGAAAGAAGCATTGTCAAAAACTCCTGTAATGTAAACCAATGTTCAAAGAGCTATTTCTTTACCCTCTAATGCCTGTTTGATTTTAATCGTTAGGCAATGTATTGCAGTCTCAGTCGACTTGCCTGACTGGTAAGCATATTGCTCAGTATAGAGTGGTGTATCATTAAGATAAACTTTTCTGATGTACTGATCTATAATTTTTTCCATTGCTTTTAGCAGGAAGGATGTTAGGCATATGGGCCTAAAGGATTTGGGCGTGTGATCCGCCTTTTTCTCTGCTTTCACGATGAACGCGACCATAGTTTTTGTCCATGATTTAGGCACTGCACCTAATTTCAGGCTTATCCTGAAAATTTTTGTTAGAATTGGTGCTAAGACATTAGCCCCTTGCCGGAGAAGGCAAGGTTTAATATCATCAACACCGGGAGATTTAACTGGATTAAATGTCCATCTAGTTTTGTTGACGGTGAAAATTTTACGAGCCAGTAATAGTGACCTGCGTATAGCCATCAAGAAACTGATTTCCTCGATGCATTCACTGTCCTCATCATAGGTGGCACAGTCTGGAAAGTCTCGTTTCTTTCAGAACATAAGTATAATTTCTGCCTGCCCTTTTAAGTGTAGAAAGACCAACTGAGTAATCTTTTTTGAGCGATTTCTGGAGTCTCTCTTAGACTCTCTCAGTTTGTTATTATAAGCCGTTAAGGCACATTTATAGGATACCCAGTCCCCATTGGACTTGGCTTTATTAAAAAACTGACGTGCTTTCTTGTGGAACTTGTTAAGTTCCTCGCTCCACCAAGGGACGTTCCTAAAACGTTTCTTCACCACCAAGTCGCAGCTCTTTTCGAAAGCTCCAGTTATTGTTTTTTCAAGTTTTCTGACCTCGAGGTCCAGTTCTTTAGAATTGTTAACTCTCTCACTTAGGCACCCTAAATTTTGCTCTAAGTAGAAGTTATACAGCGACCAATTGGTCTTCCTAACATTCCAAATTTCGAAGATGTCTTCAATTTCCCCTCTTAGATCAAAGCGTATATAACGATGATCCGATAAGGAGACTTCATCTAACCTCCAGTTAGAAATGTTATTAGATATAAATGCACTGGTTATAGTGAGATCTAGCACCTCCCCCTGATTACATATACAAAAGTTGGTTCATTTCCCGTATCTAACACCACAATGTTGTTAGTAGTAATGAAATGAAAAAGTGACTCACCTCGAGTGTTTGTATCCGTACTTCCCCATGCCGTATGATGTGCATTTGCGTCGCAACATATCACCCATTGAAGATTCCGAGTGAGGCAGTAACCCATGAGCTGCAGGAGCTCCTGGGTTACCAGGAAGTTCATCGTTACCAGAAAGGTACATGGAGGCCAGTACAATTGTTCTTCGTCCTCTCGCACTGTGTACTTCTGCCTGTACCGCCACCAGATCACGTTGTAGGAGCTCTGAAATTTTAAGAAATTTAGTATTTTTGCTGATAAGCATCGCTGCCCTAGGTCGGTCAGCTTTTCTGTTTTAGATCAACTTATATGTCTTTGGATGCAGACCATTTATTTGTCCATCTGCGGCCCAAGGTTCTTCGATGGTCACAAAGTCCAGACAAGTTTGTTCTACCACGGCACTGAGTCTATATGAGGCTGCTATTACTGGTGGAGATTTATTTGGAGACATTTGAGCTGCCTCCAATTGACAGTTTACATTCGAGGTGGAGTCTGGACATTATTTCCCAGACTGTCCCCTTCGGACCTTACCACCTCTCGTGGCCTCCGGATCCTTGCGTTCCCATTTCCTAAGCCGACCAGAGAGCAAAAAGGGTTTTGGACGCCAGACACTGGTGTTGCCTCACTCTGCCCTCGGTGCTGGCTTTGCGGTGCTGGAAACCGTTTTCGGCTTTCGGCTATTTATCTGGGTCTTAGCTGGGCACTGCCAAAGCCATAAAAGATTTTTGTTGCCCAGCTTTTCGACCACTTCAGTAAACTATAGGTCCAGGGCCATCGCCAGCTCGACAAGGTCACCTTTATGAAGCCTGTTTAGCACCCGCCATTCGCTAACACAAATGTCCGAGTTCTGTGACTCAATCTGCCCCAGAATTCGGTCATTTTGTCACGATACTGAGCCAGGGAAGTATCAGACAAAAATTTTGGCCTTCGGCACTTCTGCCTCGTCCACAGTCTTCAAATCGGCACCCTCCCACGGCTTCAGGGCTGGTACCATCTCTTTCAACCAGGCCACAGTTTCGTCGTCCAGACAGTTAATAGTTAGCCATCCGCGCTTAAAACCATAGCCTTCAAAGTGATGCTTCACCGGGCCACCTCGGGACTCATAGACCCTGTAGATGATGCATTTCTGCACCTTGCCAAATTCCTCAGTGGACCATATGCCCTCCGGGAAATTGTTTGGGATAACCTCAACCTTCTTGAAGCGGACAGCTTCAGCCAGAGTTGACTTCTAACAATGAAAGCCCACAGGGGCGATTTGAGGAGCCACTCCTTTAGAAGCAACCACCGCCTCCATCTCCCCGCAGGCCGGCAGAGCGGACGCAGTCGGAAATACTGTTGATGGTCTATCAACCCTACGCTCAGGTGCGAATTGGTTTGTCGACTTGGAGCTCGATGTCGGAGTGGAGCCATCCGAACGGGATCTTTTCGGGGTCGTCTGTACGTCGCTGGTCGCAATGACTCCAGCAGGCTTTACTTGCAAGGACCTTGCTGTTTCCAGCGGTATGCTCTTGGCAAGTAAACCCTTTAGCCTCTTGCGTCCAGCGCCGGACAGTTTCACCCTGTCGGTTTTGGAGTCTTCCTTTAAGAGAATTCGTTCCTCCTCAGGAGTGATGTGCGGTCCAGCCGACTTCTATCTAAGTTGGACGTCCATCTTTCAAGACTGTCTGAAGAAGGGCCGCATGCCCCCTCCGACTGGTCTTGGTCCATGTTCTCAGTGGATATGGGACCTGTAACAGCTGACCTGGGACCTCCAGCTGATCGTGGACTGTAATTTCAGTGACGTTTGGACCAAATGTCCACCCGTTCACTGAAATTTTTAGGCTTTTGCCCCCGTTTTGCACCTTTAAAGGTGTGCACTCCATTTTTTTTTTTTTAATTTAGAATCCATAAGGTCTAATATTTGATTGAAACTTGCATTTTGGTCACCCATTGGTGCGTCCAATGGGAAGGCAAATTGAAACCGTAGGTTCACCAGACCTTGTACGGAGTTCGTTATTATGCTTGACTCTACCCCGTCAAGCAAATTCAGAGGCATAGCTGTTCCATCGCGATTTTAGGGGGTTATTTTAGGTCATTTATGATTCGGTCAATGCCCAGACTGTCAAGACTGCCTTAACAGTCTGTAGCATGAGCGAATTCTGCCTTGGGAGTTTTCCTTATCCCCCGCACGACTATTCGGCAACCCAAATCCAGCAGAGACATGACCGTACTGAAAATGGGCTATTGGTCAGAAATTATAGCCGCACTTCCCCTAAGGGCGGACCGATTTGCTAGTGTCTAGGCAGGTGACCTGCTTACACACCGAAACGCTATAAAAGTTATTCGGACTGCTAGCAAGCCCTTAACGACTGACCAGGAATCGTAGTAAACTACGTTCAACCTGTGCGTCGTAGGTAGTACTTAGTTTACGAGCTGGACTATGGCACAGTCTTTCATATGCCATGTTCCAGCTCATATTAAGCCCCTACACCATGACAAGGTGACTACCTGAGAAGGGGCTAGCGAACCTAACAGAGATGGATGACACAATAGATGTTGACTGAGAAAATATGTGTGAAAGAAAAATAATAAATAAAAGAGAAAGTTCACAGTGTCAATGGTACATTCCCCCTCTTAATAATACTTTAGGCGAGGGAAAGGTTTTGCTGCCTACCGCCATGGTAAGAATCGAAGTGCCTGAAATACGGTCCGGTATGTGCGTGACTGGACACAGGGGCTATGGAAAACCTGGCAAGTTATCGCCTCCAAAGTAAATATGTTCTTTCAATCATAGACGGAATGCCGAAGACGATAAGGAAGAAAGTCGTGGGAAAGATTAGCCAAGGTTCTATTCATCGATCTATATTAAGTTGGAACTATTAGTGCTACCGAAGGAAGGGGATTGGCATCCATGACATACAATACAACAAGGGTAGAGAGAGAATCAGGAGCAATAGTGTCCATTGTGAAATATAAGGAATACTGCAAACTCGAAAAAATGCTTACCCGTCTTTGGCAGCTGGGCCAGATCGGGAAAACCTCAACCCGCAGTACAGAAGAAGAGGAAGTAGAGTTAAGCATTATCAAGACACATTCCCAAGATTGGGCAGCTCGCTTCATCGTGACAATTCCAGTGAAGGAACCTGTGAAAGACAGCGGAAGCTCCAGAGAGATTGGCTTCCGTCGGTTCAAATACATAGAGAAAAGACTGGAAGACGATCCTGAATTGAGAAAGAAATATGTCGAATTCATGCGCGAGTATGAACATCTTGTTCATATAAGTGAGATCGTTTACTAAATCCACATCATTGCGTGACGAAAATGTCTGCTGCTAAGTAGAAAGCTCCGGAGGACAATTCACGGAGCAGGCGATAAATTTAGCAAACGATATCGAAGTCGTATGAAGAAGTGCTGGATTCGAGTAGCGCAAGTGGAAGTCGAACTCTAAAGGAATAGGACGTAAAATATTTACGTCCTATATTTATTTATAGGACGTCTGAGATATTTACAATAGAAGACCAGTTCTAATTCGCGGTGAAAAAAACAGATATAGAAGGGATCCTTACAAAGCAAAATATCGTGAGTTGTGTAGCACAGCTATATGACCGAAATGGAGTCATAGAGCCTATAGAAGCCTGGGAGGAGAAAGTACGTCAGGAATTTATTGACATGCAAGACCAGGGTGGCACCACTGAAGACTATGACAGTAACAAGACTGGAATTAGCAGGAGCCGAGCTACTGTCCAGACTGGTGATTAAGGTTGTCAAGGCTATAGAATGAAAATAGATAAGGTACGTCTTATGGACTGATTCAGATGTTGTTTTGCATTGGCTTAGAAAGTTGCCATACGACCTGAAGACATTCGTTGTTAATAGAGTATCCTCGATACAAACCAATACCGACAACAAGTCTTGGCGGCACGTCGGGATAAGGGACAATCCAGCCGACCCGTAAAGCCGCGGAGTGAGTGTGAAACAACTAGTCAACTGCAGCAGAGGGTGAGGGTGAATACAGAGTGATGGTTACACGAGAATTACCCGAACCACTTCAACTTTGTATACCGAGAATGAACGAATCGGTGGAACTAATCAAGCATGCGAGCAACTTATTGAAATTAATCAACGTGATCGGATATTTATATCGATACTACAATATCTTTAGAGAAAGTATTAAACAGAGGAAGAATTTGGAGAGGTCAGCCAGGAAATGGTCGAAATGCCAACAGAAACGACGGGACAGAAATACCGCAGTGATTGCATTAACAAGTGAGGAAAGAGCGAAAGCATTACGATACCTGATTCGTATCGAACAAGAGAGGTATTATGGGAAAGAAATAAGTGCGCTTCGAGAATGAGAAGGAGTTGCCAGACAAATGCGAAATCTTTCCATTAAGACCGAAATTGCAAAACAACATATTGAGAGTGCAGGATAGAATCAAAGAAGCGAGAGAAAGCTACGAATTTATCTTCCCAGCAATAATACCACACGAATCGAGATTAACATGGCTCATCGTGGATGAAGAGCATCGGAAGACGAAGTATGTTGCCGCGCAGACTATGATGCAATACATTCGTAGCGATATTGAATGGTGAGGCTTTGCAGTACAACAAGAAAGTTTATTCACAAATGTGTCGTTTGCGTACGCTCCAACTACCGATTGGAAAATCAGCTGATGACTAATTTACCGGGAGACCGGGTGCGGACTAGCAACCCATTCGTCTGCACAGGAGTAGACTATAGATGACCATTCGAACTAAAGATAAGAGGAGAGCAAGTCAGGAGATCGAAATACTGGATCGTTATTATTTCCTGTATGAAGACGCGAGCAGTGCATATCGACTTTGTGACCAGATTAACATTTCATGCTATGAACGCTTTATCGGTAGACGTGGCCGGTGCGCAAGAATGTACAGCACAACGGAACATCCTTCGTTGAAGCAGCGAAAGAAATCCAGAAATCCTACAACCTATGGACAGAAAAAGAAGCGAAGGAGAAGTTCATGATTCCAGCGGCCCCGCATCAAGGAGGCATATACGAAGCCGCTGTCAAGTTTATGAAATACCACTTGATCAGAATTGTTGGATTGAGAATTCTAATAAATGAGCAGGTGAGAATGTTGTTGACAGAGATAGAAGCGATATTGAATTCTAGGCCATTGTATCAACTCAGCGACGATCCAAACGACCTACAGGCATTAACATCTGGTCATTTCTTGGTGGGCGAACCGTTAGTGTTGGCACCGCCGTTTTCATTCGAAGACCAACCAAAAACGAAAGATGTTCGTTTGTGGAAAAAAAGAAAGACTATGTTAGAACACAATTGGAAACGTTGGCAGGAAGAATACCTAGCTACACTTTAAGAGAGAAAAAAATGAAGAAAATAAAAAGAGAGCGTGATGATTGGACAGTTAGTGCTTCTGAAGAGCGAGAATTTCCTGCAAGCTCATTGGTTAATCGGAAGAATACAAGAACTCATCACTAATCGAGATGGATCTGTGATCGTACGAACAGCAATCAGCCAGTTAAAGCGACCTATGCATAAAATTTGTATTATGCCAATTGACACGACATCGTCCACATATGCATAAGAGATAGAAAAGCACGACACCAGGAAAAAACGTCGGTTTTTGTCGGGACTGTATCGAATTTATCCGATCTGCAAACATAGACAAGGGAATGAAGGTACCAATCAACGCACAGCACATAACGAGCTTCAATATATAATGAGCATCAACATATACCAAGCTTCGACACATGAGAAGCTTATGCATATAGCAAGCCTCATATATAAGACCTGCCGTGCAGAAGATAATCATAATCATGTGAAACCTGAGACAGAAGCAAGTGAGAGAATAAAGTGGTTTTTCCTATATTTTTCCACTCAAAAATGCAATTGCGTTTTATTTCTTTTTTTTGCTTCGTTGCTAGTACACAACGTATTTTACGATGAACTTGATGTTGATGTTGTGTTGTTTCAATTCTAATAGTGTTGTATATGTTTGGATATATATGTTGCTATTACAGCGAAAATAATTCTTATATTTCAAACAAAATTCTAATATTTTTAAAAATTGTGATTTAGGAATGTTTCTTCACGTCGCTTGCTTCTGCTCCTCATTTATGTGGATTACCAAAGATCCACAAAGCTACTATACCATTACGCATCCTATTTTGATGTACCACGCTATAGACTTACTAAGCATGTTGGGGAAATATTAAATAACATTATATCAGACGACTACAATATAAAAAATTCTTTAGAAATTCTTTTAGATTAAAAGAGCGTCTTGAAAGTGTACATAGAAGAAGATACACGTAGAAGACGTAGAAGATACACTAATATCACTTGATGCTATTTCCCTTTTTATGAATATCTCAACCTATGTGGCTATGAAGATAAAAATGAAGCTTTGGGATGTAATTAAACAACACACACGAAAACGGCTGCAAAGTGATACCGTATGCGGACGACATAGTCCTCACTGTAACCGGCAGATTTCAGGAGTTTATAGGGGACCTTATGCAAAACATGTTAGATAAAGTTAGAAAATGAGCCAATGCCCGTGGTCTAAACGTAGACTTGTTGAAAACGGAAGTGGTCCTCTTCTCCAGAAGATACAAGCCCGAATCTTATTCACCACTCAGACTCGACAACACTAACCTCGAACTCAAATAAGAGGCTATATTTTCAGGACTAATCATAGATAAGAATCTGAACTAGAGACAAAACATTAAAAGCATTATAAATTATGCTTTACCTAATTCCCCTGACCCTTTTCTGCGTGCAACCTGCGGCCATAAGCCTCAGATTAAGAGCGGCACCTGACCTTCATTGACGGCTTAAAGTTGGATCGGGCCATGGACGGAAGGGTATGCTCAGATACGTTAGGAATCAATCACTCCTTCAGGCTGCCTTATCACTGCAGTGTCTTCCAAACGGAGGTTAAGGCAGTAAACGAAGCCCTCTCTATAATCAGAGCATACAAAACCTCCATAAAGGATATTGGGGTTATCTCTGATAGCCAAGTTGCTATCAAAGGACTTGGATCACACATTTAACCTCCAAGACCAGGATTCACTGCCGCTAATCCGGACAGTATAACCCGCACCTAATGTAGGTGCCGGGTCATAGTGACGTTCCATGCAACTGTAGGGTGGACGAAGTAGTCAGAAATGGCACGAATCTAGAACTCTTCTTTGACTTTGCAAGCGTCATCACTCCATTGAGCACCTGTAAGTTAACAATAAAGGGGAGAATAACCGACAAGACATATCGCCTCTGCGCACGCTCTATCACGGCAAGACCACACAACAGATCTGGCCACAGCTAGGCTGGAACCACACAGAAAGTCTGCTCAATCTAGATAGAAGAGTGTTGAGGGTCACGACGGGAGTAGTTACAGGCCACTGTGTTCTTGGCACACGTGCTAGGAAGATAGAATTAGGCCACGTAACACATGACTATTGCAGAAGCTTCAGAGACGATGAAGAAGATGAGTCAATCCTACATCTAATGTGTACATGTCGGGCACTTTGCCGTAGGCGCATCTCACATCTGGATTTCTACAACTCCGATAGCGTCACAAGCCTTTCAACAGCAAAAATGAGGGATCTCACACGCTTTATTTTAAGCTCAAAATAGTTTGAGTTATCGAATTAGGATAGATACTATATGGTAAAAAATTAACCTATGTCGGCCTAAGTGTGCCCCTTCGGAGCAGCCACCCCTTAACTACCTAGAGCAGTCTATGTTAGCGTTAGGTTTTTCGAAGTAACTCGGCAATCGCAAGTTTCCTTGCATAGAAACCAATCCATAATTAAACCTAGGCATCCTGTTTTAGTGTTGTTTTCGCTGTTTTGTAAAGGCCTCTAATGCGATTGGGTTAGGTTGCTTCTTGCGCTTGTTTAGCAATATTTTTTTTGCCCAAAATCCGTTTATTGCGTTTCAAATATTCACATTTACTCTTTTTACGCTTTTTCTTACATTGCCATCCAGCAGCATGTTTTGGTATTTGCAGTTAATTTTACTGTCAGAATATGCGGAGCTGGCTGAGAGAACTAAGTATTTAAGGACTATATTTGACAAATTTGTGTACATATCACTTTTATTTTTGAATTTTCTCTATGAATTTTGAGTATAATTGCTAAATGAAAGATTGTAAAAATATATTCTTTTTTTCAAATATGAATGTATGTAACAACATATTTTGTAACAAAAGGATTTCATCAATGAAAATTCATTCATTAATAAAAATATTAATGATTGCATAGTTTAACTCGCACATATTATCTTTGTTAACCCTATTTAAGATCACATAGAGAAAAAACAACAATATTATATTGTTTGCGAAATCGTTTTCCAATGGAATGACAAAGAATCTTGCGATCTCATCTATGTACATTGGTACGACGAAGAGAGAATTAGGAACGAGATTAACAGAACACGAGTCATATATCAAAAATAAAAGAACAACAAAAGCGCTTTCTCAGCATATACAAGACACTAACCACACAACTTATTATGAAAACGTTGAAATATTCGATATAAAAATGAAGCAAACGAAACGATAAACACTAGAAACTCTCAGAATTCAGGGGCAAATTACAAAGCCAATGGACACTAAAGATGACAAAGATATGCAAGGACAAACATAATACATTTTTTACAATAGGCTAAGTTGGATTTTTGTTGGTTAATATTGTGAACATTCATGTGAATTTACATGTGTGTTATGTGACTATTAAATATTTATATATATATGATAAAATGTAAGACATTAGTTATAAGAATTTTAATATTTTTTCAGTAAATTTTATTATTTGATACAGATCAATAAAAGAATACCCCTGAAGAAGTTGGCAAAACGCCAACTAATCGTTGGGTAAAAGAGATGACATAAAATTTAATTTTATTTGCATCATAATCTAATTTGACTATTGAGCCAGCAACATTGTGTTACTAAAATAAAATTTAAACCGTATTATGGTCACATTGTCATTATACAATCTTTGTGATTATGATCAAAAGTGTAGCCACTGATGAGAGCAATCAGAAAGATAGAGGATCCTGGATTAGAAGATCAGCAGCCCAATTCCAATTGACTCTTTCGCTTCAGCTCTCAAAATAATTTATCCGTTACTTGTTGGAGTTTAGGAGAATATGCGATTCTGATTCACCAATCTCTTCGTATTATTTTTAATTGTTTTACTCGCCACTGCTGCGCTTTTTTATAATGAAAAATGTCAAAGGGTTTTTATATTTGTGCGTTTAAATATAAAAAAAAAATAAATAAATATGTGGCACTTAAAGCCCCAAAGGGCTCATTGGCCGAGCTTCTCTTCTATTACTGTTGTGCGTCTTAAATTTTGGACAGTATTAGAAAGGACCTACTTATTTTAGCCGGTTCCGAACGGCAGAACACTTGTGACATCACTTTTTCTGAGCTTTGTCACAGAGTTCTTTTTAGAAGCTTTTTCATGGCAAGTTGTTACTGTCGGAAGAATTGCCAATTGCTTGCCGACAGGTGGGTACCATTCGAAAGAAAAATCTTTTCGATATAAAATTTGTTATGCATCAGCCGGGTATTGAACCACGACCTACAGATCAGAAGGCGAACACACTAACCACTGAGCTACGGCACTACGGCGTTTGAATATTGTGAAATTTAAGCTTAAAAACTCATATTCGCGATCGTTTTTGAATATTTGGTTAAAAAACCATTAAAAAAGAGAATATTTTATGAAAATGTATACACACAAATTAAAAGTAGTATGTACGTAAGAGGTGTAAACAATAATATAGTGTGTTTGTTAGAACAATATTGAGTGGAAAATAATGTAAACATTGTACTTTTTAATAAAGTAATCAAAATATACGAATTAGAGAAACATGTGCAGAATAGCGCGGATCATTAAATGTGCTTTAGGTAAATAATATCTCCTATTTTGAATCCTATGAAGCGATTAAATAAAAAAATTTTGCAGAAATCTTCAATTGTAATTGTAAACAAACGAATTATCAGAATTTGACAGTTTATCCGAAGTATGAAACTATCTGCCAAAATAAGAAAATAAGCGAAGTGAGAATAAGAGAAATAAAACGATTAGAATCGCAATTGTCTCCTAATTTCTGTCAAATTTATTAGAACTAAAGACCATAAGAGTCAATTGGAATAGGGCTGCAGGATCGACTTACAGGATCGCCAAGTAAAGTGTATTTAAAGTTATCTTTTAAAGTTTAAGTCAAAAGATATTCGCGGTTCTGTTCCTAATACATCAGTCGAAGGCGGTGTTAACGGCTTTTTGCTTTGTGACATTGTCTAAAAAAAAATAAATATTTGGAACTTATAAGCCCCAAAGTATTCTTTGGACGAGTTTCTCTTGAACGTGGGATTGAACAGATCAGAAAGTCAACACACTAACCAATAAGCTACGACACCCATTCCCATTGTGGTATTGACAGCCAACATTAAAAATGAAACAAGATTCATGAGGCACCTGAAGTTGTCTTAAAATAAGTCTGATCTTTATTTTGTTAGAATGTAGTATTGCAATAAATTATAATCTCTGATTACACATTTTAAGGGTTTGGATCATTTAGAAAATAATTCTTACTATTACGCTGTTAATGTGTAAAAATACCGCTCGCTCTGAGTGGCGAATATAGTCGCAAAAAGAATACGAAACTATTCTCTATTCGGAGTATATCTGTATGTACATATAAATGGACGCGTGTGTCAGTGATGATATTTAACTTTTTGGAATCGTATTAGGCCAATGAAATAAATTTATATTTTTAAGCCGAATTGTACTTTTTATGTATTATAACATGTGTTGAAGCATGTTATTTTCGGCCTAAATCGATATTCGGTTGTTATGGCCACATAAGTAAGTAAGTAACATGTGTTGACCTATACCAATAACGAGCTAAAAACCCTCCCTTCTTCCTGCGATCATTAACAAAACCTTTTTTTTTTTTACTTTTATAATATGTTTATTGTTAAACACAAATACAGTTTTGAATTCAATTCAGATTTATATAAGTATATTTACATAATACGTAATAAATGAAAAATAAGCAGAGTAGATTGAAATTCCAAAAAATAATCACATAAAATGAGATCATGGACGATACATTTATATGTATACGAATATATAACAATATGTAGATAATAACAGAATAATATTACTTATTAGTAATGTCGGAAATCAACTTGCAATTATGTGGCCCTGTAACAGAATTTATTATTTTTTGCTCTTTGATTCTATTAGTTGACAGATTTAAAGCATTTGTTCAAATAGATTAAAAAAGTAAAAGACGTATTTGAAATTGACAATTCATTGGCTCCTGAGTGAATGAGCTTTACTTGACGCATATGTTTCAATATGGATTAGACCTTTAACAACTGCCAAATTACTAATATTCCGTTTCTTGTCTTGTTTAGAAACGGCATTCGATCAGCTATTCAACTTCTCACTAAATGCAATCAGTTTTACTTACTTTTCTTCAATTATTTCAGATAACTGTGGCTGCGGCTGCGTTGTTCTTGTAGCTATTTCTTTTTTTACAACTCATCTAAAGAATATGTTTATTAACGCTAGAATTATAAAAATATTTTTATCTAACTTGCTTATAGCCTAGACAGACGGCAGCCTAATTCCGGATTACCGAGTTAATTCGAATTAACTCGGGCATTAACTGCAGCTAATCCGCATTAACTCTATGAGTTAATTCTCAAAATAAAAGTGGATTAGGGCAATTTGCTATGGCAACACTGCTGAAAATTGTCTATTGTGAATTTTTCTCGATCCATTTTGCAAAATATTAGGTGTGTTCGCTACTAAAAAGGTTTCAACAACTGTTAACAGTTTTCAACATGAAAAGCGTTGGCGAACTAATGCAGCTGTCAATTACGAACGGTGAATGTCAATTCACCGTGGTGTGGTGGTGTTTTCACAAGGTAACTTGTCTAACTGCCTCAAACGGGTGGGGCTAGCGCAATCCTTGTTGAACTCATCTCAATTAAACTCACTGGCTGTCATGTAGTTTGATCTGAGCGCTATGTGATGATACCTTTATTTGTTAATGAGGGGTAGTCATGTAGCTTGCTCTGCTTACTATGTGATGGCGTCTTCATTATTATTAATGGGGGCCCTCCATGTGGCGACCACCGGGCAACGTCCTCCTGGCACCCGCTGGGAGACGGCTGAAGTGAGAGGCGAAAATCTCCTCGGTTAGAGGTTGTGCTTTGGGTTTGGGACCCGCTACATAAAAAATCCCCCCAATGAAAAAAAACAGCAATGCCTCGGATAAGGACTACAGCTTTTGTTGATGATCCCCGCAAACTTAAAAAGGAGCACGATTTACGGATATGCACCGGTCCCTTTATAGGGAGGGTGCCTCTATCCAGCTAGTTGATGTCCTCGAAAAATACAGAGCTGACATCACCGCTCTCCAGGAAATGCGATGGACGGGACAGGGCTGCTCCAAAAGAGCATCGTGTGACATCTACTACAGTTGCCATGCTGAAAGGCACGAATTAGGATGTGGATTTTTGGTCAGCAAGAGACTACGACACCTTGTCTCGCATTTGACGCCTGTGAACGAACGGCTGGCCACAATCCGCATCAAGGCAAAATTTTTCAACATCAACTTTCAGCGCCTCGAAGAAGTTTATGACCGCTGCCCCCCCCACTATATCAAAATCGTGCTTGGGGACTTTAATGCCAGGGTGGGCAAGGAGGGTACCTTTGGTCCAACTGTCGGAAAATTCAGCCTCCACCAGAACACCTCCGATAACGGAATGAGGCTGATCGACTTTGCCGCATCACGAAACATGATAATTGGTGGTACCAGATTCCAGCATCTCGATATCCACAAAGCGACATGGCTGTCTCCAGATCAACGTACAAGAAACCAAATTGATCATGTGGTGATTGACGGAAGGCATGCTTCCAGTGTGATGGACGTGAAATCGATCCGTTGTGCCAACATCGACTCGGATCACTACCTTGTTGCAGCTAAGGTGCGCACACGCCTATGTGTCGCAAATAACAAGAGAAAGCTCGACGTCAGTAAGCTGCGATCACCAGAGACAGCAGATGCATTTTCCACTCGACTATCGGATCTGCTTATGCAGAACACTCCCCCACTTGATGATACATGCGCACGGTGGACACATATATCCCACTCCATGACTACTGCTGCCGAGGAGGTAATCAGTTATTACCGGCCTCTGAGGAATGAGTGGTATGAACAGGAGTGTCGTGACGCTACCGCAGAGAAAGACGCCGCCTACAGAAGAACCCTGCGTGCAGGCGCAACGCGAGCTGTTAAGGAGCGGTACAGAGAAAAAAAAGAGTGCAGACAGACGTCTTTTCAGGCGCAAGAAAAGAGAAAAAAAAAAGACGCGAGTATGATGAGATAGAGATGTGTACCGACAAGAATGAGACTCGAAAATTCGTCGAAAAGATCAAGCGCCTGAGTGGAGGTTTAAATCCCGGAGCTTCTTCTTGTCGTGATGGAGATGGGAATCTGGTTACAGATGTCCAGAGTGTACTGAGCCTATGGAGGGAACACTTCTCCACGTTACTGAATGGCGATGCTACGAACAATTCCGCCAGTGAAGAAGATTGCTCGATAACCCCGATTACAGATGATGGTGTTGATGTTCCACCACCCGACCATGACGAGGTTGAATCGGCCATTTTAAGGCTGAAGAACAACAAAGCTGCAGGTGCTGATGGCCTGCCTGCCGAGTTGTTTAAGACCGGAGGCGATGAGCTGCTCGCCTGCATGCAACAGCTCATAAGCAGAATATGGTCGGATGAAAGCATGCCTGATGATTGGATGCTCAGTATTCTTTGTCCCGTACATAACAAAGGAGACCCCACAATTTGCGCCAACTACCGTGGAATAAGTCTCCTGAGCATCGCATACAAGGTTCTATCGAGCGTACTGTGTGAAAGGTTGAAGCCTATGCTCAACAACCTGATTGGACCTTATCAGTGTGACTTCAGACCTGGTAAATCCAGATTTTCACACTGCGCTAAATCCTGGAGGAGACCCAAGAAAAACAGATAGACACACACCACCTATTTGTTGATTATAAAGCCGCTTTCGACAGTCCGGTAAGGGATTACCTCTACGCAACAATGTCGGAGTTTCGTATTCCTGCAAAGCTCATTCGACTTTGTAGAATGACACTGCATAACTCCCATTGTGCAGTGAAAATTAGGAGGGAGCTCTCCGCACCGTTTAATACCGAACGGGGTTTGAGACACGGTGATTCGTTATCGTGCGACTTCTTCAATCTTATTATGAAGAAAATAATACGAGCTGCTGATCTACGACATAATGGCACTATCTTCGACAAAAGTGTCATGCTGTTGGCGTATGCCGACGATATTGACATAATCGGCATGAACACGCGAGCAGTCAGTGCAGCATTCTCAGAGTTGGAAAGAGAATCGCGTCGGATGGGTTTCACAGTGAACGAGGGCAAGACGAAGTATCTAGTGTCAACAAACAAAGAGTCCCGGCGTCTTGGACAGCACGTCACTGTTGACAACTACGCTTTTGAAGTATTAAGGAACTTTGTCTATCTTGGAACCAGCATTAACAGCAGTAATGAGCTTGGAGATCATGCGTAGGATAACTCTTGCTAACAGGTGTTACTTTGGGCTGAGTAAGCAATTGAGAAGTCGGGCCCTCTCTTGAAGAACGAAAACTACACTCTACAAGTCTCTCATCATGCCTGTCCTAACATATGGCGCTGAATCCTGGACAATTTCCACCTCGGATGAGCGAATGCTTGGGGTTTTCGAGAGAAAAGCCCTACGTAAGATCTTTGGACCTATTTGCGTTGGTGGTGAGTACCGAATAAGGTACAACCATGAGCTGTACGAGCTGTATGCCGATACTGACATAGTAAAGTGCATCAAAATCCAGCGGCTGCGCTGGCTAGGTCATGTCGAGCGAATGGAAGAACACGCTTCAGCTAAGAAGGTGTTATATTCGGAACCCGCTGGAGGACGACGCAGAAGAGGAAGACCTAACCTCCGGTGGAAGGACCAAGCACTGGAGAACTTGACAGCGCTTGGAATTTCTAACTGGCGACAGCTAGCAAAGAACAGAGATGGCTGGCGAAGCATATTATATTCGGCCTAAATCGATATTCGGTTGTTATGGCCACATAAGTAAGTAAGTAGTATAATGTCAATTTACAAGTTTCTGATAGTTTTCAGTTTACGTACTTCTTGTAGATTTTCTCATATCGAGAGTGACAGATGACAGAAATTGATAGTGATAGTCGTTTAGTTAATCCGCAATACTGCCGTCTGTCAGGGAATTATTTTATTCAGATTAAGTGCGCCGGTAATCCGGAATTAGGCTGCCGTCTGTTTAGCCTATTACGGTTCAGCTCCATAGGTAAAAGTTTTATCTTGATAATGTTATCAGTCAATATATTGTCAATGGAAACAAACTCATAGAAACCAATAATTATCTTGACAAATATTACCTGCCATGAACCGTCAGTTTGCTAATTTGACAGCCAATTTTTTATTTTCGCTGTGGCAACATATATTGCCATTCATACATATTATGTCTGGCAATTAAAATAACAGATGAGAGGCCTGTGGGGACACGCTGTTATCCAAGTCCATAACGCCAGCTTTTTCAATAGTAACTATTCATAATTTTACTCAAAAGTCGAAATATAGGTACGTCCCTTTCCTTAACAACTGTAAACGCAATAAGTAGCAGTGCTGTCAAATAAAAGCACATGTATTATTATGCATACATGTGCTTTTATTTGACAGCAGAAGGAATTTAAGCGATTAGTATTAGTGCTTTAATTATACCTAGAATCAGAGGAACTGAATTAAATGTATTATGGGTTCGTCCGATGTTATATAGAACGAATTATAGCCTTTCTTGATAGCTTTTCAACGAGCTATTTCTCTTAAAATCGGACAATTAACAACTGTGCTATGATAAATAAACTATTTTGGCGGTTCTAAAAGGGTTAAGAAATAAAAATTTTTTGTCCCGAGAACGTTTCAACATTATCTTTCAAACTAGAGGTGAAATTTTGATGCTTTTTTTCGTGATCCACCCTAATGTACATGAGACACAATTTTATTATAGGAGGCACGCTTTTCCCTCACAAAAGTGTGTACAAAGGTACTTGGGTCTCTTTGGACCATGTAACAGAAAACCAAATTGATCACATAACCATCAGTAATAATAGCGAGGCTCCCTTACAGTGCGCGCAATAAAAGAGAAACTGGTATTTCTAGGGGACATCACCATCTTAAAGAGTCATTGCTCATAAAATTAGCTGCAATTAAGAAAAATCGTGCTTTGAAAGCAAAATAGTCATTGAGCCATTTTCGAACATCTTCAACTTTGGAAAGTCTCTGGTCAGCTAAGTAAGACTGCATTGATCTGAATAAGTGGTAGTCGGAAGAGCCAAGTCTGGAGAATACGCTGCATGCTGGAGAACTTTCTAGAATAAGGAGAAGATAAGTTCTTAAGTTAATTTTGCTGTATGTGGATTAGCATTGTCATGAAGTAACATCACTTTCGACTTCCAGTAAATGGTGTTTTTTCCTCCACAGAATTTGTCACCGTAGGGCATTTTAGGACCAATAGCAGTCCAACATGAGAGGACTAAATATTTGAGAATAGAATTACACTTGATAGCTGTAGATAGTAGGATACCTACAGACCGTATCTTATGATTGTGTCTCTCAATTCGTTGAATGAGGTTGATCAGGTGAGGTTGTAGTACCAGGAAGAACTATTGTAGAAAGATAGTTCCCTTGAAAGTAAATACAAATTTGTAAAAGGTAATCGTGGAGGAACAAGAAATATATATCTCCCGGAATATTTTTAAGTGAGACATTGGGACGTATTACGGGCAACAGAGTTTATACTCCCATACTAAATACAAATTTTTTCTTTCTTCCCAATATTTATTACAACTGCCAATTTTTAGCATCTAGTAATTGTTTTTACATTTGAGGTTGTTACAGTAATTCAAATCAATATTAAAAATTACATTAAGTGTAAATTAACATGTTTTGGGTCCCAAACATAAGTATAGCACTTATGCATCCCAAGTATTAGTTATTTTAGTTGTTATTTCTTATAGTTATGTGCGGGTTAGTAGCTTTTATAGTTATAAGCGCTTCTATCGCCAATTATATGTAATGTTATCGTTTGGTACAAATACGTTATCGTATACTATGTGTAATGTGATAAAAGTTAATATGATTAAATTTAGTTATTTGGAGCATATGGAGAACACCACAGTTTCTGAATAAATAGCGTTAGGGAAATGGGTAAAAACGAGAGGGTTGCTAAAATATTAGAAACAGTTAAGTTAGATCTAAACTTGAACAATTAAGAGAGAAAATCGATGGAAGACAATTTCAAGTCATTTCTCGATTTATTTTATTTACAAGGCGAAAAGTTGTCTTATACAAACGTTATAAAGTACACAATACCAGTAAAAAAGGAGAAACCTTCAATCAATCCACGACAATACAGATTAGGAGAGGTACATAAGGAGCAAATCAATAAGCAAGTGGACAAAATTCTAAACGACGACATACATTTTCCCAATTCTTCTTCGTGGAATTCTCCACAATTTTAGTTCCAACGAAAGCGGGAGGTGATGAAAAAAATAAATGGAGCCTCGTTATTGATTTCAGAAAAGTAAACGATGCAACCATTAAACAGGTTTTTCCAATTTCACATATCGATGAAAAATAAAATCTAATCTAATATCTAATATGACCTAACTGATCCAGTCAGGTCATATTAGATATTCCACTACACTTGATTTTAGTAGTGGGTATCATCAAGTATTAATGGAAGAATCAGACAGAGAAAAACAGCTTTTAGTTCAGGTGTCGGACATTATGAATTTAATAGAATGCCATTTGGATTAACCGCGGAACTTACTACATTTCAAAGATTGATCAATCACGTATTGACTGGACTTTAAGGTATAGATAATTACGTGTATTCGGACGACATTCCCGTCTATGGTCGGAATTTCGCTCAACATAAATAGCGCTTACGAATAATGTTAGAACTCTTATGTAAACATAACTTAAAACTAAACACAGAGAAGTGCCAGTTTCTACGAGAAGAGAAACATGTTCAGTCATTCTTAGCTATAGCGAATTTGTTGAGAATATGGCAAGCATTTTACTGCCAATTAACAAACTACTTAGAACAGACGCGAAATTTAAATGAACTGAAAAATGTCCAAAAAGAGGCTATTTCTCCACCAATTTTAGCTTACCATGATTTTTCCAAACCTTTTATTCTGACAACAGATCGACCAATAGCCTTTTTAAGCACGGATCATTATCCGACGACGAATTGCAAATCTGAGAGACCAGATATCACGCTTAGCACGTTTCAGACATAAACCAACAGAATTTGATTCTGAAATAAACTATAAACATATAACAAAAATGTTCAGCTCAGCAGAGTTTCATAAATTAACAATGGTTGTGACTCGTTCTATGGCGAGGAGAAAAGTTGAAGGAACTGAAGGTCAAGAAGAACCTGAGGAAAGTTCTGATGATGAGTTAGACATTGCAGTGAACATAGATGATCAAGAAAATAAGAATACAGAATTATTCACTAATGAAAAAGAGATATTAACGATACTTCGTGTTGCGAGCCAAAATATGAAATATGCACATATGCATATTTTGCCTTTCGACATATTTCCCGAAATTGTGAAATACATATTTATCCATACACATACCAACATTGCTCGAAATTGTGATATACACAATCCATCCTAATATTACTTATAATTGTGGAATGCCAGAACATTAAAACAACTGAGTTGCAGTTGGATGTGAAAATGCTGACAAAGCGCTTTCCCACACAATTCGTAGTTCTGCACTTACGTAAGCATTCCTGTGTAAGCATACATGTTTAGACACTCACGTGGGCTACTCATGTGTGTGAATATCAAAAGGTTGCTTTCTCACATAATGGGTACATATATACGCACATGTGGAGTGCATCGATCGTGTACATACGTACACACATATATACATACACACAAGTGGTATGTACGTGCTAATCTTGTGCATTACATCCTTGAGTCTAGCCGTTAGGTGCTTAGTGAGTGTTGTGGAAAAATAGTACACAACATTTTGGCGCAGCCGGTAGGATAATGCGAAATATCTTGTTGTATATACAAGCTGTTTTACTTTCAACGTTTAACATAGTATAGGACCTAATTATAGTGTGGGTTTGACCTAAAAGTCAAATGGACGCTAAAACCTATGAAGCAATAGCAAGAAAATTAGACGTTGCAATAACCGAGTCAATTGACTTCGTGTGGAGCTTGATTAAGCAACACAGCACATACGAGCAATTCCAGCTCATAAAATCAAAGGTACAGCATGGAATCCAATAAAGGAATTAGACGCCACTTTATCCGAGCTAAACGATATATTGAAAAGCCGGGCTGAAGCAGCCTTAAAACAAAAAATTATTTAGAGGTAGCAGAGACGCAAATTAGGGCTCTGCGAACTCAGATTGCAAAACAGGGATCCGACACGGAACAGCTAGAAGTAGAGATTACTGAGACTGTTAATAGAAATAAGGAATTAGTAGATTTACTAAAAGAAAAGGACATTTCAGAACAATTTATAGAGAAACGGCTTAGAACCTCGGTTGACTCTGAGCATCTAAGTGCACTCCAGGCAAAAGAGAGGAATCTCGAAAGAGAACGGTGCATAGCACAGGAGACACCTCTTCGTCGCCGTACACCAGTACGAAAAACACAACCAGAAGCACAACCTGAATTAAAGCTAAAAATGCTTATTGACGAAATTGCACAGACCGTCAGTAGACTAGTCCCAGTACTCACTGGAGCGGAGTCTAAAATTTACACCAACAAAATTTACGAACTGGTGCGAATTAGCAAGAAAAGCCATAAAACCCGACGAGTTGGAAGATTTCGTAGCTTGTATAAAACAGCGACTATATGGTGATGTTTATAACGTGGTGCTAAGTAAGAAATTCGCTAATATAGAAGAATTGTATACACTTCTGCGAAACACATATTTGAAGACCGTTCTCCTGGAACCACTCACGTACAAATACAAGTACCACGCCAACTACCTCAGGAAGATATACGTGTTTTTGCAAGGAGATTAGGTGATTTAAAATCAACGGCGATACAATGTATTAAGAATAGATATGGTGGGATCGGAGACCAAGCGTTGTTAAAAGACCTAGAGTGGTATGCGAGGACATCTTTTATATAAGGCCTTCAAGACCCATTGTTAAAAACTCATATGCTAAGTAAGACGGGCACGGGAACAGAAACAACAAGTTGCCATTTGGAATGAACAAATATCAAAATGATAACGTAAGTCCCCTAAATAACGAAATTAAAGTTCCTAACTGCTCCTTCTGCGCTAAAGGGGGGCACACCAGAGACGTCTGTTTTAAGAGAAAAAACGTGACCTATTTCATAAAGTGTAAAAAATACGGACATGAGTTCAATTTGTCATGCACACCTTTCAGCAACAACAGGTCACAAGGAAACGGCAATCAAACACCTGCACCTAGTAAAGGAGGTCAAGAAAGCAAATGCCCTAATCGCGGAAATTCTGAGACCAAATGTTTTTTCTGTAAGAAGCCGGGACACAGGATCGCCGACTGTTATAAACGCAAAGAATGGGAAAAAACCCAGGGAAACTACGGGGAGCCCAGGTACGGCCAATAAACCGGAAACCCCAAAATTTTGCTTAAAGTATACCAGTTGGAATGGAAGGCGTCAGTCATGCGTCCTTAGAGATTGCTGACACACCCTTCAAGTCAGATAGCAAGATGGCGGAAGTTGGTAGTCAAGCGTCCAGGGTGATTGTTGAACCATCTTTCCCATCCAGAAATAACAAACATGGCTGCTGTTTGGGAGTTTCTGATGTAGATGATGTGTTCATTGAGTTTCCGTGTGAGGAAGCAAAAAATTGAAAACTCATTTTACTTGTAGACTCTGGGACACATACCAGTCATCAGTAATTGATGAATCTGTTAGCAAGAAGCGATATTTAAGGCAAAATCTGAGTTGTGCATTCGGAGGATTTGTCACCACATTAGGGTCAATAGCAATCCAGAAGGGCATAAGGAAGAAATCAATAAGCAAGTAAACAAAATGTTGGAAGACGACATAATTCTTCCCAGCTCATCGCCCTGGAATTCTCCCATAATTTTGGTGCCAAATAAAGCGGAAGAAGATTTCAGGAAATTAAATGACGCCCCCATTAAACAAGTTTTTCTGAATCCCCGCATCGATGAAATATTAGACCAGTTAGGTCATTGTAGATATTTCACTACACTTGATTTGGCCAGTGGGTATCATCAAGTGTTATTGAAAGAACCAGACAGAGAAAAAACAACTTTTAATACAGGTGTTGGGCACTATGAATTTAATAAAATGCCTTTCGGATTAACAGGAACCATTGCCATCTTCCAAAGACGAATGAACCATGTACTAACAGGACTTCAAGGTATAGATTGTTTTGTCTACTTGGATGACATCGTCGTCTATGGTGGGAACTTGGCACAACATGAGTCGCGTTTACGAAGAGTATTTGGACTTTTACGTAAACATAACTTGAACTTAAATACAGAAAAGTGCCAGTTTCTACGAAAAGAAATAATTTACTTAGGGCATAAATGCACTGCGGAAGGGGCATTGCCAGATCCCAGTAATATTCCTGTTCCAAGAAATAAGAAAGACGCTCAGGCATTCTTAGGTTTAGTAAACTATTATCGAAAATTTTTTGAAAATATGGCAAGCATGGCGCTACCAATTAATAAATTCTGCAGAGTTCCACAACCGAATCAGGAATCAACAATGGTTGTGACTCGTACTATGGCAAGGAATAAAGTCGACGAAACCGAAAGCCAAGAGGAGCCTGATGAAAGCTCTTGTGACGAGTTAGAACCAAATAAAAAAAGGAGAACAAGAATGCGGAACTTCTCACTAATGAAAAGGATATATTGACGATACTTCGCAGCTTCCCTGATTCACCTTTAGGAGGGTATCAGGGTGTTCTGAAGACAGTATAGGCGGAAAGATATGCAAGCCAGATTAAGGAATATGTTAAAAATTGTAATAAATGTCAAATTAACAAAGAGCTCAAGGCTTACGAAAATGTCAATGATATTAACTGATACAGATGGTGTATCATTTATCAGTAAATCATTTGAAAAGGTATATATGGACATGGTAGGAATTCTCCCAGAGACAACATCTAGAAACAAATACATACTTACATTTCAAGATGTTTTTTCCAAATTTTTTATTTGTGTAGCTATACCAGATGCTGAAGCTAGGACAATAGCAAAAGCGTTTTACAACGAAGTTATTGCGCGTTATAACATACCAAAAATTTTAATGACTGATAATGGTACGAATTTCACTTCGAAATTATTTTCCGATACATGCAAGATGTTGGTTCTTTAGAAAGAAGCCACAGACCTTTAGCAGAATATCTTAGGAGTTTTGTTAAAGAAGATGAGTCTAAGTGGGACCAATGGTTAGCTTCAGCGATTCACGTACACAATAACACCATACATACTTCGACAAAGCGGACACCATTCAGTGTTCTGTACGGTTTCAATATCGATATGCCGACAAACTTAAAAACAAAAAGATCACTTCTATACAATGCAGATGATCAAAATAAGGCATTAAAATTCGAACTACAAAGGCCACATGAGTTAGTGAGGGAAAATCAGGAAAAACCAAAGAAATTAGCTAAAATTCAATACGACCAAGGGATCCACCCTATAATTTTTAAAATAGGTGATAAAGTATTGTTGAGAAATCAGACTAGAAAAAAAATTAAATTTGGACTGGTCCATACGAAGTGAAAAATGTGGACAGTCCAGTAACGACAACTATCAAATTCGGACAAAGTGGTAAAAAGTACTATAATAACTTACTAAAACATTTTTATCAATAAGTAATAGTAGTTTAATGAATTAATAATGATTGTGGTAAAAAAAAAATTATTAATGAAGTATGAAGTAGGAACTATAATAGGGCAAGTTTCCGTGGTCATATGTATAACCATATCTGTTGCAATACATCGCGTTGAATTGTAATTCGGTGTGGCTACTCATGAGCACGGGCAAATTAATTAATCAAGCATTCTAAGGAATCAAATAATTAAATTCAAGTTAGGATAGGAAAACATAGGTTTAGGAAATCGTTATGAAAGATAAATCAACGTCATAGCAATAGGAGACAGAAGTTATAGAATAAATGGAGAGAATTAACATAACGGGTTACCATTCTGTCTTCCACGCTCTGAGATGAAAATAAGCACAATCGAATAGTGCAGAAAAGTTGGTTATTGCAACAGAAGGAAATTGCAGCGTTGATGTTAAATTATTCAATATGTAAAACAACGATGCATTTCCCAAGTTTTAAATTTTTAGAAAGATAAATTAATATATAAAACTTACATTATATAGAATATACATAAACATGGCTCCACAAATCGCCCCTTCCCAGTTCGAAGTCAACTCTGGCTGAAGCTGTCCGCTCCAAGAAGGTTGAGGTTATCCCAAACAATTTCCTAGAGGGCATATGGTCCACTGAGGAAATTGGCAAGGTGCAGAAATGCATCATCGACAGGGTCTACGAGTCCCGAGGTGGCCCGGTGAAGCCTCACTTTGCAGGCTATGGTTTTAAGCGCGGATGGCTAATCATTAACTGTCTGGACGACGAAACTGTGGCCCGGTTGAAAGAGATGGTACCAGCCCTGAAGCCGTGGGAAGGAGCCGATTTGAAGGCTGTGGACGAGGCAGAAGTGCCGAAGGCCAAAATTTTTGTCTGATACTTCCCTGGCTCAGTATCGTGGCAAAATGACCGAATTCTGGGGCAGATTGAGTCACAGAACTCGGACATTTGTGTTAGCGAATGGCGGGTGCTAAACAGGCTTCATAAAGGTGACCTTGCCGAGCTGGCGATGGCCCTGGACCTACAGTTTACTGAAGTGGTCGAAAAGCTGGGCAACAAAAATCTTTTATGGCTTTGGCAGTGCCCAGCTAAGACCCAGATAAATAGCCGAAAGCCGAAAACGGTCTCCAGCACCGCAAAGCCAGCACCGAGGGCAGAGTAAGGCAACACCAGTGTCCGGCGTCCAAAACCCTTTTTGCTCTCTGGTCGGCTTAGGAAATGGGAACGCAAGGATCCGGAGGCCACGAGAGGTGGTAAGGTCCGAAGGGAACAGTCTGGGAAATAATGTCCAGACTCCACCTCGAATGCAAACTGCCAATGGGAGGCAGCTCAAATGTCTCCAAATAAATCTCCACCGGGTAATAGCAGCCTCATATAGACTCAGTGCCGTGGTAGAACAAACTTGTCTGGACTTTGTGGCCATCGAAGAACCTTGGGCCGCAGATGGACAAATAAATGGTCTGCATCCAAAGACATGTAAGTTGATCTAAAACAGAAAAGCTGACCGACCTAGGGCAGCGATGCTTATCAGCAAAAATAGTAAATTTCTTCCAATTTCAGAGCTCCTACAACGTGATCTGGTGGCGATACAGACGAAGAACAATTGTACTGGCCTCCATGTACCTTTCTGGTAACGATGAAGAGGAGGCGGTATCCCAGGAGCTCCAGCAGCTCATGGGTTACTGCCTCACTCGGAATCTTCAATGGGTGATATGTTGCGACGCAAATGCACATCATACGGCATGGGGAATTACGGATACAAACACTCGAGGTGAGTCACTTTTTCATTTCATTACTACTAACAACATTGTGGTGTTAAATAGGGGAAATGAACCAACTTTTGTATATGTAATCAGGGGGAGGTGCTAGATCTCACTATAACCAGTGCATTTATATCTAATAACATTTCTAACTGGAGGTTAGATGAAGTCTCCTTATCGGATCATCGTTATATACGCTTTGATCTAAGAGGGGAAATTGAAGACTTCTTCGAAATTAGGAATGTTAGGAAGACCAATTGGTCGCTGTATAACTTCTACTTAGAGCAAAATTTAGGGTGCCTAAGTGAGAGAATTAACAATTCTCAAGAACTGGACCTCGAGGTCAGAAAACTTGAAAAAACAATAACTGAAGCTTTCGAAAAGAGCTGCGACTTGGTGGTGAAGAAACGTTTTAGGAACGTCCCTTGGTGGAGCGAGGAACTCAACAAGCATCCTATAAATGTGCCTTAACGGCTAACAATACCAAACTGAGAAAATCTAAGAGAGATTCATGGAAAAGGTTCTGCGAGGAGATCGAGGCGCTCCCAGTAGCTACCAGACTCCAGAAATCGCTCAAGAAAGATTACTAATTTGGCCTTTTCACACTTGAAAATGCAGACGGAAATTATACGGGAAGCCTGAAAGAAATGGGACAGTTACTGCTGGACACTCACTTTCCAGGCTGTGCCACCTGTGGTGAGGACAGTGAAAGCATCGAGGATATCAGTTTCTTGATGGCTCGTTGATGGATGGATGGTTGAAGGCTCGTAAAATTTTTACATTCCATAAAACTAAATGGGCAATCTCCAAATTTAATCCATTTAAATCTCCAGGTGTTGATGATATTAAACCTTGCCTTCTTCGGCAAGGGGCTGATATATTAGCACCAATTCTAAAAAAATTTTCAGGATAAGCCTGGAATTTGGTGCGATGCCTAAATCATGGACAAAAGCTAGGGTCACTTTCATCCCGAAAGCAGAGAAAAAGGCGGATCACACGCCCAAATCCTTTCGGCCCATATGTTTAACATCCTTCCTGCTAAAAGCAATGGAAAAAATTATAGATCAGTACATCAGAGAAGTTTATCTTAAAGATACACCACTCTATACTGAACAATATCCTTACCAGTCAGGCAAGTCGACTGAGACTGCAATACATTGCCTAACGAGTAAAATCGAACAGGCATTGGAGGGTAAAGAAATAGCTCTTTGATCATAACATGGGTTCTTAATATGCTGAAAAACAGGACATTAATTTACGAAATGGGGACAGAAAAGTTAATTGTCAAGTCAACCAAGTGTTGTCCTCAAGGAGGCGTTTTATCGCCGCTCCTATGGTTATTGGTGAATGACGAGCTTTTACAAACTTTCTATGATTTCGGATACGAAGTTCAGGGCTTTGAAGATGATTTAATAATTATGGTTAGAGGCAAATTTGACTTTACCATAACTGAGCGTATGCAACTAGCTCTTGACATCACACAAGATTGGTATCAAGAGAAAGAACTTTCGATAAACCCTAGCAAAACGACGTTAGTACCCTTCACGAAGAGGAGGAAGTTGAATTTAGGGATCTTGAAGTTAGGTGAAACAGAACTAACACTCTCTGAGGAGACGAAATATTTGGGAGTAATCCTGGATAAAACTCTTACTTGGAACAACCATTTATCATACATCTCGAACAAAGCCCTGAGGGCTACCTTCGCTTGCCAAAGGCTGTATGGTAAAACATGGGGACTACGACCTAAAATGATGACGTTGTCTTACAAAACTGTAATAGTACCAATGATCACCTATGCCTCTCTGGCATGGTGGCCGAAGGTAAATCAAATTGGGCCGCAGATGATCCTTAACAGGATTCATCGAATAACCTGTTTGAGCGTAACGAGAGCGATGAGAACTAGCCCCACAGCAGCTTTAGGAATCATCACAGGTCTCAATCCTCTACACCTTATGGTTAAGAGGACAGCAGCCAGTGCAGCCATAAGGCTTTCGAACTCTATTCACCTGAAAGAAGGTAACCTAAAAGGCACATTAAGATTCTAGACGTAGTCTGGAATTCACCGGGCCTCACGGTCTTTGACAGGATGGATAAAAAATTTATATTCTCCAAACTCTTCGAAGTGATCATTCATTATCACTCAGCGTGGAGAAACAACGAAATATTTCTAGATCAGGGCTCACTGTTATGGTACACTCATGGGTCCAAAATGAAAGATGGCAGTGCTGGAACGGGAATTGTAGGGCCAAATTTCCGGAAGATCAGGCAACGTCTTCCTGGCAACCGCTGGGAGGCGGCTGAAGTGAGTGGCGAAAATCTCCTCGGTTAGAGGTTATGCGTTGGGTTTGGGACCCGCCACATAAAAAATCCCCCCAATGACAAAAACAAATATGCCTCGGATAAGGACTACCGCTTTTGTTGATGACCCCCGCAAACGAAAAAAGGACAACGATTTACGGATATGCACCTGGAATGTCCGATCCCTTTATAGGGAGGGTGCCTCTATCCAGCTGGTTGATGTCCTCGAAAAATACAGAGCTGACATCACCGCTCTCCAGGAAATGCGATGGATAGGACAGGGCTGCTCCAAAAGAGCATCCTGTGACATCTACTACAGTTGCCATGCTGAAAGGCACGAATTAGGATGTGAATTTTTGGTCAGCAAGAGACTACGACATCTTGTCTCACAGTTTACGCCTGTGAACGAACGGCTGGCCACAATCCGCATCAAGGCAAATTTTTTCAACATCAGCCTTATATGTGCCCACGCTCCGACGGATGAGAAGGACAATGTGACCAAGGAGAGCTTCTTTCAGCGACTCGAAGAAGTTTATGACCGCTGCCCCCGCCACGATATCAAAATCGTGCCTGGCGACTTTAATGCCAGGGTGGGCAAGGAAGGTACCTTTGGTCCAACTGTCGGAAAAATCAGCCTCCACTAGAACACCTCCGATAACGGAATGAGGCTGATCGACTTCGCCGCAGCACGAAACATGGTAATTGGTGGTACCAGATTCCAGCATCTCGACATCCACAAAGCGACATGGCTGTCTCCAGATCAACGTACAAGAAATCAAATTGATCATGTGGTGATTGACGGAAGGCATGCTTCCAGTGTGATGGACGTGAAATCGATCCGTGGTGCCAACATCGACTCGGATTACTACCTTGTTGCAGCTAAGGTGCGCACACGCCTATGTGTCGCAAATAAAAAGAGAAGTCCCACCCTGCGTGCAGGCGCAACGCGAGCTGTTAAGGAGCGGTATAGAGAGAAAAGGAGTGCAGAGAGACGTCTTTTCAGGCGCAAGAAGAGGGAGTTGGAAAGACGCGAGTGTGAGGAGATACAGATGTGTACCGACAAGAATGAGACTCGAAAATTCTTTGAAAAGATCAAGCGCCTGAGTGGAGGTTTAAATCCCGGAGCCTCTTCTTGTCGTGATGGAAATGGGAATCTGGTTACGGATGTCCAGAGTGTACTGAGCCTATGGAGGGAACACTTCTCCACGTTACTGAATGGCGATGCTACGAACAATTCCACCAGTGGAGGAGTTTGGCCGATAACCCCAATTACAGATGATGGTGTTGATATTCCACCACCCGACTATGACGAGGTTACAACGGCCATTTTAAGGCTGAAGAACAACAAAGCTGCAGGTGCTGATAGCCTGCCTGCCGAGTTGTTTAAGACCGGAGGCGATGAGCTGCTCACCCGCATCCACCAGCTCATAAGCAGAATATGGTCGGATGAAAGCATGCCTGATGATTGGAGGCTCAGTGTTCTCTGTCCTGTACATAAAAAAGGAGACCCCAAAATTTGCGCCAACTACCGTGGAATAAGTCTCCTGAGCATCGCATACAAGGTTCTATCGAGCATACTGTGTGAAAGGTTGAAGCCTATGATCAGCAACCTGATTGGACCTTATCAGTGTGGCTTCAGACCTGGTAAATCCACCATCGACCAGATTTTCACACTGCGCCAAATCCTGGAGAAGACCCAAGAAAAACAGATCGACACACACCACCTATTTGTTGATTATAAAGCCGCTTTCGACAGTCCGGTAAGGGATTACCTCTACGCAACAATGTCTGAGTTCGGTATTCCTGCAAAGCTCATTCGACTTTGTAGAATGACACTGCATAACTCCCGTTGTGCAGTGAAAATTGGGAAGGACCTCTCCGCACCGTTTAATACCGAACGGGGTTTCAGACAAGGTGATTCGTTATCGTGCGACTTCTTCAATCTTATTATGGAGAAAATAATACGAGCTGCTGATCTACGACATAATGGCACTATCTTCAACAAAAGTGTCATGCTGTTAGCGTATGCTGATGATATTGACATAATCGGCATGAACACGCGAGCAGTCAGTGCAGCATTCTCAGAGTTGGAATGAGAGTCGCGTCGGATGGGTCTTACGGTGAACGAGGGCAAGACGTAGTATTTAGTGTCAACAAACAAAGAGTCCCGGCGTCTTGGACAGCACGTCACTGTTGACAACTACACTTTTGAAGTATTAAGGAACTTTGTCTATCTTGGAACCAGCATTAACAGCAGTAATGAGCTTGGAGATCATGCGTAGGATAACTCTTGCTAACAGGTGTTACTTTGGGCTGAGTAAGCAATTGAAAAGTTGAGCCCTCTCTCGAAGAACGAAAACTACACTCTACACGTCTCTCATCATGCCTGTCCTAACATATGGCGCTGAAGCCTGGACAATTTCCACCTCGGATGAGCGAATGCTTGGAGTTTTCGAGAGAAAAGTCCTACGCAAGATCTTTGGACCTATTTGCGTTGGTGGCGAGTACCGAATAAGGTACAACCATGAGCTGTACGAGCTGTATGCCGATATTGACATAGTAAAGCGCATCAAAATCCAGCGGCTGCGCTGGATAGGTCATGTCGAGCGAATGGAAGAACACGCTCCAGCTAAGAAGGTGTTATATTCGGAACCCGCTGGAGGACGACGCAGAAGAGGAAGATCTAACCTCCGGTGGAAGGACCAAGCACTGGAGAACCTGATGGCGCTTGGAATTTCTAACTGGCGCCAGCTAGCAAAGAACAGAGATGGCTGGAGAAGCATGTTATTTTCGGCCTAAATCGATATTCGGTTGTTATGGCCACATAAGAAGAAGAATTGCAATGGGAAAAATAGCTATCATTTTTCAGGCGGAGGTCCACGCCTTAGAGCTATCTGTCAAAGAATGCCTACGTAGGGGCACTCGAGGAACCAAAATATGCATTCTATCGGACAGTCAGGAAGCTCTAAAATCACTAATGAATTTCTCGTTCCAATCTAAGCTGGTTTGGGAATGCTTTAAACTCCTCAATACTTTAGCAAAAAGGAACTATGTGACTCTAATATGGGTACCGAGACACGAGGGGCATGCAGGAAATGAAATGGGAGATTTACCCAGAACCCAGGCCCAGAACTCTTCTGCGGGGTAAACAGTAGTTTCATGAACAACTTAATATGTGAAAAGGAAAAAAGTAGTCTAACCGATTACTGGAGAGCCCAATCAGGCGTGCGGCAGTCGAAAAGATTCATTGACCCTGAACATATTAAGGTTGATACTATCTTGAACCTCAGCAGAAAAGACATCAAACTGTACACTGAACTACTAACAGGTCATTGTAAACTTAATTATCACATGATGAAAATGGGTGTGGTAAACAACGATCTCTGTCGACTCTGTCTTGAAGAGCAGGAAACAGCAGAACACGTTCTTTGCAATTGCCCAGCTGTGTGCTAGACGAAGACGATACTACATAGGCAACGGATTCATAGTTCCCAGGGACCTAGTTAAAATCAATCCCACAGCAGTGACAAGATTTATAAATAGTCTTGAGATCTGCTAGTTAGGGAATAGGCTGCACAAAAGATCTTCAGGTCGCGGTGCATCATAGCCTTGATAATAATAATAATAACAGAGACCAAATAGGTAATCGAGTTGAGATTACATACATATACATAAGTTCCAATACCAAGTGGTACAGCGTTAAATAAAGTCAACAGAATAAGCATCATTCTCGTGAAATACTTGAACTGTTTGATATAACAACAGCAATACACAGTGTGCACATACAATGTGTTACGTATTTATCCGGATAGTGAACTCCTATTGTTGACTCAGTTGTAGCGCATTTGACGCTGGGTTACAGGCTCTCACATCAACAATATTTCTTAGTAGTGTTGCATACAAAAAAAAAATCACACTGCAAGATGTTGTTCATCCATCCAATGCGGTATGCTGAGAAAAAATTTTCATACCAGACAAAACACATGCACTGAACTACTATTTTGTAAATAATGCTGAAGTACAAAAATTGCAAAAATAAGCACTTAATAAGCAGATTAAATCGTCAGTCACACGGGTATAAAAAGGAGACACGATAACACCTCAATAACGCTAATGCACCGATGAAAGAGAAAAAAAATTAACCCTACAACTCAGCCAATTGCAACAATGGTCAACGTCACACCTGAAAACGCAAAGATGAAAGAGTGCAGTGCAGCTAGCAAAATTCCACATTCCAAATAAATCCTCTTCGACACATTAAAGCAGTTTCAACACGTCTAATCATAGTACAACAGAAGAAATCGGCTCAACAGAAACAGGGAACCAAGAAAATCAGCATCCGAAGTGGTAGATTGCCAGTAGAAGTTAATAAGTTATAAAAGTAGGTATAAAATACTAAGATACACATATAAATACACAGTATATAATTTTTTAAAACTAAAAATATGTTACATAAATAATTGTAAATTCAATTCAAATGAAAAAACTATCAATCTTTTAAATTGATAATGTTTTCTTCATAATGCGTGGAGGGATGTTGTGAGTTAAAATAATATATATATATGTGACACTTAAAGCCCCAAAGGGCTCATTGGCCGAGCTTCTCTTCCATTACTGTTGTGCGTCTTAAATTTGGACAGTATTAGAAGGAACCTACTTATTTTAGCCGGTTCCGAACGGCAGAACACTTGTGACATCACTTTTTCTGAGCTTTGTCACAGAATTCTTTAAGAAGCTTTTTCATGGCACGTTGTTACTGTCGGAAGAATTGCCAATTGCTTGCCGACAGGTGGGTACCATTCGAAAGAAAAATCTTATCGATATTAAATTTGTTACGCATCAGCCGGGGATTGAACCACGACCTACAGATCAGAAGGCGAACACACTAACCACTGAGCTACGGTACTGGAACTGGACTTACGAAGTCACAGCCACAAACAACGAAAAAAATAAGTATAGACGAGATAGCGCAGATGAATAGTTCCAGTACTCACTGGAGCTGAATCAAAAAATTTAAGAACTGAAGTCCACCAATTTATCGCTGGGTGTAAATTAGCCAGCAAAGGAATCAAACCAAATGAGTTGGAAGATTTCATATTCTGTATAAAGCAACGTCTATACGGAGATGCATTTAATTTGGTTTGGGCGAAAAAAATTTCTAATTTGGAAGAATTATATAGACTTCTAAGAAACACATACCTGAAAGTAATCCAGCTAGAATCCATCACTCACCAAATCCAGTTTGCACGGCAATTACCACAAGAAAGCATAAGTTCGTTCGCCAGGAGATTAGACGAATTGAAAACCGCCGCAACTTGCTGTGTTAAAGCCTCATATGGGGGAAAAGAAGATCTAGCACTGCTGCAGGAGCTAGAGAAGTCCACAAAGAAATCGTTCGTAACAGGCCTTAGTGAACCAATGCTTAGAGTACATATGCTAAGTAAGACAGGTACGTTAGAGGAACTGACGGAGGAAGCCGTAAATAAGAATATCCTGCTCAACAGAGGGCAACAGCACTACACACTTAACGTGGGAGCCAATCTAGATCTCAATTCCTTATTAAATTCTTATGAAGATTGCCAAACCCAAACAGGTAACATAGTAGCGTTCCACAAAAACAGAAATAATAGAGTGTCATTTAAGGCAGATGAGTACTCAAAGAATAAAGAAAATCCTCAAAACAGCCAAAGGAAGGTTCGTACCTGTTCCTTCTGCTACAAGAAGGGACACACCTAGGACGAATGTTTTAAAAGGAACAATACGCGCTTCTGTATAAAATGTAAGCAATATGCGCATCAGTTCAATCTATCTTGTATGTCATTCACAAAAAATACAAAGCCGCAAGGGAATTATATTCCAAAAACAGGTCAAAGTAAAGGAAGCCAGGAAAATGTAGGGCATAATCGGAGTAAGTCCGAAACCAAATGTTTCTTTTGCAGGAAGCCCGGACACAGGATTGCCGATTGTTACAAACGCAAAGACTTGGAAAAGACTCAGGGAAACAACGGGGGGCCCAGGTACGGCCAATAAACCGGGAACCCCAAAATTTTGCTAAAGATAGACCAGCTGAAATGGAAGGTGTCAATCATGAGTCTTTAAAGGTGGTTGCCACACCCTCTACGTCAGGTGGTAGGATGGTGGAAGTTGGTAGTTAGGCGTCCAGAGGGATTGTTGACCCATCTTTCCCATCCAGTGATAGCAATCGTGGTTATTGTCTTGGAGTTAAATATGGAAGAAAGAAAATCGATGGAAGACATCTTCAAGTCATTTCACGATTTGTTTTATTTGGAAGGCGATAAATTTTCTTACACAACAGGTATAAAGCACACGATACCAGTAAAGGCAGATCAGGCACCAATAAATCAGAGACAGTACAGGTTACCAGAAGTGCATAAGGAGGAGATTAATAGACAGGTAAATAAAATGTTGGACGATGAAATAATCGTTCCCAGTCCTTCCCCATGAAATTCACCAATAACATTAGTTCCAAAGAAGGCGGGAAGCTATGGAAAAAGGAAATGGAGACTGGCTGTTGATTTCAGAAAACTGAACGATGCCACTATTAAACAGGTTTTCCAATTCCACGCATCAATGAGATATTGGATCAGTTAGGTCATAGTAGATATTTCACTACACTTGATCTGGCCAGTGGATATCATCAAGTGCTAATGGAAGAATCTGACAGAGAAAAAACCGCTTTTAGTTCTGGTGTCGGGCATTACGAATTTAATAGAATGCATTTCGGGTTAACGGGAGCACCTGCTACTTTTCAAAGATTAATGAATCATGTATTGACTGGACTCCAGGGAATAGATTGCTTTGTATATTTGGATGACATTGTTGTCATGAATCGCGCTTGCGGAGACTGTTTGAACTCTTACGTAAACATAACTTAAAACTAAACAAAGAGAAGTGCCAGTATTGCGAAAAGAGATAATTTACCTAGGTCATAAGTGCACTGAGGAAGCGGCATTGCCAGATCCCAGTAATATAGAATGTGTCAAAAATATTCCTGTTCTAAGAAATAAGAAAGACGCTCAGGCATTCTTAGGTTTAGTAAACTATTATCGACAATTTTTTGAAAATATAGCAGGCATGGCGCTACCAATTAATAAATTAATAAGGAAAGGCGCAAAATTTGAATGGATCGAAAAATGTTAGAAAGCTTTTGAAGATTTAAAGGAGGCAATTTGCTCTCCACCAATTTTAGCACATCCAGATTTTTCCGAACCCTTTGTGCTGACAACAGATGCCAGCAATAAAGCCTTGGGGGCAGTTCTATCCCATGGTGAAATTGGAAAAGATCGACCTATGGCCTTTGCGAGCAGGGCACTTAGTGATACTGAGAAAAGATATGCCACTATTGAAAAGCAATTCTTGGCTATCGTGTGAGCTGTAAAGAATTATAGAGCTTATCTACTGAATAGACCATTCAAATTCTACACTGACCATTAGCCCTCACGAGGAATTGCCAATCTGAAAGACCAGACATCACACTTGGCACGTTTCAGACATAAACTGTCTGAATTTGGTTTTGAAATAATTTATAAACCAGGCAAAAGGAACTTGAACGAATCAGGAGTCAACAATGGTTGTTACTCGTACTATGGCAAGGAATAAAGTCGACGAAACCGAAAGCCAAGAAGAGCCTGATGAAAGCTCTTGTGACGAGTTAGAACCAAATAAAAAAAGGAGAACACGAATGCGGAACTTCTCACTAATGAAAAGGATATATTGACGATACTTCGCAGCTTCCCTGATTCACCTTTAGGAGGGTATCAGGGTGTTCTGAAGACAGTATTGTTGGAAAGGTATGCAAGCCAGATTAAGGAATATGTTAAAAATTGTAAAAAATGTCAAATTAACAAAGAGCTCAAGGCTTATGAAAATACCAATGATATTAACCGATACATCATCTAAGCCATTTGAAAAGGTTTATATGGATATGGTAGGAATCCTCCCAGAAACCACATCGGGAAGTAAGTATATTCTCACTTTTCAAGATGATTTTTCAAAATTTTTCATTAGTGTACCTATTCTAGATGCTGAATCTAGCACAGTAGCAAAACCTTTTTACATCGAAGTTATTACACGCTACAACATAATAAAAATTTTAGTCACAGATAATGGTACAAATTTTACATCAAAATTGTTCTCAGATACATGTAAGATGCTAGGTGTTAAAAAATTACATATAACGCCATATCACCCACAAGCAAACGGTTCTCTAGAAAGAAGTCATAGACACTTAGCGGAATATCTTAGGAGTTTCGTTAAAGAAGATGGTTCAAATTGGGATCAGTGGTTGACATCAGCAATGCATGTTCAAAACAATACATACTACAACTAAACGAACACCACCACGGCTTTAACACCGATATGCCAACAAATCTAAAAACCAAAAGAACACCATTGTACAACTCAGAACACCAAAATAAGTTATTAAAATATCAAATACAGAGGTCCCGCGAACTAATTAAGGAAAATCAAGAAAAAGCAAAGGAAAACGCCAAGAGACAGTATGACAAGAATACACACCCAATAAGTTTTAGAGTACGAGAGAAGGTTTTATTAAAAAATCAAACGAGGAAAAACAAATTCAGTCCCATTTGGACTGGACCCTACGAAATAGTAAACATAAACAGTCCAGTATCAAAGACTATACAAATCGGACGAAAATGGAAAAATTACCACAATAATTTAATAAAACCTTTCCATTAAAATTAGATTAATATTGAATTCGATGATCCAAACCTCCACAAAAAATACCCTACAATGACATAATACTGAGTATGCATAAAAGCATGAGAACGAAATATACAAAAAAAAAATTCACGAGAATTAAATGTTCAGACTAAACAAAATACATAATACTACAAAAATGCAAAAAAAAAAATTCCGTACAAAAAATATAATAATAAAATTAATAGCATGTTGACCATATTAAACAAAATGCATAATAATGCATGACCTGTACAATAACGTGAGAACGACACTCAAAATAACAAAGTATATAGATATACTAGAATCAAATTACAGGCAAAATGCACATAACACAACCAAATGCACAACTATGAAAATTTTGGTTTTGGACATGAAAGTATAAAATTCATAAACATGATAATTAAAATAATTCCAACATATAAGAATATTTATTAAAATGAAAAATTTCTAGATACAAGAAAAATAATAATAATACACCATGAATCAAATGGCGTTTTATAATATGCTGATGTATGGAAATAAATTTACTCGACTGACAATTATGGGAATGCTATGAGAATAACATTTGTTTATTTTTTCTTTCTCTTTTCCTTTCCTTTATTACTTCGTTTTTGACAACAATAAAATAAAATATTGTTATATACAAAAATACTTAAAATTTCTACTTTAATATCCTACAAGAATATAGGCTCCCTCAAGAAATATAAGTACACTAAAGAAATAGCTGAAATCGAAATTGGAAAGTAATAGACTGTGGATAAATTGCAGCATCAACGCTGGAACACAAAAAAAAAAAATATATATATATATATATATACAGTTTTTCGAAGGGATTAAGACAAATAGAAAGAGACCATAAGGGTCATAACAAAGAAGAACTAACATATTTAGATATGAAACACAAGAGGTTATAGAGTTAATATACAAATTCGCATTGGGCGAAATGTGATTAAAAACTTAATAAATAATATGCATGGATGCATCCAAATATAATACAATATTTTAAGGAATATTACAACTAGAGGGTTAGAAATATACAGTAAATACAGTAGAGTAAGAACTCTTTAGGATTTATATGAAGGAATATGATAAATAGGCAATAGGTTGGTTAGCTAGGTTGAATACACAAAAAAAAAAAATGAAAAAAAAATTTAATATATATTCGTAAAAATAAGATGAAATATATGTGACAAAATACTTTCCGTTTTCAACGGATAATATTGAAAATCGTACCACCTACAAGTACGAAAAGTTGGTCATTGCAACTATGAAGAGAAAATGCAATGTTGTCACTATATTTTTTTACCAAACAACAATGCATTTTTAATACCTTTTAAAAAATTAAGTATAGATTATAAATGAATATTGCGAAAAAATTATAAGAATATATGTATATCTTAATAAGAAAAATTAACTAAATAAGCGATATAGTAGATATAGTAGTTATAATATATATAGTAGATGTAA
Organism: Megamerina dolium; assembly: GCA_963854835.1. Taxonomy (NCBI): domain Eukaryota; kingdom Metazoa; phylum Arthropoda; class Insecta; order Diptera; family Megamerinidae; genus Megamerina; species Megamerina dolium. The sequence continues at coordinate 16,478,742 of OY978530.1, read as the reverse complement.
GTGATCTATTATTAAAAAGAATCTGGTAATTCCTCAGCAAGAGAGCAGCAGTATGTTCACGAAAATCCAATATCAACTCATACAATGAAATTTCGAGAGATGCCAACGCAGCAACATTATCAGCATTAACTACAGTAACAACTAAGAAAATTATGACACAAAACTATCCTTGAGGCAGTAAAGAACAAATAAACCCAGAGCAAAGCAGGCCCAGTACAGCGAGTACTCGTAACAAACTTACGAAACAATAAAATTTACAACCAATAACTTTGGCGTACCTAGCCAGCGCGACGTAGCAAAGAGACATCAACTATAATAGCTATGCAACCACAACCGAATAAAATATTCCAGCTACTGTATTTGCCGTGCTGTGGCTCAGTGGTTAGTGTGTTGGCCTTCTGATTTGTAGGTCGTGGTTCAATCCCCGGCTCATGCATAACAAATTTAATATCAAAAAGATTTTTCTTTCGAACGGTACCCACCTGTCGGCAAGCAATTGGCAATTCTTCCAACAGTAACAACTTGCCATGAAAAAGCTTCTAAACAAAGCTCTGTGACAAAGCTCAGAAAAAGTGATGTCCCAAGAGTTCTGCCGTTCGGAACCGGCTAAAATAAGTAGGTCCCTTCTAATACTGTCTAAAATTTAACACGCACAACAGTAATTGAAGAGAAGATCGGCCAATGATCCCTTCGGGGCTTTAAGTGCCAGATATTTATTTGTTTTTACTGTATTTATCAGTGACAATGTGGATCAACCACATCAGAAGAAAATGATAAACACCAGAACCAAAATTACATATTCATTATTGCTCCAATCATTAAACTTACACCAGGAGTACACAGTTTCAAATCAACAATATTTGGTACACACAAAATCCACTTTGCAAGCTATTGTTCATACCATTCCATAAAAAAATATTTCTGTCGAATCAAATCATTGGACGCATTAGACACCAGCATCAACCCATAAGCACACCAAACCAACTTTCACTTAAACCAAGATAATAATCCAGATAACGTTTCCATGACAAAACAGCCAGAAGATCAACCCAATGTAAATAATCTAATTCTCATTGCCGAAACAAAAATCGAACTTTGATAAAGAGGAAGTTACTGTTTTCATCACTAGACTTCAACAACAAAAGCTGCAACAAAACTATAAAAAAGCTAAGTACAGCAGACAACAACCAGCAGGAAACACATCCTCATCATGGGCACCATAATCATTGAATTACCAGTAACCATATATGTAAATAATACTTCGTATTTTATTCCTCACAGTATCACACGTTTTGAATTGTAAATAATATCGCAAACTAAGCATAGTTCTAACTTTTTCCTTATAAGAAAAAATTATTATTATTTCATAATGATAATTTTTTCTTACAAAGAGAAGAAGATGTTGCGAGCCAAAATATGAAATATGCACATATGCATATTTTGCCTCACGACATATTTCCCGAAATTGTGAAATACATATTTATCCATACACATATCAACATTGCTCAAAGTTGTGATATACACAATCCATATTAAGATTACTTATAATTGTGGAATGCCAGAACATTGAGACAACTGAGTTGCAGTTGGGTGTGAAAATGCTGACAAAGCACTTTCCCACACAATTCGTAGTTCTGCACTTACGTAAGCATACCTGTGTAACCATACATGTTTAGACATTCCATGATAACTAAACTCACGTGGACTACTCATGTGTGTGAATATCAAAGGGTTGCTTTCTCACATAATGGGTACATATATACGCATATGTGGAGTGCATCGATCGTGTACATACGTACACACATACATACATACACACAAGTGGTGTGAATATATTATTGTAAGTTAATTCTTTTTGGTGTTGGATTTACATAAAAAAAACATTCTTTATTTTAAAAAAACACAACACAATATCTAATCTTATTCACTCAATCCGAGTTTTACAACTGACTTAATAATAATTATGATATTCTTAAGCTACCTGTGCCGTTGCTGCGATTCACGTTGTCTGGAGTGGATCGAATTACGAAATTTCCGTTCTCATGCTTTTACAATACTCGTGCCGATTATGCACTTTTAGGGAGGAAATTGCTGAAACTTGGAGTCAGCAGTTCTATGTTTATTTGAATAAACTTTTCTTACGTTAACTCTTCCCCTCTTAAATATCCGACGTCCTCGATGGATTTTTCGTTTTGAGTTTAATGACATTTGTTTTCTCTCTTTTCTTCTGTTGCAATCTGGATTACCACCGCTCGTTTTTTGAATTTGCAAATTATGATTGTGAAAATTTCTGCTATTGCGATGATGCTTGGTATACTGATGCTTGTTATTAGGGTGGTTTTATGTTTTTCCTATAGGATCTTAATCTTATCTGTATTTGATATTTGTAAATTTTTCAGTAGCTTCAGTGATAATACTTCCTCGTATGATGTTGCGAGGTTTGTTGCCTGTATCATTGCTGGTAATGGGTTGGATATTACTACTTCATTAGAGGAGTAGGTTTTATTGTTGACTTCGATAGTGGCATTGTGGTATTTTATTATGAAGGATCCCTTCGAGTTCATGAGTTTGCCTTCTATGATTGCAGAATTGTTGAAGTCGTTTAAAAGCAATAGTCCTGGTTTTACCTCTTCTATCATCGGAATATGGTGGTTATTACCCATTGTGCAGTTGGAAGGTAGTCCTCTTAAGAGTTTTGGTATGCAGCTAGTTGTAATATTTTTAACATTTTCTTGACGGCACATGCTTATACTATTTAATTCCTTACAATCATTCTTAACTTCTAGTATAGAGTTTTCACAAATTACATAATTTTCATTTTCTATTTTTATAATGTGTTTCCCTTTTCTTATTGGTTTTACAATTATACTTTTACAAATTTTTTTATTCGTTATTGGGAAGCTTAATATGTAAAGAATTGATGTTTTGTTTGAAGCGACTTTAACATTTGCAAACTCTATAGCTTGAATTATATCCAAATATGGAATTTTTTGTTCTTCCATTAAGTTTTTGGTTATTTCTATTTCCTTACTTGCTAACAGAAATGTATTTATGATAGTTACTTTTGCCCATTGTATGGAGTAAGCTGTATTTATTATATTTCCTTTTAGTATATTTATTTTCCTTTCTATACTCTTAACTAAAATGTTTTTGAGCATCTCGCTAGATTTTACTTGATTGGTTATTGTATTAGTCATATCTGTTATTTCGTTAATTTTCTTAAATATTTCTTTATTAATAATTACTTGTTTATTATTGTTTTCTAATACGCCGTTTATCTTATCCTTAATTATTTCGTAATCTGAGCGATCGGGTGAGCCGGCCAACCATTTCCACGCTGTTCCTAACTCATTTATAGCTCTACGTTGTCTTTTGGGTGTTATTTCAGTCATTAAGTTCTCTATTGTTTCTATTTCGTTTTGCAAGAATTTGTAGTCGTCTGATTTCTTCAAGTATCTGTCCGTAGTTAATTTAATTTCTGCAATGATCTTCACATACTGTTCTAGTTCTATAGAATGTATTAGTTTAAAATTGCCTATTTGGATTTTTGCTTCTCCCGTTTCTATAGTTGCTATTGGTGCGTTTGTGTAGTCCAATATATGTGTGTCTGCTGTACATGTTGTCAGTATAGTGCTGAAAATACTAACAGAAATTCTGTTTTTTAGTTCCTGATTTTGCTTTTGTGTAACTTTTCCCTGTTTCTGTTATTACTGTTGATAGATTGTTCGTTTTTACTATTTCCTGTCTATATTTCGGGGTTAGCTTTGACCCTAGTCTTTTGTTTATTTTGACGTAAATTATGTCGCCTGGTTTGTATGTTTTAAGTGGTTCCCTTTTCTTGTTGTGATATGATATGTCTTTGCCCTGCTTCGTCTTAAGTCTTTCTATATTCGTCTGTCTAGCTTTTTCGAATTGTTCTGGGTCGGTTGTTACGTTTCGTCAAAAGAATATGTCTATTGGTCTGTCATCTTGAGATAAGACGGCGCCAATAGCATGGCTCGATGCGTCTGTTGTGAGGTGGAATTCTTTTGAAAAATCTGGAAAAGCTAATATTATATCTTGTGAAACAAGTGAATTTTTCAGACTATTGAATGATTTGACTGCGTCGTCACTGAGTTCTATAAGCTTTTTGCTTGAATATCGTTTGGACAGTCGTCCCTCTTCCCCTCTTAGAAGTGACGTTAGCGGTTTAGCCACTTTGGCGTAATCTTTTATGAATCGCCCTGATAGTCCCAAAAAGGATCGGAGTTCTTATAGTATTTTTGGGATAGGATATTTTACGATTGCGTCAACTTTATCTGGGTTGGTTTTTATTCCTTCGTTTGTGATTACGAATCCTAGAAATTGTACTTCTCGTTTCAAAAAATCGCATTTGTCTAATTGGCATTTGATATTTGCTTCTTCTAGCGTTGTGAATACTTTTCCTATATTTTCAAGGTGTGTTTGTAGATCTTTGCCAAAAATTATGCTATCGTATATGTATACGTAGCATATGTTCCCGAAGTATGTCGTCCACTGTTCTTTGAAATATTGCGGGGGCGTTTTTGAGTCCGAAGGGTAATCGTGTGAATTCATATTTGCCGTTGTTTACTGAAAATGCTATCTTCTCTATATCGCTTTCTTTTAAAGGTATTTGGTGAAAACCGCTTTTCAAGTCAAGTACGGAAAACCAATCATTCTGGCCGAGTTGGGCTAGGACATCATTTATTTCGGGTATTGGGTATCTATCTGAAATGGTTGCTTCGTTGATTTTCCGATAATCAATAACCATTCTGTATTTTTTTTCGTCGGATGCGTACGGCTTTTTTTGGTACGATCCAAATCGGTGAGTTGTATAGTGATCGAGATTTGCGGATAATTCCATCCTTTAGTAGTTGTGCTATTTGTTTTTCTATTTCCTCTTTTAGTGACATGGGGTATTGATAAAATTTCCAGTATATTGGAGTTTCATTCGTCGTTCGGATTTCGGCTTGGATTCTGGTGGTATACGTTAGTTTTTCATCTGGTTCGGCGAAAGGTTTTTTGTGTTTGGTAGTGAGTGCTTTTATTGCTTGTTTTTGCTCTTCAATCATATGTTTATTTCGGATATTGATATTGTTAATTGATTGTGTGAGCTGCTGTTTTATCTTTACGAAAAATTTGTCTTTTAATTCCATGTAATTATGTTCTAAAAAAATTATTGCGGATAGTTCTTTTAGGCTGTCGTTACCTAGTATTCCATGAAAGTTTTTAAGTGTAGGTAACAGAAAGAATTTTAAATTGTTATGGGGGTTTTTAAAGAGGTTCGCTATGGTATGGTGAGTGATCTTGACGTTTCCAGCTATGGAACTTGCAAAGAAGGTTTTATTATTGGGTGTGGGTTTACTAACTAATTTTGGTTGTATGTAATTTTTACTTGATCCGGTGTCTATTAATATTTTTAGTACTTCGCCGCTTTTGGTTTTTACTTCGAAATACGGTAGCGACGAAGATTTTATTCTAAAAAATTGATATTGCCACAATCTATGGTAGTGAATCACCACATCGTTTTCCGAATGGTTTTGTCCTAGTTCACCTAGAATTGAAGAGGCCATATCTTGATATTGAGAGATTTCTTGTTCTTCAGTAGGGTATTGTTCGTAATTGTATTGTTGTTGTGCTATATTATTGATAGTATCAGGCATTATATGATCGTTTCTTTGATATTTCTGTGGAATTGGGGCTCTTTGAGATGAAGAGTTTGGTGCAGGTCGTTTCGCTGCATACTGAGGGGGTGGTGCTCTATTTGCGTAATTTACCATTCGTGTGTGAATAGTTGGATCCACATCCATAGGCTCTACTGGTGGTTGTGGTCTGGGTGATCTTGGTGGGGGTTGGGAGTAGTTATAATTTCTTCGTTGCCAATTGCTTTGGATGGGTGGTCTCGGTTGTTGGGGTATGTATGCTAGATTAGGATAAAACGGTTGTTGGTTTATTTGACGTGTTGTCTGGAATAAATTATTTTTGCGTGGTGGAGGTGGTGGTGGTGCTAGATTGATCATGTGTGGTTTCCTTTGAACAATTTGTGTATTCATAGCATAGATAGTTCTGTAGGTTTGGTTTTCTAATTTCGTGCAAAGTTGTAGTGCTTGTGGAAGATCTGTTGGTTCTCTAATACCAAGCAACCTGGGAAGGTCTCCATTTAGTCCTCTAATGAACGTATCAAGGGCCTTGTCCCTGTAGTTCTTTGTTACGAGGTTCACCGTTTCTCTAGATTCCTCCATGCAGGATATTTTATTTAAAATCAATGAGAGATGGGAATAGAGTTTTTGATAGAATTCCGATACTGATTGATTTCCCTGTATTAGCGATGTCATTTGGTACTCAAGAGTACCTAAATCGCGCCTATCTGCATAGTGTGCGGTTAAACATTTGGATATTGCGGTCCAATTTAGGGGGATATTATATGATTCTAATACCACGTCTGCATTTCCTATAATTTTATTTCTTATTACGCTTAATATTCCGAAATATTTTGGTGTGCCTTGAGTTGAGCTATAAATTTGAAGTATTATCTCCACACTCTTTTTAAACGAACTGAACTCTCCTGGCTGTCCAGAAAAGTCGCGGAGGCATCTAACGATGTCTGGTATTTTATCCAGTTGATTTAATTCTACCTCGCCGGTTATCTCCTGGTCTAATAAAATTTGCTCTCTAGCCTGTACGTTCGGTATTCTTTCTGGAATGATTCCTTCTACTACCTGCGCTATCTGTCTTCTTAATTCTTCCATGTTAAATTGTTGCGATTGGTTGGGCTGATTTTGATTTTCCCTGGCTACAGGATTTGGAACGTTTAAATTTATAACAGGGGCGCGTATTAGATTATTAGGATTCGACATTCTATTCTAGGTATATTTTTTCTTATTATTGTTATTGATAGTAATGTTTTCTTTTATTTATAAATGATTTTCCTTAATGATTTAATTATTCGCTTTTTCCGTTTATTATTATTATTTTTTATTTCTTTATGTAATTACGCCAGGGCTGGAGGGCCTCGTAAGGATCGCAGTCGCTTGTCGTAATTTATGAATTTGTTATTTCCGTATTTTTTTATGTATTATAATTTTTTTGTTATAATTAATCAAGGGCTGGAGGGCCTCGTAAGGATCGCAGTCGCTTGATGTAATTTTGTTTTATATATTGTAATTTTGCTACTAATTTGTTAGATTCAGGATTAGCTTTCTATTGGGTACACCTTCACTATGTGAATCTAAATGTACTTTAATTTAATTATATTACTTATAATTTCAATTTTAATTTCTTAGTTACGATTGATTTTCTTTTATATTTTACTAACTTTTTAATTTTGCTTTAATTCACTTTCACTATGTGATCTTAATTTTCCTAAACTTACAATATTATTTTCCACAGCGGCATCGTTGTCTGCGGTTAGCACGATCGTTTCCAACGCCGACTGAAAGGATAGAGTCCTTTTTACGAAGGTATATGCGAGCTGGTCTTACAGATGCTGATCTTGCTATTTTGTATAGGTTTTTTTCAATCTCTCTGTAATGGAGCTGCTTAAGGTCCTTGCTTCCTGGAGCTGCTTGAGGTCCTTATTTCCTGGTTGTTCAGTGTTGAAATTGGAAGTATTACATACGAGACTTTTGCTCGGGTGCCAGTTAATTCTTTTTGGTGTTGGATTTACATAAAAAACATTCTTTATTTTAAATTAACACAATTAACAAAATATCTAATCTTATTCACTCAATCCGAGTTTTACAACTGACTTAATAATAATTATGATATTCTTAAGCTACCTGTGCCGTTGGTGCGAGTCACGTTGTCTGGCGTGGATCGAATTACGAAATTTCCGTTCTCATGCTTTTACAATACTCGTGCCGATTATGCACTTTTAGGGAGGAAATTGCTGAAACTTGGAGTCAGCAGTTCTATGTTTATTTGAATAAACTTTTATTACGTTAACTTGTATATTATATGTTGGTATGTGAGTAGATTGATATGTGGCTAGTATTAGAAAAATGGTATATAAGCTGCCAGCTTACTGAAGGCAGTGGCTTTTTCAGTTGTGAGTCTTGTACCGAATGTGAAGTGCTAGCGTGTAAGAAATTGTAAAATACTGCGATCCTTACGAGACCCTCCAGTATTTGTGTAAGAGTGTAAGAAATTGTAAATACTGCGATTGTTATGAGGCCCTCCAGTATTAGTGTAAGTGCAAAATTGAATGTAACATGAATTGAATGTAATCGTCTAGGTGCTAATCTTGTGCGTTACATCCTTGAATCTAGCCGTTAGATACTTAGTGAGTGTTGTGGAAAAATAGTACACAACATTCGCAACTTCCACGTTTCACCTTTACGATGAGACTAGGGAGCCCTGAGAACTTTCATGATGATTTTTCTAAATTTTTTATTTGTGTAACTATACCAAATGCGGAAGCTAGCACAGTAACGAAAGGGTTTTACAACGAAGTTATCGCACGATGTAATATTTTAGTAACTGACAGTGGTATGAATTTCATTTCGAAATGGTTTCCAAACACATGGAAGATGATAGGTGTTAAAAAGTTTAGCAGAATACCTTTGGAGTTTTGTTACAGAAGATGGATATGATTGGGAGAAGCGGTTAGCATGAGTAATACATGTACACAACAACACCGTATATACTTCGACAAAACGAACGCCATTTAGTGTTTTACACCTATCTATAATTGTTAGAAGAAAAATCAGTTTAGGAAAAATAAATTTCGTCCCATATGTGATTCATGGGAATAGCCTAGTAACAACGACTATTAAAATCAGAGGAAATGGTAAGAAGTACCATAATAATTTACTAAAACTAAACTTGAAATTGGACCATAAAACCGAATTAACAGTGTTTGTAGTGAAATAATACACAATTTAGAGGGTAGGCGACAATTAGCCTGGTAGTAGATTTTTGAAGTAAAACATCTTAGACGGCGATGTCATAAATGCCGTCTGAAATTTGTAATACTGATTTTGTTGTATGAGTGGAAAGGAAGATATTGTATAGAGAAAGGTAGAATGAGAAAGAAAGCGACGTATGCACAACGATTAAAAGCGATAGAGAGTGTGTGCGTTAAGAGAGTGAGAGAGAGAGCAACCAACGAATAATAAAGAAATAATAACGATTAATGCATATAAGCAAACGGCAGTCATGCAAGCTTCATAGGCTGATAACAACTGACCATGTTTTTGCTTCTGTGTTAGTCCGCATTAATACACAAAAACATTTCCAGTTCTCTTTTGATTTTCACGTTTACACGGTCAAAAAAGTTTTTCGGCGACATGTCAACTCTTTTGTATGTTTTCTTAATGTTTGATATTACGAAACTTTTACAAATATTTTGAATGGTAGATGAGGCTAACCGTAGCTCAGTGGTAGCTCAGTGGTTAGTGTGTTCGCCTTCTGATCTGTAGGTCGTGGTTCAATCCCCGGCTGATGCATAACAAATTTAATATCGATAAGATTTTTCTTTCGAACGGTACCCACCTGTCGGCAAGCAATTGGCAATTCTTCCGACAGTAACAACTTGCCATGAAAAAGCTTCTATAAGAACTCTGTGACAAAACTCAGAAAAAGTGATGTCACAAGTGTTCTGCAGTTCGGAACCGGTTAAAATAAGTAGGTCCCTTCTAATACTGCCCAAAATTTAAGACGCACAACAGTAATGGAAGATAAGCTCGGCCAATGAGCCCTTTGGGGCTTTAAGTGCCACATATTTATTTATTTATTTAGATGAGGCTAAAAAATTGTGGTAGATTCTAAAATTTTATGGTCGATTTTAATGAAATAAAAGATGATGATGTTTATCAACTCGTTTTTTATTAACACTTGTATCTTTGGAATATATTTGGAATATAAATTAATAGCTAGTCCAATCACCATTACTATTTAAAATAGCCTGACATCTTCGCTCACAATTCCCTGCACATAAAAAACTCCTCCATAATTTTTTCAGTGCAGTACATAGGCGACTTCGGTGCTTTGGATCGCTATCCTCCTGCAGTGCCCAGACACGATTATTTTTTCCATAGACCTTCCGTGCAGATGATAATAAGCCTTTTTGGAAAAGTTTTAACATTTTTGATGTGTTAAATTTTTCGGTAAAGCATGTCAAAACTCCAAAACCCTTTACAGAAAAATAGCTATAAACATGGACCTTGACATGATGCTTAACCGTTCTCTGCGCAATTTTAAAATCCTTTTCTGACCAAATACGTTTCATTCCCTTGGCTCGTCGTCAACATTTTCAGTCAACTCGCAGTGGTTAGACCATCTCGTATAAAAAGTACGCGCCGCCACCATATACTCGGCAGCCTGGTCTGTGGTCCAAGAAGTACGTTTCAAACCGTGTTTATACAGTGGCTCCCAGCTTATTTCGTACAGTGACAGTTTAAAAATTGCTGCAGTCGTAATTCCTAATATAGCAAAAATTTGAACAAAATATAAATGCCATTTTTGAAAGGAAGGTTTGTTTTTTATTTTCCAAAATTTACTTTTTCAAAATTTTAGTGTTTGACACTATAAAAAAATAAAATAAGAAAAAAATAGGAAAATTCATGTCACAGCTTATTTCGTACAGTCTCTTTAAGTTCAAACTAAAAACAAAGTAAGTTGATTTTAATATTTAGTATGACATCCCTTAGCGTTAATGACAGCCTGGAGTCTACTTGGCATTGAATCCACCAATTTTTGAGTGATGTCTGGTGTGATTTTTTTCCATTCCTCCATCAGTACCTTCTTTAGGTCTTGCTTATTAGAAATCTTGTGTGTTCTTATTTTATTGTCCAAAATAGACTAAAGATTTTCAATCACATTCATGTCAGGTGACTGTGGTGGTGGAGACATCAAGTGTGAGCAGTTCAAATAAGCCAAGATTGCACAATCCCAGATTTATGTTTTGGGTCATTATCTTGGTAATACCGAAATTCTTCCCGCAAACCCAGTTTGTCTGCACTTTGAAGTAAATTGTTTTTCAGAATCTCGAGGTACTTCATTTTGTCCATTGTTCCCTCAATAAAAACCAATTCACCTACTCCGGCTGCTGACATACAGGCCCAAACCATCACGCTACCGCCACCATGCTTCACTGTGGGCTTAAGGTTCTCCTTGTTTAGCTCGGTATTAGCTTTACGCCAAACATATGACATTCCGTCCGAGCCAAAAATATTAAACTTAGACTCATCCGCGAAAATAACGGTATTCCAGAACGCAGGAGTATTAATAATATGCTCTTTGGCGAAGTCAAGTCGGCGTTGTATATTCATTTTCGAAATGAATGGTTTCTTTCGGGCTACTCGACCGTTCAAGTCATGATTGCGCAGCACACGTCGGACAGTTTCAGCACTGGATGATTTTCCTATTTCACGCTGAACCTCTGCAGCCAACTTCGGAGCGGATAACTTTGGATTTTTCTTAATTTTTCGTACAATATAACGCTCGTCTGATGCGTTGAAAATCTTATTAGGTGCTTCTCTGCCCTTGTTCTCCAACCGATTTTCGCGAACGAAGCGTTGAATGATGTATTGGACAGTTGAGGCACTTAAATTTGTCATTTCAGCAATTTTTCGCACACTCTGACCTTTCCTAAAATGGTTAATTACCAGTTTACGCTGTTCCATCGTTGTACGATGACCCATAAAGCTAAATGTTTAATTTACAGCACTTTAACTATTTAAAATAATAATAATAAAAATTGTTATAATAGTTAAAAAGGTCCAAAAACTCATACAATTCAAAAAAACTTTGTAACTGCGCGGCAGAATGAAACTTACTTACATTGAAGTTTGTGTACGAAATAAGATGTGAGCTGAAAATCAGCTGATCAATAGTTTTTCTCTCTTGCATAACAAAAAGAAAAATTTTTGGGGTTCCCCGTTTTCTTATTAGGTTTACTAAACACATACACAGACATCTACATTCAAAACTTATCGATAAGTTTTTTAGTTTCGATGTTACAGCCATGTACATAAAAATATATACACTGTACGAAATAAGCTGTGAGCCACTGTATATAGCGCTTATTGCAGAAACAGCTCAAACAATTACAAAACCTTCACAGAGCATGTAAAAAATTTAATTCTCGAACTTCACAACAGTTGATATATATATATATATATATATATATATATGTACATATATATATATATGTATATATGTATATATATATATATATATATATATATTTATATATATATATATATATATATATATATATATATATATATATATTTATATATATATATATATATATATATATATATATATATATATATTTATATATATATATATATATATGTATATATGTATATATATATATATATATATATATATATATTTATATAAATATATATTTATATAAATATAAATATAAATATATATATATATATATATATATATATACATACATACATACATATTAGGTGTAGTAAAAGGAAATCCACTTCTGCAATAGATGGCTTTAGTAATCTGTATCTCGCGTTGTATAAGTGCCATCTGGTTACGCTAGATGGCGTTATAAAAATAGGATTTCGTACTAAATAAACTTTTCAGGTAAACTTTTTTTGATTGCTTGACTCAGTATTGTTTGTGCACGCGTCAAAGATGGACACCAGTAAAGAGAAAATACGTTTTTTCCAGTTTTCCTTCGATAAAGGCGAAAATGTTATTATTTCCGTATTTTTTTATGTATTATAATTTTTTTGTTATAATTAATCAAGGGCTGGAGGGCCTCGTAAGGATCGCAGTCGCTTGATGTAATTTTGTTTTATATATTGTAATTTTGCTACTAATTTCTTAGATTCAGGATTAGCTTTCTATTGGGTACACCTTCACTATGTGAATCTAAATGTACTTTAATTTAATTATATTACTTATAATTTCAATTTTAATTTCTTAGTTACGATTGATTTTCTTTTATATTTTACTAACTTTTTAATTTTGCTTTAATTCACTTTCACTATGTGATCTTAATTTTCCTAAACTTACAATATTATTTTCCACAGCGGCATCGTTGTCTGCGGTTAGCACGATCGTTTCCAACGCCGACTGAAAGGATAGAGTCCTTTTTACGAAGGTATATGCGAGCTGGTCTTACAGATGCTGATCTTGCTATTTTGTATAGGTTTTTTTCAATCTCTCTGTAATGGAGCTGCTTAAGGTCCTTGCTTCCTGGAGCTGCTTGAGGTCCTTATTTCCTGGTTGTTCAGTGTTGAAATTGGAAGTATTACATACGAGACTTTTGCTCGGGTGCCAGTTAATTCTTTTTGGTGTTGGATTTACATAAAAAAACATTCTTTATTTTAAATTAACACAATTAACACAATATCTAATCTTATTCACTCAATCCGAGTTTTACAACTGACTTAATAATAATTATGATATTCTTAAGCTACCTGTGCCGTTGGTGCGAGTCACGTTGTCTGGCGTGGATCGAATTACGAAATTTCCGTTCTCATGCTTTTACAATACTCGTGCCGATTATGCACTTTTAGGGAGGAAATTGCTGAAACTTGGAGTCAGCAGTTCTATGTTTATTTGAATAAACTTTTATTACGTTAACTTGTATATTATATGTTGGTATGTGAGTAGATTGATATGTGGCTAGTATTAGAAAAATGGTATATAAGCTGCCAGCTTACTGAAGGCAGTGGCTTTTTCAGTTGTGAGTCTTGTACCGAATGTGAAGTGCTAGCGTGTAAGAAATTGTAAAATACTGCGATCCTTACGAGACCCTCCAGTATTTGTGTAAGAGTGTAAGAAATTGTAAATACTGCGATTGTTATGAGGCCCTCCAGTATTAGTGTAAGTGCAAAATTGAATGTAACATGAATTGAATGTAATCGTCTAGGTGTTAATCTTGTGCGTTACATCCTTGAATCTAACCGTTAGATACTTAGTGAGTGTTGTGGAAAAATAGTACAGCGGCGATGTCATAAATGCCGTCTGAAATTTGTAATACTGATTTTGTTGTATGAGTGGAAAGGAAGATATTGTATAGAGAAAGGTAGAATGAGAAAGAAAGCGACGTATGCACAACGATTAAAAGCGATAGAGAGTGTGTGCGTTAAGAGAGTGAGAGAGAGAGAGCAACCAACGAATAATAAAGAAATAATAACGATTAATGCATATAAGCAAACGGCAGTCATGCATGCTTCATAGGCTGATAACAACTGACCATGTTTTTGCTTCTGTGTTAGTCCGCATTAATACACAAAAACATTTCCAGTTCTCTTTTGATTTTCACGTTTACACGGTCAAAAAAGTTTTTCGGCGACATGTCAACTCTTTTGTATGTTTTCTTAATGTTTGATATTACGAAACTTTTACAAATATTTTGAATGGTAGATGAAGCTAACCGTAGCTCAGTGGTAGCTCAGTGGTTAGTGTGTTCGCCTTCTGATCTGTAGGTCGTGGTTCAATCCCCGGCTGATGCATAACAAATTTAATATCGATAAGATTTTTCTTTCGAACGGTACCCACCTGTCGGCAAGCAATTGGCAATTCTTCCGACAGTAACAACTTGCCATGAAAAAGCTTCTATAAGAACTCTGTGACAAAACTCAGAAAAAGTGATGTCACAAGTGTTCTGCAGTTCGGAACCGGTTAAAATAAGTAGGTCCCTTCTAATACTGCCCAAAATTTAAGACGCACAACAGTAATGGAAGATAAGCTCGGCCAATGAGCCCTTTGGGGCTTTAAGTGCCACATATTTATTTATTTATTTAGATGAGGCTAAAAAATTGTGGTAGATTCTAAAATTTTATGGTCGATTTTAATGAAATAAAAGATGATGATGTTTATCAACTCGTTTTTTATTAACACTTGTATCTTTGGAATATATTTGGAATATAAATTAATAGCTAGTCCAATCACCATTACTATTTAAAATAGCCTGACATCTTCGCTCACAATTCCCTGCACATAAAAAACTCCTCCATAATTTTTTCAGTGCAGTACATAGGCGACTTCGGTGCTTTGGATCGCTATCCTCCTGCAGTACCCAGACACGATTATTTTTTCCATAGACCTTCCGTGCAGATGATAATAAGCCTTTTTGGAAAAGTTTTAACATTTTTGATGTGTTAAATTTTTCGGTAAAGCATGTCAAAACTCCAAAACCCTTTACAGAAAAATAGCTATAAACATGGACCTTGACATGATGCTTAACCGTTCTCTGCGCAATTTTAACATCCTTTTCTGACCAAATACGTTTCATTCCCTTGGCTCGTCGTCAACATTTTCAGTCAACTCGCAGTGGTTAGACCATCTCGTATAAAAAGTACGCGCCGCCACCATATACTCGGCAGCCTGGTCTGTGGTCCAAGAAGTACGTTTCAAACCGTGTTTATATATAGCGCATATTGCAGAAACAGCTCAAACAATTACAAAACCTTCACAGAGCATGTAAAAAATTTAATTCTCGAACTTCACAACAGTTAATATATATATATATATATATATATATATATATATATATATATGTACATATATATATGTATATATGTATATATATATATATATATATATATATTTATATATATATATATATATATATATATATATTTATATATATATATATATATATATATATATATATTTATATATATATATATATATATATATATATATATATATATGTATATATGTATATATGTATATATATATATATATATATATATATATATTTATATAAATATATATTTATATAAATATAAATATAAATATATATATATATATATATATATATATATATATATATATATATATATATATATACACATACATACATACATATTAGGTGTAGTAAAAGGAAATCCACTTCTGCAATAGATGGCTTTAGTAATCTGTATCTCGCGTTGTATAAGTGCCATCTGGTTACGCTAGATGGCGTTATAAAAATAGGATTTCGTACTAAATAGACTTTTCAGGTAAACTTTTTGTGATTGCTTGACTCAGTATTGTTTGTGCACGCGTCAAAGATGGACACCAGTAAAGAGAAAATACGTTTTTTCCAGTTTTCCTTCGATAAAGGCGAAAATGCAAGCCAGGCGGCTGAAAATGTGAATAGTGTTTATGGTCCTGATACTGTAACAGCCAATCACGTGCAATTTTGGTTTCCGGTAATGATGTCAAAGATGCAAGGCCAATTGTCGAAAATATCCAAGAGCCAACTTGAATCGCGTCGAAATACGGCCGATTAAACTTTCTATTGCGGAAAAATTTTAATTTGATTTTACGTTTATGTTTATATTCATGTTGTAGAAAATGCGATGATCTGGTTGGTAAGTACTATAAGTAGTGCAGGCTTTGCCACTGCGCCCTGTATGCCTTTGTTATTGGACTCTCATTAGCCATTTTTTGAAAATCTGGACGTACGCCTTGCTCCTTGTATTCCATAATCTTTACGAGATCTGGGTCGTTCCGCTGATCTTCTTGCACTCGTTCGGTGGTCCATGACTCCTCCGACAAGATATTCGTAAGTCGTATGTCGACAATGTGCTTCTTGCTTTCCACTCGAGAACAATGTTTACATTCCATTTTGCAAGGACGACGAGATGGAGCATCGGCGTTGCCGTGATGTCCTCCTTTACGATGCTCGATAGTAAACTCATAACTCTGCAGCCTTTCAATCCAGCGCGCCAATTGTCCTTCTGGGTTTTCAAATTGTAATAACCACCTTACTTTACACTTTCTAGTATTGCGAGCAACTCTCTTCGAGTGACACAGTAGTTTCTTTCTGGCTTTGACAGGATTTTACTATAGTATGCTATCACTTTTTCTTGCCCATCTATGGTCTGTGAGAGCACACTACCATGTGTCCAACACACACTTCTGACCAGGTACTAGATGCGCTAATACTGATGCTGAACAGAGTCTTTCTTTCAGCTGTGCGAATGCTTTCTGTTATTCCTCACCCCACACAAATGGTTTGATCTTTCTTGTTAACTAAGGTAACAGACTGCTGGCGATGTTTGCAAATCCAGGAATAGTCTATAGTAGGTACACAAGCCTAAAAAGCTTCTTAACTCTTGAAGATTCGCCGGAATAGGCGAATTCTTGTACTGCTGCTACTTTCTCCTCGTAGGTATGTACCCCTTCTGTTGTTACTTTATGACCAAGATATTTAACTTATCGCCTGAAGAGTGAACTCTTTTTCGGATTCAGTTTACGCCCTGCTGATTGTATACGCTCAAATACTTCTTTCAACTTTGCCAGGTGGTTGTTAAAATCTTTTCCCATCACGATAATGTCATCGAGGTATACCAAGCACGTTTTCCTGTGTAATGCTCTGAGTACACGTTCCATCAAATGTTCGAAAGTAACTGACATATTGTATGGCCAAATGGCATCACTGCGAACTGCCATAAACCATCACCAATACTAAAATCTGTTTTCTCTTTGTCCTCCTCACCACGTTCCACTTGCAAGTATCCACTTTGCAGATCAAGAGTTGAGAACCACTTCGCACCAGATAGTGTGTCGAGAGTGTCGACAGTGGGTAGCTGTCCTTTTTCGTGATATCATTTAGCTTTCTGTAATCCACACAGAATCGAGTACATCCATCGTTCTTCTTCAGTAGAACAACGGGTGGACTCCATGGATTCGCTGATGGTTCAATAACATCTTGTTTTTGCATATCGGTAATCAGCTTAATGGCTTCATCTCTTTTGGCCAATGGAACTCGTCGGGGTGCTTGACGAATTGATCTAGAATCACCGATGTCAATTTGATATTTCACGGTGGTTGTTCGTCCACCAGTTTTTCCATTTGAAGAGAAGATTGAACTGGACTTCTCCAGTAGTAGTAAAGCCTTTTCTTTTTGCTGGTTGATAAGCACACCTATCTATTCTTCCATCTGTGCTTTTAATTCGGCTCTAAAGTTCCTGATCTTCTACTTTTCATCGACGAACCCTTCTCGTAGTGTACTACGGAAGTAACTTTCTGGCAATGATCAATCACCATTCCTTTCTTCACAACTGTAGGTGTATTAGTTGGATTTAGTAGGCACATCGGTACCATTCCATTTTTTTTAAGTTCCACTAACGTCTTTATCCGCTTCTACTACCCACAACTTGCCTGTCACACAACTTACCATCATCCACATTCATCTGTGCCCAAATTACCGCTTCTGATTTGGATGGAACCGCTTGGCGTTAATATGTCAGTATTTGTTTGATGTTTACACTACGCTTGTAACCGATGTTCAACTCGACATTTGCATAGCGTAGTATCCGTTGATTTAAATCTAACGTAAACCCATTGTCAATCATAAAATCAACACCAATTATTTCGTCACCGATGATGTCGGCCAAAATGAATTCATGTTCCCACGTGCAATTTCCAATAGATACTCGTTTCTTTATCTTTCAATCAATAGTCGAGCTGCTTGGCACAGCGATCGCCTTTTTTCCTTCTTCTGTTTTCCTGGAGAATTCGATTTTGATCGCTTTCATCGTAGACGGCAGTAACGCGCCATGTGTCCTGGTTTGTCGCAAATGAAGCATTTACCAGTAAATTTGTTTTCACATCGACCTGTTGTTCTTGCTTCAGCTTGCACTAAGGACTTGAGTGCCTGACACACTGCATAAACCAGGTCAGATGTTTCTGTTTTTAGATAGCGTGCCCGTGGCATTGGTCGACACATCAAACTGCCGGCTTCAAACGTCGAGGCACTACTAACTGTTTTCGCATATGTATTTACTCCTTGGTGACATGACTAGGGTGTAGTCTTCCCGTCGTGTATACCATCTATGAATGCCTCTATTATTATTTTCTCGATGAATTCTTGCGAATTACCAGAGAACGCAAAGCGCTTAATGTCGGAAGCGAAATCCTGAAGACTCTCATTACTACGTTGCACACGCGATCATAATTTCACTCGATGCAATTAACTCTTATATTCATTTCCTTATTTCCGCTGGAGTGTCCATCAGAGACTGATAGCTACCACGATCTTTCTCTGGAACTATCTGTAACACTTCGGATTCAATACCTTTTAATACGACTATTAAAGCAGCGGACTTGTCACTATCGTCCCATTGATTTTTCGAAGCTGTGTTCTCGAACTGAAACTTGAAGATGTTGAATGGCGTGGTGCCTCCAAATGTTGGAGGCTTTAGTTTAATTGTAGTTGATACTCTAATCACTGATGTGGCTGATCCACTTATTTTTATTTGATTAAGTTCGCGCTCTAAGTTATCAATCTTTTCTTCCAAGTCATCATGTCTGTCTACATGTTCCTTCAGCTTATCATCCAAATCATCCACATGTCATTTCAGCTCTGTGACTTTGTCATTAATAGCTTTAGAAATTTCTCGACATCTGAGATCAATTCCTTTTTGTAAGTTCTCGATGACGTATTCTTGACAAGCCGAAGGTTCCTGAATTTCCGTACGTAATTTACTAATAATGTTTTCTTGGCGAGACGAATTCTTTTGTTCTGTTGTTGCTGGTGTTACATCATGGTTTTCATAAATTCCATGAGTCGACCACTCGAATCTATCGTACTCTTTTCCTCACCATGCATAACTGCATGTATCTTAGCTTCCTGAAAAAACTCATGTTATACTACATTAATACCCATAGCATCAATGGCTTGCCTTAGCATCACCAGAAGTTCCGCTTTTGCACCTGATGACGAAAAGATCTCTACCAACAGCTTTTTAAGCTAGTCCACTTCTAGTTGGTCAATTTTCTCCATCATAACAGAATCCTACTTCTGGCACCAATTGTAAGGTTTTTATTTTGTGAACGTTTAATTCTATTTGAATCAATCCTATTCGTTCACTGGATTCTGTCACGAGGTATAGCAATTTCACACCATATTCAGTGTGTCTTTTCTTTTTAATCGACGATGCCCCGTGCTCAGCAACAATTGCCTAGCAAGGGGATTCGGATGACTGTGTAATTTTTGAATGTAGCTTCTGCAAGACATTGCAACTTCCTCAGAAATTGTGGGTACATTTAAATCTCGATGGATGTTAACGTTCCTCATATACCAAGGCGCGTTTACAATAATTCGCAGACACTTGGATTGTATTCGCTGCAATTTTTCGATATTTGAGGGAGATGCGGTGCCCCAAAATTGAATACCATAAGTCCAGATTGGCTTCAGGATTGCTTTATATAATAGCACTTTGTATTCGAGATTCAACTTTGATCTTTTGTGTATCAGCCACCATAACTGATTAATTTTAAGCTTGATCTGAGTTTTCTTTGCCTCTATGTGATTTTTCGAGGTCAGCCTTCTGTCGAGGTGAATACCCAAGTACTTTGTTGAGGAACATTGTGGAACTGATTGGCCATTAATTTTAAGTGGAGGACATGTATCTGGCCTTAGCGTGATGGTTACATGTACGCTCTTTGATTCATTGACTTTTATACGCCATTTTGCTAGCCAGATTTCGAGAGAATCGATATGAGTCTGCAGGAGTTTAGTAGCTTCTATGGGGTTAGAGCGAGAGCACAATATTGCCGTATCATCTGCAAAGGTCGATATAAATGTATGGTTATTGCTGGGCATATCTGTAGTGTATAAGAGATACAGTAAGGGGCCCAAAACGCTTCCTTGAGGAACGCCAGCGTGAATATCCAATGGATTTGTTGTGTAATCCTTGTGATGTACGAGAAATTGTCTTTTCGTGAGGTAGCTACTAAGCAATGAGGAGACATTTGCAGGCAGTAATAGTTTGAGTTTGTAAATAAGGCCATCGTGCCATACTTTATCGAAAGCTTGAGTGATATCAAGAAAGACAGCTGAGCAATACTTTTTTTCTTCAAAAGTGTTCCTTATCAGAGTTACAATGCGGTGGACTTGTTCTATTGTGCCGTGCTGTTTTCTAAATCCAAACTGATGTTGAGATTAATAAATGGAGTTATATTCATGACAAGTAGCTTTTCGAATACCTTAGAGAGTAGAAGCAGGAGGCTGATAGGTCTGTACGATGCAACTTTTGTAGGGTCTTTTCCTGGTTTTGCTATCATAATAATTTTTGAAGTTTTCCAGCATTTGGGATAGTGTTTAATACGAAGGATAGCATTGAAAATGTGCATCAGATGAATTACTGAAGCCGGAGGTAGCTCTTCTATCATTTTACCGGTAATTTTATCTGGACCAGGTGATTTTTTTGGGTTTAAATACAACTATATATAGCAACAATTTATTTAATCCACTCTATTTACAATCAAATATTTACAATAACTCTTTAATGTACTTGCAACTTTTGCCTCTAAATGCATTTGTCAACAACTGGACCTATTTTTACTCTGTGGCAACACTCCAGAATCTTCCTTTATCGTAGTCGAGATTCTTCTCTTTCTTTCTCGTTTGCATTTCTGGGTATCGCCTATTTCTTTTTGTTGACATTCGTTTCAGTGCTGCCATTATTCCCAGACTCCCATTTCCATCACGGGGTTTAAACCACCACTCAGGCGCTTGATCTTTTTGAAGATTTTTCGAGTCTCATTCTTGTCGGAACACATCTCTACCTCCTCAAACTCGCGTCTTTCCAGCTCCCCCTTCTTGCGCCTGAAAATACTTCTATCTCCACTCCTTTTTTCTCTGTACCGCTCCTTAACAGCTCGCGTTGCGCCTGCACCCAGGGTTTTTCTGTAGGCGGCGTCTTTCTCTGCGGTAGCGTCGCGACACTCCTGATCATACCACTCATTCCTCAGAGGCCGGTAGTAACCGATTACCTCCTTGGTAGCAGTAGTCATGGAGTGGGATACATGTGTCCACCGTGCGCATGTATCATCTAGTGGGGGAGTGTTCTGCATAAGCAGCTCCGATAGTCGAGTGGAAAATGCATCTGCTGTCTCTGGTGATCGCAGTTTACTGACGTCGAGCTTTCTCTGTGTGGGACTTCCCTTGTTATTTGCGACACATAAGCGTGTGCGCACCTTAGCTGCAACAAGGTAGTGATCCGAGTCGATGTTGGCACCACGGATCGATTTCACGTCCATCACACTGGAAGCATGCCTTCCGTCAATCACCACATGATCAATTTGGTTTCTTGTACGTTGATCTGGAGACAGCCATGTCGCTTTGTGGATGTCGAGATGCTGGAATCTGGTACCACCAATTACCATGTTTGGTGCTGCGGCGAAGTCGATCAGCCTCATTCCGTTATCATAGGTGCTCTGGTGGAGGCTAAATTTTCCGACAGTTGGGGCAAAGGTACCTTCCTTGCCTACCCTGGTATTAAAGTCGCAAAGCACGATTTTGATATCATGGCGGGGGCAGCGGTCGTAGGCTTCTTCGAGGCGCTGAAAGAAGCTCTCCTTGGTCACATCGCCCTTCTCATCCGTCGGAGCGTAGGCACATATAAGGCTGATGTTGAAGAATTTCGCCTTGATGCGGATTGTGGCCAGCCGTTCGTTCACAGGCGTGAACTGTGAGACAAGATGTCGTAGTCTCTTGCTGACCAAAAATCCACATCCTAATTCGTGCCTTTCAGCATGGCAACTGTAGTAGATGTCACAGGACGCTCTTTTGGAGCAGCCCTGTCCTGTCCATCGCATTTCCTGGAGAGCGGTGATGTCAGCTCTGTATTGCTCGAGGACATCAACCAGGTGGATATAGGAACCCTCCCTATAAAGGGACCGGACATTCCAGATGCATATCCGTAAATCGTGCTCCTTTTTTCGTTTGCGTGGGTCATCAACTAAAGTGGGAGTCCTTATCCGAGGCATGGCAGTTTTTTTCATTGGGGGGATTATTTATGTGGCAACGCACAACCTCTAACCGAGGTTGTGCGTTGGATTACTTTTAATACAGTCCAAAATTTAATACGCACAACAGTAAACTCGGCCAAAGAACCCTTCGGGGCTTTAAAAGCCACATATTTATTTATTTTTATATATATACACGTTGCTTCACATGAATAGGTGCAGTGTTTGAGCAATCAGTTTAAGGTTTAAGAAAAGTCAAAAAAGTTCCGTTACATTTGAGTTGAGCTTCTTTTTGTAATTTGTCAATAAAATATGAATTTTTTTTTGGCGCCACTTGAATAGGTGCAGTGATTAAAAAGCGGTTGCAAGGTCATTTGTACCAAATTTGACCACAGAATTTTTTAAAAACAAGAAATAAAAGTAATTTTCTATCGGTTTTAAATTAAAATAGGTCGTGGAAAATCATTAACAGTGGAAGAGAAGGCAGAAATTGATGCCTACGATGACCAAGGTCTTTCCGGCCGAAAGATTTCTATGAAAATTAATAAAAGTGCTAATGTCGTGTGGCAATATTTAAGAAATAAAGAAGAATATGGCAAAAACATGATGGAAAGGAAAACAATGGCCACAACAGCTACGGAAAGACGAAATATTCTAAGAATAGCCTCCAATTCTAGTGACTCTGCTGGAAAAATCAAAGGAAAAAGTGGTTCCAGTGCTAGTATTTCTACCGATAGAATGATAATAAGCAGGAGAACATTTAAAACGAAATTGCAGAAAAAACCACTATTAAACCAGCAACGTAAGGAATTACGCTTGAAAAGAACACATGACTTGGAAGAGTGAGTGGAATAAAGTAGTTTTTTCAGATGAAAAAAAGTTCAATTTTTATGGACCCGATGGGTTTAACTACTATTTCCATGATTTGAGGAAGAAAGGACGTTTTTTAGACCGTCGCCATAGTTGAGTAGGTGGTGTTATGGTCTGGGGTGCGATATCGTTCTATGGAGTCATTGACTTGGAATTTCAAACCACGAAAATGACAGCAAATTCTTATAAATCTATTCCATACGGCGTTTCCAAAAATTAAAAACTTGTTTGGACTCATCCCATGGACTTTCCAACAGGATAATGCTCCTACGGCAATGGTTACTAAAATATGGATTAGCGAGTAAAATGTTGAATTGCTGCCATGGCCACCATACTCCCCGGACATAAAAATAATGGAAAACGTGTGGGGATGGTTGTCTCGGAAAGTGTATGAGTCTGAACAGCAATTTGATGACCGAGAATCTTTAGTTGCAGCAATAAAATCGGCATGGTCGCAAATTTCCTTACAATATTTATCGCAACTGTGTAACTCCCTTCCAAACAGAATTTATGAGATAATTTTATAGAAAGGCGGAAATACGCATGATTAAAAATTAATAACAATTAAAATTAAGGGGGTGTTCCCGGGTAGAAGTTTGAAAAAATCGATTTTTTTTTGCATTTTATTCTACCTTATACTATATACTATCACCCCCCAAAGTCGTTTTTCAATCCGCAAACTCAGTACCCACTTTTTTGCATGTTAATTGAAGTAATCTCAGCTAGCCGATCATGTCATGTCGAAACTTTAAACGCGTTTTTCTCGAAACCAAAACTGTGGTTTAGCATCCGCGGAATTTATTGCAGATTAATAATTACATACCCATTTCTGTTTCAGATTACTGGTTCCCGAAATTTCTTATCGGCCAGCAGTGAAAATCAGCGTGACAAGGTTACATTGACCACTGAAAATTTTACTTACAAAATCAAATTTTTTGACACAAATATGAGTTTCTGTTCTCCAAATAATAAGGAACAACAAGCAAAAAACCAGAATATTGCATGTTGCCTTGTAGCTCCAAAATAATTTTTTGAAAAACAGCCTAAAATCGGCATTCTAGACGGGAACACCCCCTTAATAAACAAAACTTTATTGTTTTTTTTCTGTTTTATGATTTTTTCAAAATGCAGCTATTCAAGTGACGCAAAAATAATTTACATTTTTCCTCACAAATTACAAAAAGAAGTACAAATCAAATGTAAAGGTTTTTTTTGCCTTTTCTTTGCTTACACTATTTTTCTCAATGGTTACACCTTTAATATAAAGAACAACATAATCCTCTCCATGAAATATCTTGAGAGCAGTAACCTTAAATTGATTGCTAAAACACTGCACATATTAATGTGAAGCATAGTGTATTGTTATATATATATATATATATACATATATATAACAATAAAAATTTTTTAATAATACTAGTTTCTAATAATAATATTCTAAGAATTTTTTTTCTAAAACATGTACACATATATATATATATATATATATATATATATATATATATATATATATATATATATATATATATATATTAGGGATTAGTAGAATAAGACCACTTATATGGGTCCCTTTTCGTCCCTCAAATCGTGTGTTAATTATTTGTTCGGTTGCAGAATTCTTCTACTTCCTTCCTCATAATAACATCACGCGTTATTTCAAGCATGTCTTTGTGGGGTATGTTCCACATTTCGAGTTCATCAATAAGTTGGCGACCCAGTGTGGACATCCTCCTGCTTACCAATGCAGGACACTGGCACACTATGTGCGCCGCTCTCTCTGCCTCTTCCATGCATAATCTACAAATATCAGCATCCACCCCATCAACAAAACCCATCTTGCTGAGGTGGTACCTGAAATTGCCATGCCCAGTTATTAATGCAGTCAACCAGCTTAGAGTCATTCGTCCTAGACTGAGAGCCCTCACCGATTCACTTCCCTTTGATAGCCTCAACCAAGGCTTTGCCTTGTGGATAAGTTCTCCCATTTCGTGAGATGGAGTTTCTTTATCCACTCTTCGACCTTTGCTTTTACCGTCCCGCTGCTGAGAGCAACTACTGGTTCCGGTCCATAAAATTCAGCTTCAGATCCTTGTCTAGCCAAGACGTTTGCAGCTTCATATTGTTCTATACAAATGTGTCCCTTCACCCACATAAGAGTAACAGCATTACTACGAGCACACCCGTTAGGTTTTTGAACAAATTCGAGCGCCAACTTAGAAGATACCGTAGGTTGTTGCAAACGCCTGACCACCGCCTGATTATTGAGTGCTAGCAAAATTTTCTTACCTTGCACCTTTCCATCCAGTAGATGGTCTAGCGCATGCATTAGACCAAGCATTTCTACTTGATAGACCTATACGTATCTTCCCAGATTCAGAGTGCAGGCCAGTCCCAACTTTTTAGAGAAGATTCCAGCACCCGCATTGCCATCCATTAATGAACCATCTGTAAAAATACTGATGTCATTTTCCTCACATACATCATGTGTGAGGCCGTCTTCAATGAGTGTTCTGTGTGACTTTTCAGTCATCTTCAGCCTACCCATTCCCTCCATTGGCATTTGCCCCTCCTTTACACTGCTATATAACAGTGACAGGATGCCCATGTGCCCTAACTCCGTGCCAAATCCATACCAATTATTGGTTGTGTTCAGACAACCAAGTCTTTCTCGGGGCAGCAGCCCGAGAAAGACTTCCAATGTTTCTACTGGGGTCGTCCGGATAGCTCCGGTAATCCCAATACAAGCCATTCTTTGCACCCTATCTAACTTGCTTTTTGAGGTCTTTAGGGTGACCTTAGACCACCAGACCACAGCAGCATATGTTATTAAGGACCTTACCATCTTGTGTAGATCCAGTGCGCTGATCTGGGAGTAATTCCCCACATGAGACCGAACACTCTCTTACACTGATGCAATACTAGCTTGGCCTTCTGGATCTTGTCATCGACGTGGCTATTCCAAGTCAGCTTGTTATCCCGGATGACACCTAGATACTTTACTTCCTTGGAGACGTTGATGTTCGATCCAAAAAGCCTAAGAGGGTCTATTGTTAGTCCAGTCCTCCTTTTAGTAAAGAGTGCTGTTTCCGACTTAGTAGCATTTACAGAGAGTCCCTATTCTGTGCACCATCCTTCAACCATTTTGAGTGCACCTCTCATGGTATCATAAATAGTGTCCAGGAACTTACCGCTCACCGTTACCGCTATGACATCTGCATACCAGAAGCTGAAGTAGGGAATCGACCGTGATGTTCCAAAGAATGGGCGATAATACGCCCCCCTGTGGACACCCTTTGACTACCCTACCTCTGAGTCTGTAACTCTAATTTTGAAAGTTTATTGGCCTTTTCCACAGCATGCTGTCTACCAACCTTATAATGGTTGGGCTGACTTTACGAGTTGAAAGGGTCATCCTTAGCTTAGCGAAACCAGTCTTATCGAAGGCATTTTCTATATCCATAAAAGTAGACATAGATATCCCTCCACAAAACAATTCCCTCTCCGCTACGCGAGTTCGTGCAGGGCCATTTCAGTGGATTTGCCAGCTCTGTATGAGTGCTGCCACCTGCTCAGTGGTTTTGTCAGAAAGGAGGTCAAGCTAACCGGCCGGAAAGATTTATCCTCTGAGTATTCCCTTTTCCCGGCTTTGGAAGAAATACAACCTTAATCTCTCTGCATTGAGTCGGGACATATCCTGTAGCCAGGCAAGTCGTGAATATTTCCAGAAGCCTGTCTATCAGAGCTTTTGCAACCCACTGAAGTAGACCCCAAAATATTCCATATATACCTGCTGTTTTGAATGGAGAGAAACGTTTGATGGCGTTTATCACTCCATCTCTGGTGCCTATCCTTTCAGCTTCAAACCTTTCATTCCTGTTTGCACCTTTGCGGGTGGCTTCCCAAGGATCTTACTGGAAAATGCACCTCCATCAGGTATTACAGTGACTCTCCGATTGTTTCTCTAAAGGGCCCATTCGTTTTGCGAATTAGTCCCAACTTTGACACCGGGCCCTTTGCTATAATCCTGTGTAATCTACATATATCGGCCACATCTTGCATAGTTGAGCAGAATCCCCTCCACGATTTCCTTTTACGGTTGCGTAGAGTCTTCTTCAGCTCCATTTTCTTTGACTTTTAGTCATCCCACGCATTGGGGTCCCCTCTCATGTGACGATTAAAAGCCTTCCTTGTCTCGTTCTTCATGGATTCCAGCTTCTCATTCCACCATGGAGTGGGATCTCCTTCGTCCACTACCGTCAGAGGACATGGAGCTTCAAATGCTTTGATCATGGCTGAGCTGATAGCCCTCGCCTGATACTCAACAATTGCGGTTGTTCTAGGTATCTTAAACCTCCCCGGCAATAATTCCTCAAGAACTTCGCAGTACCTTGTACAATCCGTTCGTTTCGGTATCCTTGCCATTCTACAGTCGTTCCTATGCCTTTTATCGAACGTAACCCCAAACTGAATATCCCTGTGGTCCGACATGGTTAGTTTATCCACAACCCTCAAATCCAAAATCCAATCCAACATTTTGACATTCGTCAGGGTAACATCAATAACCTCGCAACGACGTGCGTCGACAACAGTCGGTTCTGTTCCCCTATTGGCAACTTGTAGACCAAATCTTTCTATAAATTCGAGTAGACACTCTCCTCTATAGTTTTCATTGCTGCTGCCCCACACAGAACTGTGCGCATTGGCATCGCAAATTAAGATCAAACCAACCCCCTTTCCATCACAGAATCTCACTAGAGCTTCCACCTCTCTTGAAGGTGGTCCCTCTGGAGAATCGTATGGAAGGTATGCTGATGCGATCATAAATGATCCCGCACCGTCACCTATTCTCACTACTAAGAACTAACTAACTTGTGAGATCCGGTGAGCACAAGTTAGACATTAGAATCGCACGTATCCCATGCCTAACTAAAATGCATGTCCTCAGCTTCCCCTCTGTTTGTGGATAAAACAAAGTAGTCTTTTGTGCAGATATGCCTTTGATCCTTCCATGAAGGATCCAGGGCTCCTGAACCAAACTCATCCTCATCGAAGCTCCGCACCATCATTGCTGATGCTGCTTTGCTGTGGTGAATATTAAGTTGACACACGTTTAGTGGTTCCTGGCGCGGGCCCACCTCCCGCCCTAATGGCTTCTTCCTTACAGAATCTGTCACTAGCCCCACGACAGTAGCCGCGTCACACCCCTCATACTGCATCTTTCTGGAATTTAACGACGGCCTATTAAAGACCGCAGTTGAGTCTCCCCCCTGCGATCCTTATGGCTACCGCGTCCTCCTTGGGACACAGCACGGTGAGTACGACACCTGCCCTTTCTGCCTCGCCAAACTCTTCTGTGCGGATAACACTTGGAAATGTCCTTCACACATGCGTTCTGGCGCTGCAGCCTTCTGAGGATGATGTCGCTGTTCACAGCATTGCCATGAGCAACAATCACCATCTTCCTCTTTGCCGACAAGGCAGTTAGGCTGTCACATTTGAGCTTTGCACCCTCCCACAAACCGGTTAGGTGCTCCACTGTCTTGCACAGCCATTGCTTGGATTGCTGATTTTTGCACCTTCGTATAAACAATCCGCTCTCCACCCTTGCTCTGCCAACAAATCCAATGTCATTGACATCGTCTTCAAGGGACTCCATGGCATCCAACAAAGATACCTTTAAGCTAGATGAGTATCCTCCATGCGCCCCTCTAGTGACAAGTCCATGACTCCCATAATGAGGTCAGCTTCCGCTACTTGAGCGTAAGTGTTCCTCGCCCTGGTGGGCTCGCCCTTTGCCTGCTCAGTACGACGCTTATGCGCTCTGCCAAGACCGCTCGGCCCAGGTGCCGCATTCGAGGCCTGTGAGTTCGCTGGGTTAACAATCGTACCAGATTGTGCACCCCGCTCATCACTCCCCGATGTCGGGTTTCCCTGCCCCGTCGTTTCCAGAGCTACCCTACCCGTGTTAGGCTTGGGCTTCGAGCCTCTGTTGGAGCGACTGACGGCCTTTATAATTGGCTGTCCATCTCTCCGAGCACTTGCGCCTTTCGGTGTGTATGTGGAAGAATTATCAACCTTCTCAAAAGGCCCACAATTCAACAGGAGATTCATTCGGACTACGGAGTCTGCATATCAAAACGTACTGTTGCACGTCGTTTGGTTGAATCTGGCCTTCATGGAAGAATCGCACGCAAGAAACCTTTGGTGACAGTGAGATTCTTCAAAATATGACCAATATTTGAAAATTCTAGCAAGA
The DNA here is from genome assembly GCA_963854835.1 of Megamerina dolium. Lineage (NCBI taxonomy): Eukaryota > Metazoa > Arthropoda > Insecta > Diptera > Megamerinidae > Megamerina > Megamerina dolium. The sequence continues at coordinate 16,448,942 of OY978530.1, read as the reverse complement.
TAACTACCCAAAACATACGCCTAAATTAACCAGAAAGTTCTTTGAGGACAATTCAATCCGTCTTTTAAAATGGCCGTCATCGAGTGCTGACTTAAATCCCATAGATCATTTATGGAATGACTTGAAAAAGGAAATTAGTGGTAAAAATATCACGAATATCAGCGCCCATTCACCAAAAGTGGTAGCCGTTGTGTGCATGTTGATGGCTTAATTTCTAATAATGAAAATTTAGTGCGAAATTTAGTCACAAGATTCTGAATAGCCGCCTCAGAAGGTCGCCCAAACTGACTATAAAATGGAAGAAGTGCATGATGCACTTTCTTAACCGAGCATGATTTTTGATCATAAAATTCAATAATCTGCAAGCGTTGTTCGTTTGTATGTCGATTTATGGTTAAATTAAAGACCAAACAGAACATATTTGACAGTAACATGTTACACGAAAACAGCTGAGCTGCCAAAAAAAGTTTTGCCAAAAAAAGTGTTGTTCACAATTTTTGTTTATTTTATATATATGTTTCTATTTTTAATTGAATGATATATTATGAATATACGAATCACATTTTAATAAAACAAATGTGTGAATGTAGTAAAATATTTGAACCACCAAAAAATTCAATTAAACTATATAAAAACTATAACTGACATTTTGTTGCCATTACTTTAATTTGCACTATGTAGATTAGTGCATATGAGTATGTGATTTTGTTTTTATATGAAATGAGTGATCTCTGTTTTTACATGCTTCTATAAATTTATATTTTGATATAAGTATGTTGAATGAATATGTTCGGTAATAAATGTGCAACTTTACAATTTTTTAGCCTCATCTACCATTCAAAATGTTTGTATAGTCCTAAAAGTTTCCTAATATTAGACATTAAGACATACAAACGAGTCCACATGTTGCCGAAAAACATTTTTGACCGTGTAAATGTGAAAATCAAAAGAATTGAAGATGTTTTTGTGTCTAAATGCGGACTAACACAAAAGCAAAGCCATGGTCAGTTGTTACAGTCTATGAAGCATGCATGACTGCCGTTTGCTTATATGCATTACTCGTTATTATTTCTTTATTATTCGGTGGTTCCTTTCTCTCTCTCTCTCTCACAACGCACGAATTGTTGTGCATACGTGGCTTTCTTTCTCATTCTACCTTTCTTTATGTAAACAATCCGTTTAATAAAAAAACTTTTAAATTTCGATAATTGAATTGATTTTAATTTTAATGTGTATATGTTGTTTCGTTCACAATATTTGTTACAATTTGTTTTATATATGTGGGACGTTTTATTTCACAAGAGTTTTGTTTAATGTTAATTTCAATTATTTGTTTTCAAATTATATTAATTTATTGAGTTTTTAAAAGAAATTTTGGAAAAAGAAAAAATGCCGCCATGAAAAAACGATTCGTCGCCGAAAAAGATAAGATCATCAACACTGTCGCCAAACAGACGAAGTGTACAATTAAGGTAAACAGCGCCATCTGCGCAGGGTGGCCTAAACACTATGCAATATCTTCTTCCCACTCACAGAACGAAATCAGTTTAAAAAATTTCACACTCCATTTATGACATCGCCGCCTAAGATGTTTTACTTCAAAAATCTAATACCAGGCTAATTGTCGCCTACCCTCTAAATTATGTATTATTTCACTACAAACACTGTTAATTCGTTTTTATGGCCCAATTTCAAGTTAAAACGAGTTTTAATAATGTGCGTATACAATGTATACTATACATATATATTTGTTATATTAATTATATTATGATACTTTTTACCATTACCTCTGATTTTAATAGTCGTCGTTACTAGGCTATTCCCATGAATCACATATGGGACGAAATTTATTTTTCCTAGACTGATTTCTCAATGATACTTTATCTCCATGTTTATTTGAGGGAGGTTGCCGGTGGACTTACGAGAAGTCGGTTGAACTGGAATTGACCGCTGTTGTTGGATGGATGTGGATGCACCGCTGATAATGGTGATGTCGATGAAATGATTGTCTTTATTTTGCACACACACACGTATGAAAGTTTATTTTATAAACAATTCAACTTCTTCACTCGAATTTATTTATTGTTATTTTTAAATTAATTCACTTTATAATCAAGCAAGATTTTAATAATTAAACGAAAAAGTGAAAAATAATTATAATATTAAAAAAAATGAAAAAGTACAAAAAGCCGCGCAATGTCCTTTTAAAAAGAGGTAGAACTAGAATGAGAATGATACGATAGAAAAGGAATAGCAAGTAGAAATGCAAAAAGAAGAGAGAGAGAGAGAGAAATTGGAGAATAGCGAAATAAAGCATAGCAATTTACAGCGGGTTGCCAACCCAATGGAAATCATAATTTAAATTTAAATAAAGAAATTAATTAATGGACAGTGCGCGACATTTCTGCAATATCTGCAATATCCACATCCAGGACGTTGAACAATATATATAAAAAAAGGGAGTAACTTAAATTTAAAAGCATATGAGAAAAAAATTTAATTTAAAATTATACTCAAAATAAAAAAAATAAAAAATATAACGTTAAGATAGATATCAATTCCAAATTACAAAGGCAGTAATATATATAAAAAAAGAGATAATATGAAATAAATTCAAAATAAAATTCAGTGATTTTAGGGAGAGAAAGGTTGCAAAAAAAAATGAGAAATAATATAAAATAAATTAAAGATTAAAAAGAGAAAAATTACAGAATAAAGAGAAATAATATAAAATAAATTCAAAATAAAAAAAGAGAGAGGTCTGAAAAAATTCCGGGACATACTGTGGCACGGCTGTGACGTTGTAGCTTCAGTAGTGCCCGGTCGGCGCTTTCTTGATGATTTTGGGGCCTTCTTGGGACGCTGCTGCACTCTCCCGTGAAGTAGGGTGTGATGCTTTGCCGAACACAATTGGCATCACAATACGCTTGTGCATCGTCGTGCCACGTGCGTATACGCTAAGCAATTGAAGCAATAGCCGAATTGCTTCGCTACATCACTCCTCCTTTTCACCGACATTGCCAAGAACTACGTACACAAACGCAGTGGGTGATCCTTATCGTAGATACGGCAATCGGGATGTCTTTGTGCTTCAGCTCTGTCTCGAAATTTAAGAGGAGGACGGACAGGACTGCGTCTTTTTAAGGTTTTCGATTTTGGCGCCATGGGAAAACTGGAACCAAAAACAACGCTATAAGAATCGTGTTGCAGGAGTATTTTAGGGAGTGGACGTAGGAAGCGCGACAAGCTTTACTATTGACCGAGATACAATTCCCTTGGCGATGCGAATATAGACTACACGTACATGGGAATCGGGACCAAGATATGTTTCTTGCACTCGTCCAAGTCTCCATTCGTTCCAAGGTAAGTGCTCTTTACGTATGACTACTAAATCGCCGATGAGAATTTCATTCTTTGGGGACTGCCTTCTCGTGCGTTTGTGCAGTTCCTTAACGAACTCCTCCTTCCACCGTAGGCAGAAGGATTGGTGAATTACCTTAAGGCCTTGCCATCTATTAACCACACTCAAGGTTTAGTCTGAGACATCGGGCTCGGCCGGTGACAATAAAGCCGATCCGATAAAAAAAATGACCTGGAGTAAGGGGGGATAAGTCTGCAGGGTTGTCAGAAATAGTACTTATAGGCTTCGAGTTGAGACATGCCTCGATGCGGTATGGGGAGCTCCAGCAGGAATAAATCGCTATTCCAAATCCTGATTGATATGGGAAGATTCTACATATGCTACGTAGAAACTTTTCGTTCTCCGGTCTTGAGAAGGAGGTACGTTCGGGTGGCAACGCTGCCATTATATGTGAATAATGCTTTTGTTTCTCAAGTACACATACTTTACACTTGTGTACCGTAGTCTTCACTAGGTTCTTTAATTTAGGAACCCAATACTCCATTCGGATTAGACGCAAAATCAGCAGACTAGCGCTGTGCATGGAGATCAAATGCACAAACTCGAGCAACAATCGAGTATAACGCCCAGCATATGAGAGAATTATAGGGAATCTCTCTTTGTAAGAGCGAGCCGGGGAATGAACCAATTGTCCATTCATTCGCATTATTCCATTTGAGTCCAGAAACGGATTAAGCGGGAGTAGTTCACTCTTTTGTGGAATTGTAATCTTTTTGGACAAATCAGCATATTCATGGGAAAAATGTTGCATTTTGCACAACGTAATAAGTTTATTGCGGGTAAAAGTTATCTCTGTAAACGATATGCTCAGGGAGTTAAACCAGTATTGGCCTCTCTTAGACGGCTGACAATTGTGATAAAATCGCAATATATATGATATTACGCGAAGCGCACGTGCGAGAGCGGAAAACCAATCTAAAATATCATCGCTTTCAACTGATCTAACGAAATGCGATTTGATCAGCTTGGTTTAACATTGACCAATTTGGAATTTGGGGTTGTGTTCGGCCAATTTAGGGGTGGCAATTTTAACCACGATGGCCCCTGCCACCATAGCTCTGTGGCTGCCTGAGTTCCAAGGTCTGATACCGCTCTGTTAAGAAGGCGTCTAAGTCACTCCACTTCGAGATTTCGTACTTATTTTTCATCGATTGTTCCCAAAGACACAGAGTTGTGTCGGGAATATTCGTGGAACACAAATAGACGAAAATCGCGTCCCAGTGAGAGGTGCCAACTTTCAACAGCGTCAGATGTGTGATGCTGTCGTTTAACGTACGTTGTAGTCGTTTCAGGTTAGGGCTGGTTTCTTGGGTTACCGCCTGGAGATTGAAAAGAGATTTCAACTGTAAGATGACGAGAATTCTCTTATTTTCATATCTCTCCTCGAGATTGTGCCAAGCTAATGGCGAAGCCATCATTAGTCAAGGGAGTAGACTGAATTATATTATGTGCTTCGCTTCGGGTTTTCTTAAGCAAGTGGTATAATGTTTCCACTGGCGACAGTTGGGTGTTATTGCTGTATAAGGCCGTAAACAAGTAGCGAAAACTGAGCCATGACACATAATCGCCTGAGAAACATGTTGTATCGCATTGAGGCAACTGAATGGATGGAAAGGCATGCTCAATGTTATAAATCGGGGAATTGTGAGTATTTGGAGTATGGGCAGCGATCGGAGAAGGCACTACAACGGTCAGGTCATGGATATGGGAGTTAATGCTAGAGAGGCACCAAGTATAAGCCACCTGGCACTCTCGGTATGCTTCCTTTACCTCTTCGATTTAATCTACTTCTTCCTCCGCAGAAGTTATAAATTCCCACGTTTTTCTGCAGTTATTCCACAGGGTCTCGAATTCCTTTCTCTGGATTTCCAGCGAGAAAGTGCTGTGGGTATCAACACTGAGTGTTTGGAAATATCGGTCAAATGTGTGGATTTCCTTCACAACAGCTTTAAACCGCTTGACGTAGACATCTTCTGATTAACCGGGATTAAATTGGGTTAAAAGCAGTGCGCATGCTTTATGAAAAATCAAATTCGTTATTAAACTTGAGTATCAAGCGATAATATGAATTGCGTAACAATTATTTTCTTTTTCTTTTTTCAAAACTCGTTTAGATAAACATTTAAGGGATCAGCAGGCCTTTTTTCCTTATCTGGGTTGTTTTACCTATTGTTGAATATAATGTGCAGTATATAGGGATAAAGAGAACAACCGAAAATAAACAAACGGTAGCGTCGTTTGTGTATAATCCAAATATCAAAATGTGTTATTTATATTAGTAAGGGGTTTTGATATTGCCAATTACGTACATATAAATGGCATATACAAAAAACTTGCTAAAATTGTTTATCAAATAACACAACGTGTGGAAAGAGAAGAAGCACAGCAATAAGAACAAATGCTGTATTAAATAATAAGGTATCTTTGTTGCACCTGCGTATTGTATGTACTTATTATAACCTTGTGGAGCAACAATAAAACAAAACCCAATTCTATTTACCTTTTGTATATAGGCCTTTATATGAAAATGTTTATATTTTATGCAAATTGGGAGGGAATGAAAAAATTGGCGGGAAGTATATTTGCCCTGGTACTACTTAATTATGTGGACATAACAACCGAATATCGATTTAGGCCGAAAATAACATGCTTCGCCAGCCATATCTGTTCTTCGCTAGCTGGCGCCAATTAGAAATTCCAAGCGCCGTCAGGTACTCCAGTACTTGGTCTTTCCACCTGAGGTTTGGTCTTCCTCTTCTGCGTCGTCCTCCAGCGGGTTCCGAATATAACACCTTCTTAGCTGGACCGTGTTCTTCCATTCGCTCGACATGACCTAGCCAGCGCAGCCGCTGGATTTTCATGCGCTTTACTATGTCAATATCGGCATACAGCTCATGGTTGTACCTTATTCGGTACTCGCCACGAACGCAAATAGGTCCAAAGATCTTGCGTAGGACTTTTCTCTCGAAAACTCCAAGCATTCGCTCATCCGAGGTGGACATTATCCAGGCTTCAGCGCCATATGTTAGGACAGGCATGATGAGAGACTTGTAGAGTGTAGTTTTCGTTCTTCGAGAGAGGGCTCGACTTCTCAACTGCTTACTCAGCCCAAAGTAGCACCTGTTAGCAAGAGTTATCCTACGCATGATCTCAAAGCTGACGTCATTACTGCTGTTAATGCTGGTTCCAAGATAGACAAAGTCCCTTACTACTTCAAAAGCGTAGTTGTCAACAGTGACATGCTGTTTGTTGACACTAGATTATGTCAATATCGTCGGCATACGATAACAGCATGACACTTTTGTTGAAGATAGTGCCATTATGTCGTAGATCAGCAGCTCGTATTATTTTATCTATAATAAGATTGAAGAAGTCGCACGATAAAGAATCACCTTGTCTGAAACCTCGTTCGGTTAAACGGTGCGGAGAGGTCCTTCCCAATTTTCACTGCACAACGGGAGTTATGCAGTGTCATTCTACAAAGTCGAATGAGCTTTGCAGGAATACCGAACGCAAACATTGTTGAATAGAGGCAATCCCTTACCGGACTGTCGAAAGCGGCTTTATAATCAACAAATAGATGATGTGTGTCGATCTGTTTTTCTTGGGTCTTCTCCAGGATTTGGCGCAGTGTGAAAATCTCGTCGATGGTGGATTTACCAGGTCTGAAGCCACACTGATAAGGTCCAATCAGGTTGCTGAGCATAGGCTTCAACCTTTCACACAGTACGCTCGATAGAACCTTGTATGCGATGCTCAGGAGACTTATTCCATGGTAGTTGGCGCAAATTGTGGGGTCTCCCTTTTTATGTACAGGACAGAGAACACTGAGCCTCCATTCATCAGGCATGCTTTCATCCGACCATATTCTGCTTATGAGCTGGTGCATGCGGGTGAGCAGCTCATCGCCTCCGGTCTTAAACAACTTGACAGGCAGGCCATCAGCACCTGCAGCTTTGTTGTTCTTCAGCCTTAAAATGGCCGTTTCAACCTCGTCATAGTCGGGTGGTGAAACATCAACATCTGTAATTGGGGTTATCGGGCAATCTCCTCCACTGGCGGAATTGGTCGTAGCATCGCCATTCAGTATCGTGGAGAAGTGTTCCCTCCATAGGCTCAGTACACTCTGGACATCTGAATCCAGATTCCCATTTCCATCACGACAAGAAGAGGTTCCGGGATTTAAACCTCCACTCAGGTGCATGATATGTACGAAGAATTTTCGAGTCTCTGTTTTGTCGGTACACATCTCAATCTCCTCACACTCGCGTTTTTCCAACTCCCTCTTCTTGCGCCTGAAAAGACGTCTCTCTGCACTCCTTTTCTCTCTGTACCGCTTCTTAACAGCTCGCGTTGCGCCTGCACGCAGGGTTTTTCTGTAGGCGGCGTCTTTCTCTGCGGTAGCGTCGCGACACTCCTGATCATACCACTCATTCCTCAGAGGCCGATAGTAACCGATTATCTCCTCGGCAGCAGTAGTCATGGAGTGGGATATATCTGTTCACTGTGCGCATGTATCATCAAGTGGGGGAGTGTTCTGCATAAGCAGATCCGATAGTCGAGTGGAAAATGCATCTGCTGTCTCTGGTGATCGCAGCTTACTGACGTCGAGCTTTCTCTGTGTGGGACCTCTCTTGTTATTTGCGACACATAGGCGTGTGCGCACCTTAGCTGCAACAAGGTAGTGATCCGAGTCGATGTTGGCACCACGGATCGATTTCACGTCCATCACACTGGAAGCATGCCTTCCGTCAATCACCACATGATCAATTTGGTTTCTTTTACGGTGATCTGGAGACAGCCATGGATGTCGAGATGCTGGAATCTGGTACCACCAATTACCATGTTTCGTGCTGCGGCGAAGTCGATCAGCCTCATTCCGTTATCGGAGGTGTTCTGGTGGAGGCTGAATTTTCCGACAGTTGGACCAAAGGTACCTTCCTTGCCCACCCTGGCATTAAAGTCGCCAAGCACGATTTTGATATCGTGGCGGGGGCAGCGGTCATAAGCTTCTTCGAGGCGCTGAAAGAAGCTCTCCTTGGTCATATTGTCCTTCTCATCCATCGGAGCGTGGGCACATATAAGGCTGATGTTGAAAAATTTTGCCTTGATGCGGATTGTGGCCAGCCGTTCGTTCACAGGCGTGAACTGTGAGGCAAGATGTCGCAGCCTCTTGCTGACCAAAAATCCACATCCTAATTCGTGCCTTTCAGCATGGCAACTGTAGTAGATGTCAGAGGACGCTCTTTTGGAGTAGCCCTGTCCTGTCCATCGCATTTCCTGGAGAGCGGTGATGTCAGCTCTGTATTGCTCGAGGACGTCAACCAGCTGGATAGGGGCACCCTCCCTATATAGGGACCGGACATTCCAGGTGCATATCCGTAAATCATTGTCTTTTTTTCGTTTGCGGGGGTCATCAACGAAAGCGGTAGTCCTTATCCGAGGCATATTTGTTTTTGTCATTGGGGGGATTTTTTCCGTGGCGGGTCCCAAACCCAACGCACAACCTCTAACCGAGGAGATTTTCGCCACTCACTTCAGCCGCCTCCCAGCGGGTGCCAGGAAGACGTTGCCCGGTGGTAGCCACATGGAGGGCCCCCATTAGTAATAATGAAAGCGCCGTCACATAGTAAGCAGAGCAAGCTATATGACTACCCCTCATTAACAAATAAAGGTATCATCACATAGCGCTCAGATCAAACTACATGACAGCCAGTGAGTTGACTTGCGATGAGTTCAACAAGGATGGCGCTAGCCCCAACCGGTTGAGGCAGTTAGACACGTTACCTTGCAAAAACATCACCAGACCACCTGGTATTTGAAAATAAATACACATATATGCTTCAATATAGTGGTTTGAATTTTATTTTCGAGATTAGAATCCAATGTATTTTTTTTTGCAAATAAAACCAGCGATATGGCGATAACAAATATCACATACCTGGGTGGCAAGACTCTAGCTTATCGGACGTTGCGAGCCGATCCGGCTCCAAGAACCTAAAGGAAGGAGTTTGTTACCGGTGGACTTACGACGTCGGTTGAGCTGGAATTGACCGCTGTTGTTGGATGGATGTGGATGCACCGCTGATGATACTGATGTCAATGAAATGATTGTATTTATATCGCACACACACACACTTTGTATGAAAGTTTATTTTATAAACAATTCAACTTCTTCACATTTATTTATTGTTAATTTTAAATTAATTCACTTTATAATCAAGCAAGGTTTTAATAATTAAACGAAAAAGAGAAAAAAATTTATAATATTAAAAAAAAATGAAAAAGTACAAAAAGAAGAGGTAGAACTAGAATGGGAATGATACGATAGAAAAGGAATAGCAAGTAGAAATGGAAAAAGAAGAGAGAGAGAGAGAGAATGAGAGAGAGAAATTGGGAAATAGCGAAATATAGCATATCAATTTACAGCGGGTTGCCAACCCAGTGGAAATTATAATTTAAAGTTAAATAAAGAAATTAATTAACCCTCTCAGTCCCGAGATGAATGCAGTGGCAGAATAATTTTTTTGAGAAATGATTCCTTTAATATGGACCAAATATATGTAAAAAACTACTTTCTAAATTTTCATCCCTTCCCACCTTGATTTTAGGGGATTTACAATATATTGTACAATCGAACAAAAGTAACTCCAAATCAGCATGAGAGAATGAAAACAATAATTCGTAAAAGAAATAAATTTTATTCAAGAGAAACAAAAAATAAACAATTCAAATATGCAGTTGTTACAAAAAATTAATAGTGTTATAAAAAGTAATGAAAAAGTTATTTATTCAGCTGTGTGATACTTATAGAAGCAATTAGTACTTCGTTTGATTCACAGAAATACATTACATTTAACGCAAAAGGCGAAAGTGCGCTGATTGCAGTTCTTATACCTACATCTGTTCGGCGTCTTGTCATCAGAAAAATAAGCAAGATCGCCCATTTGGTCGTAACGTACCCCTTTCCATCACAGAATCTCACTAGAGCTTCCACCTCTCTTGAAGGTGGTCCCTCTGGAGAATCGTATGGAAGGTATGCTGATGCGATCATAAATGATCCCGCACCGTCACCTATTCTCACTACTAAGAACTAACTAACTTGTGAGATCCGGTGAGCACAAGTTAGACATTAGAATCGCACGTATCCCATGCCTAACTAAAATGCATGTCCTCAGCTTCCCCTCTGTTTGTGGATAAAACAAAGTAGTCTTTTGTGCAGATATGCCTTTGATCCTTCCATGAAGGATCCAGGGCTCCTGAACCAAACTCATCCTCATCGAAGCTCCGCACCATCATTGCTGATGCTGCTTTGCTGTGGTGAATATTAAGTTGACACACGTTTAGTGGTTCCTGGCGCGGGCCCACCTCCCGCCCTAATGGCTTCTTCCTTACAGAATCTGTCACTAGCCCCACGACAGTAGCCGCGTCACACCCCTCATACTGCATCTTTCTGGAATTTAACGACGGCCTATTAAAGACCGCAGTTGAGTCTCCCCCCTGCGATCCTTATGGCTACCGCGTCCTCCTTGGGACACAGCACGGTGAGTACGACACCTGTCCTTTCTGCCTCGCCAAACTCTTCTGTGCGGATAACACTTGGAAATGTCCTTCACACATGCGTTCTGGCGCTGCAGCCTTCTGAGGATGATGTCGCTGTTCACAGCATTGCCATGAGCAACAATCACCATCTTCCTCTTTGCCGACAAGGCAGTTAGGCTGTCACATTTGAGCTTTGCACCCTCCCACAAACCGGTTAGGTGCTCCACTGTCTTGCACAGCCATTGCTTGGATTGCTGATTTTTGCACCTTCGTATAAACAATCCGCTCTCCACCCTTGCTCTGCCAACAAATCCAATGTCATTGACATCGTCTTCAAGGGACTCCATGGCATCCAACAAAGATACCTTTAAGCTAGATGAGTATCCTCCATGCGCCCCTCTAGTGACAAGTCCATGACTCCCATAATGAGGTCAGCTTCCGCTACTTGAGCGTAAGTGTTCCTCGCCCTGGTGGGCTCGCCCTTTGCCTGCTCAGTACGACGCTTATGCGCTCTGCCAAGACCGCTCGGCCCAGGTGCCGCATTCGAGGCCTGTGAGTTCGCTGGGTTAACAATCGTACCAGATTGTGCACCCCGCTCATCACTCCCCGATGTCGGGTTTCCCTGCCCCGTCGTTTCCAGAGCTACCCTACCCGTGTTAGGCTTGGGCTTCGAGCCTCTGTTGGAGCGACTGACGGCCTTTATAATTGGCTGTCCATCTCTCCGAGCACTTGCGCCTTTCGGTGTGTATGTGGAAGAATTATCAACCTTCTCAAAAGGCCCACAATTCAACAGGAGATTCATTCGGACTACGGAGTCTGCATATCAAAACGTACTGTTGCACGTCGTTTGGTTGAATCTGGCCTTCATGGAAGAATCGCACGCAAGAAACCTTTGGTGACAGTGAGATTCTTCAAAATATGACCAATATTTGAAAATTCTAGCAAGATAACTACCCAAAACATACGCCTAAATTAATCAGAAAGTTCTTTGAGGACAATTCAATCCGTCTTTTAAAATGGCCGTCATCGAGTGCTGACTTAAATCCCATAGATCATTTATGGAATGACTTGAAAAAGGAAATTAGTGGTAAAAATATCACGAATATCAGCGCCCATTCACCAAAAGTGGTAGCCGTTGTGTGCATGTTGATGGCTTAATTTCTAATAATGAAAATTTAGTGCGAAATTTAGTCACAAGATTCTGAATAGCCGCCTCAGAAGGTCGCCCAAACTGACCATAAAATGGAAGAAGTGCATGATGCACTTTCTTAACCGAGCATGATTTTTGATCATAAAATTCAATAATCTGCAAGCGTTGTTCGTTTGTATGTCGATTTATGGTTAAATTAAAGACCAAACAGAACATATTTGACAGTAACATGTTACACGAAAACAGCTGAGCTGCCAAAAAAAGTTTTGTCAAAAAAAGTGTTGTTCACAATTTTTGTTTATTTTATATATATGTTTCTATTTTTAATTGTATGATATATTATGAATATACGAATCACATTTTAATAAAACAAATGTGTGAATGTAGTAAAATATTTGAACCACCAAAAAATTCAATTAAACTATATAAAAACTATAACTGACATTTTGTTGCCATTACTTTAATTTGCACTATGTAGATTAGTGCATATGAGTATGTGATTTTGTTTTTATATGAAATGAGTGATCTCTGTTTTTACATGCTTCTATAAATTTATATTTTGATATAAGTATGTTGAATGAATATGTTCGGTAATAAATGTGCAACTTTACAATTTTTTAGCCTCATCTACCATTCAAAATGTTTGTATAGTCCTAAAAGTTTCCTAATATTAGACATTAAGACATACAAACGAGTCCACATGTTGCCGAAAAACATTTTTGACCGTGTAAATGTGAAAATCAAAAGAATTGAAGATGTTTTTGTGTCTAAATGCGGACTAACACAAAAGCAAAGCCATGGTCAGTTGTTACAGTCTATGAAGCATGCATGACTGCCGTTTGCTTATATGCATTACTCGTTATTATTTCTTTATTATTCGGTGGTTCCTTTCTCTCTCTCTCTCTCACAACGCGCGAATTGTTGTGCATACGTGGCTTTCTTTCTCATTCTACCTTTCTTTATGTAAACAATCCGTTTAATAAAAAAACTTTTAAATTTCGATAATTGAATTGATTTTAATTTTAATGTGTATATGTTGTTTCGTTCACAATATTTGTTACAATTTGTTTTTTATATGTGGGACGTTTTATTTCACAAGAGTTTTGTTTAATGTTAATTTCAATTATTTGTTTTCAAATTATATTAATTTATTGAGTTTTTAAAAGAAATTTTGGAAAAAGAAAAAATGCCGCCATGAAAAAACGATTCGTCGCCGAAAAAGATAAGATCATCAACACTGTCGCCAAACAGACGAAGTGTACAATTAAGGTAAACAGCGCCATCTGCGCAGGGTGGCCTAAACACTATGCAATATCTTCTTCCCACTCACAGAACGAAATCAGTTTAAAAAATTTCACACTCCATTTATGACATCGCCGCCTAAGATGTTTTACTTCAAAAATCTAATACCAGGCTAATTGTCGCCTACCCTCTAAATTATGTATTATTTCACTACAAACACTGTTAATTCGTTTTTATGGTCCAATTTCAAGTTAAAACGAGTTTTAATAATGTGCGTATACAATGTATACTATACATATATATTTGTTATATTAATTATATTATGATACTTTTTACCATTACCTCTGATTTTAATAGTCGTCGTTACTAGGCTATTCCCATGAATCACATATGGGACGAAATTTATTTTTCCTAGACTGATTTCTCAATGATACTTTATCTCCATGTTTATTTGAGGGAGGTTGCCGGTGGACTTACGAGAAGTCGGTTGAACTGGAATTGACCGCTGTTGTTGGATGGATGTGGATGCACCGCTGATAATGGTGATGTCGATGAAATGATTGTCTTTATTTTGCACACACACACGTATGAAAGTTTATTTTATAAACAATTCAACTTCTTCACTCGAATTTATTTATTGTTATTTTTAAATTAATTCACTTTATAATCAAGCAAGATTTTAATAATTAAACGAAAAAGTGAAAAATAATTATAATATTAAAAAAAATGAAAAAGTACAAAAAGCCGCGCAATGTCCTTTTAAAAAGAGGTAGAACTAGAATGAGAATGATACGATAGAAAAGGAATAGCAAGTAGAAATGCAAAAAGAAGAGAGAGAGAGAGAGAAATTGGAGAATAGCGAAATAAAGCATAGCAATTTACAGCGGGTTGCCAACCCAATGGAAATCATAATTTAAATTTAAATAAAGAAATTAATTAATGGACAGTGCGCGACATTTCTGCAATATCTGCAATATCCACATCCAGGACGTTGAACAATATATATAAAAAAAGGGAGTAACTTAAATTTAAAAGCATATGAGAAAAAAATTTAATTTAAAATTATACTCAAAATAAAAAAAATAAAAAATATAACGTTAAGATAGATATCAATTCCAAATTACAAAGGCAGTAATATATATAAAAAAAGAGATAATATGAAATAAATTCAAAATAAAATTCAGTGATTTTAGGGAGAGAAAGGTTGCAAAAAAAAATGAGAAATAATATAAAATAAATTAAAGATTAAAAAGAGAAAAATTACAGAATAAAGAGAAATAATATAAAATAAATTCAAAATAAAAAAAGAGAGAGGTCTGAAAAAATTCCGGGACATACTGTGGCACGGCTGTGACGTTGTAGCTTCAGTAGTGCCCGGTCGGCGCTTTCTTGATGATTTTGGGGCCTTCTTGGGACGCTGCTGCACTCTCCCGTGAAGTAGGGTGTGATGCTTTGCCGAACACAATTGGCATCACAATACGCTTGTGCATCGTCGTGCCACGTGCGTATACGCTAAGCAATTGAGGACGGACAGGACTGCGTCTTTTTAAGGTTTTCGATTTTGGCGCCATGGGAAAACTGGAACCAAAAACAACGCTATAAGAATCGAGTTGCAGGAGTATTTTAGGGAGTGGACGTAGGAAGCGCGACAAGCTTTACTATTGACCGAGATACAATTCCCTTGGCGATGCGAATATAGACTACACGTACATGGGAATCGGGACCAAGATATGTTTCTTGCACTCGTCCAAGTCTCCATTCGTTCCAAGGTAAGTGCTCTTTACGTATGACTACTAAATCGCCGATGAGAATTTCATTCTTTGGGGACTGCCTTCTCGTGCGTTTGTGCAGTTCCTTAACGAACTCCTCCTTCCACCGTAGGCAGAAGGATTGGTGAATTACCTTAAGGCCTTGCCATCTATTAACCACACTCAAGGTTTAGTCTGAGACATCGGGCTCGGCCGGTGACAATAAAGCCGATCCGATAAAAAAAATGACCTGGAGTAAGGGGGGATAAGTCTGCAGGGTTGTCAGAAATAGTACTTATAGGCTTCGAGTTGAGACATGCCTCGATGCGGTATGGGGAGCTCCAGCAGGAATAAATCGCTATTCCAAATCCTGATTGATATGGGAAGATTCTACATATGCTACGTAGAAACTTTTCGTTCTCCGGTCTTGAGAAGGAGGTACGTTCGGGTGGCAACGCTGCCATTATATGTGAATAATGCTTTTGTTTCTCAAATACACATACTTTACACTTGTGTACCGTAGTCTTCACTAGGTTCTTTAATTTAGGAACCCAATACTCCATTCGGATTAGACGCAAAATCAGCAGACTAGCGCTGTGCATGGAGATCAAATGCACAAACTCGAGCAACAATCGAGTATAACGCCCAGCATATGAGAGAATTATAGGGAATCTCTCTTTGTAAGAGCGAGCCGGGGAATGAACCAATTGTCCATTCATTCGCATTATTCCATTTGAGTCCAGAAACGGATTAAGCGGGAGTAGTTCACTCTTTTGTGGAATTGTAATCTTTTTGGACAAATCAGCATATTCATGGGAAAAATGTTGCATTTTGCACAACGTAATAAGTTTATTGCGGGTAAAAGTTATCTCTGTAAACGATATGCTCAGGGAGTTAAACCAGTATTGGCCTCTCTTAGACGGCTGACAATTGTGATAAAATCGCAATATATATGATATTACGCGAAGCGCACGTGCGAGAGCGGAAAACCAATCTAAAATATCATCGGTTTCAACTGATCTAACGAAATGCGATTTGATCAGCTTGGTTTAACATTGACCAATTTGGAATTTGGGGTTGTGTTCGGCCAATTTAGGGGTGGCAATTTTAACCACGATGGCCCCTGCCACCATAGCTCTGTGGCTGCCTGAGTTCCAAGGTCTGATACCGCTCTGTTAAGAAGGCGTCTAAGTCACTCCACTTCGAGATTTCGTACTTATTTTTCATCGATTGTTCCCAAAGACACAGAGTTGTGTCGGGAATATTCGTGGAACACAAATAGACGAAAATCGCGTCCCAGTGAGAGGTGCCAACTTTCAACAGCGTCAGATGTGTGATGCTGTCGTTTAACGTACGTTGTAGTCGTTTCAGGTTAGGGCTGGTTTCTTGGGTTACCGCCTGGAGATTGAAAAGAGATTTCAACTGTAAGATGACGAGAATTCTCTTATTTTCATATCTCTCCTCGAGATTGTGCCAAGCTAATGGCGAAGCCATCATTAGTCAAGGGAGTAGACTGAATTATATTATGTGCTTCGCTTCGGGTTTTCTTAAGCAAGTGGTATAATGTTTCCACTGGCGACAGTTGGGGGTTATTGCTGTATAAGGCCGTAAACAAGTAGCGAAAACTGAGCCATGACACATAATCGCCTGAGAAACATGTTGTATCGCATTGAGGCAACTGAATGGATGGAAAGGCATGCTCAATGTTATAAATCGGGGAATTGTGAGTATTTGGAGTATGGGCAGCGATCGGAGAAGGCACTACAACGGTCAGGTCATGGATATGGGAGTTAATGCTAGAGAGGCACCAAGTATAAGCCACCTGGCACTCTCGGTATGCTTCCTTTACCTCTTCGATTTAATCTACTTCTTCCTCCGCAGAAGTTATAAATTCCCACGTTTTTCTGCAGTTATTCCACAGGGTCTCGAATTCCTTTCTCTGGATTTCCAGCGAGAAAGTGCTGTGGGTATCAACACTGAGTGTTTGGAAATATCGGTCAAATGTGTGGATTTCCTTCACAACAGCTTTAAACCGCTTGACGTAGACATCTTCTGATTAACCGGGATTAAATTGGGTTAAAAGCAGTGCGCATGCTTTATGAAAAATCAAATTCGTTATTAAACTTGAGTATCAAGCGATAATATGAATTGCGTAACAATTATTTTCTTTTTCTTTTTTCAAAACTCGTTTAGATAAACATTTAAGGGATCAGCAGGCCTTTTTTCCTTATCTGGGTTGTTTTACCTATTGTTGAATATAATGTGCAGTATATAGGGATAAAGAGAACAACCGAAAATAAACAAACGGTAGCGTCGTTTGTGTATAATCCAAATATCAAAATGTGTTATTTATATTAGTAAGGGGTTTTGATATTGCCAATTACGTACATATAAATGGCATATACAAAAAACTTGCTAAAATTGTTTATCAAATAACACAACGTGTGGAAAGAGAAGAAGCACAGCAATAAGAACAAATGCTGTATTAAATAATAAGGTATCTTTGTTGCACCTGCGTATTGTATGTACTTATTATAACCTTGTGGAGCAACAATAAAACAAAACCCAATTCTATTTACCTTTTGTATATAGGCCTTTATATGAAAATGTTTATATTTTATGCAAATTGGGAGGGAATGAAAAAATTGGCGGGAAGTATATTTGCCCTGGTACTACTTAATTATGTGGACATAACAACCGAATATCGATTTAGGCCGAAAATAACATGCTTCGCCAGCCATATCTGTTCTTCGCTAGCTGGCGCCAATTAGAAATTCCAAGCGCCGTCAGGTACTCCAGTACTTGGTCTTTCCACCTGAGGTTTGGTCTTCCTCTTCTGCGTCGTCCTCCAGCGGGTTCCGAATATAACACCTTCTTAGCTGGACCGTGTTCTTCCATTCGCTCGACATGACCTAGCCAGCGCAGCCGCTGGATTTTCATGCGCTTTACTATGTCAATATCGGCATACAGCTCGTACAGCTCATGGTTGTACCTTATTCGGTACTCGCCACGAACGCAAATAGGTCCAAAGATCTTGCGTAGGACTTTTCTCTCGAAAACTCCAAGCATTCGCTCATCCGAGGTGGACATTATCCAGGCTTCAGCGCCATATGTTAGGACAGGCATGATGAGAGACTTGTAGAGTGTAGTTTTCGTTCTTCGAGAGAGGGCTCGACTTCTCAACTGCTTACTCAGCCCAAAGTAGCACCTGTTAGCAAGAGTTATCCTACGCATGATCTCAAAGCTGACGTCATTACTGCTGTTAATGCTGGTTCCAAGATAGACAAAGTCCCTTACTACTTCAAAAGCGTAGTTGTCAACAGTGACATGCTGTTTGTTGACACTAGATTATGTCAATATCGTCGGCATACGATAACAGCATGACACTTTTGTTGAAGATAGTGCCATTATGTCGTAGATCAGCAGCTCGTATTATTTTATCTATAATAAGATTGAAGAAGTCGCACGATAAAGAATCACCTTGTCTGAAACCTCGTTCGGTTAAACGGTGCGGAGAGGTCCTTCCCAATTTTCACTGCACAACGGGAGTTATGCAGTGTCATTCTACAAAGTCGAATGAGCTTTGCAGGAATACCGAACGCAAACATTGTTGAATAGAGGCAATCCCTTACCGGACTGTCGAAAGCGCCTTTATAATCAACAAATAGATGATGTGTGTCGATCTGTTTTTCTTGGGTCTTCTCCAGGATTTGGCGCAGTGTGAAAATCTCGTCGATGGTGGATTTACCAGGTCTGAAGCCACACTGATAAGGTCCAATCAGGTTGCTGAGCATAGGCTTCAACCTTTCACACAGTACGCTCGATAGAACCTTGTATGCGATGCTCAGGAGACTTATTCCATGGTAGTTGGCGCAAATTGTGGGGTCTCCCTTTTTATGTACAGGACAGAGAACACTGAGCCTCCATTCATCAGGCATGCTTTCATCCGACCATATTCTGCTTATGAGCTGGTGCATGCGGGTGAGCAGCTCATCGCCTCCGGTCTTAAACAACTTGACAGGCAGGCCATCAGCACCTGCAGCTTTGTTGTTCTTCAGCCTTAAAATGGCCGTTTCAACCTCGTCATAGTCGGGTGGTGAAACATCAACATCTGTAATTGGGGTTATCGGGCAATCTCCTCCACTGGCGGAATTGGTCGTAGCATCGCCATTCAGTATCGTGGAGAAGTGTTCCCTCCATAGGCTCAGTACACTCTGGACATCTGAATCCAGATTCCCATTTCCATCACGACAAGAAGAGGTTCCGGGATTTAAACCTCCACTCAGGTGCATGATATGTACGAAGAATTTTCGAGTCTCTGTTTTGTCGGTACACATCTCAATCTCCTCACACTCGCGTTTTTCCAACTCCCTCTTCTTGCGCCTGAAAAGACGTCTCTCTGCACTCCTTTTCTCTCTGTACCGCTTCTTAACAGCTCGCGTTGCGCCTGCACGCAGGGTTTTTCTGTAGGCGGCGTCTTTCTCTGCGGTAGCGTCGCGACACTCCTGATCATACCACTCATTCCTCAGAGGCCGATAGTAACCGATTATCTCCTCGGCAGCAGTAGTCATGGAGTGGGATATATCTGTTCACTGTGCGCATGTATCATCAAGTGGGGGAGTGTTCTGCATAAGCAGATCTGATAGTCGAGTGGAAAATGCATCTGCTGTCTCTGGTGATCGCAGCTTACTGACGTCGAGCTTTCTCTGTGTGGGACCTCTCTTGTTATTTGCGACACATAGGCGTGTGCGCACCTTAGCTGCAACAAGGTAGTGATCCGAGTCGATGTTGGCACCACGGATCGATTTCACGTCCATCACACTGGAAGCATGCCTTCCGTCAATCACCACATGATCAATTTGGTTTCTTGTACGGTGATCTGGAGACAGCCATGGATGTCGAGATGCTGGAATCTGGTACCGCCAATTACCATGTTTCGTGCTGCGGCGAAGTCGATCAGCCTCATTCCGTTATCGGAGGTGTTCTGGTGGAGGCTGAATTTTCCGACAGTTGGACCAAAGGTACCTTCCTTGCCCACCCTGGCATTAAAGTCGCCAAGCACGATTTTGATATCGTGGCGGGGGCAGCGGTCATAAGCTTCTTCGAGGCGCTGAAAGAAGCTCTCCTTGGTCATATTGTCCTTCTCATCCATCGGAGCGTGGGCACATATAAGGCTGATGTTGAAAAATTTTGCCTTGATGCGGATTATGGCCAGCCGTTCGTTCACAGGCGTGAACTGTGAGGCAAGATGTCGTAGCCTCTTGCTGAC
Organism: Megamerina dolium; assembly: GCA_963854835.1. Lineage (NCBI taxonomy): Eukaryota > Metazoa > Arthropoda > Insecta > Diptera > Megamerinidae > Megamerina > Megamerina dolium. The sequence continues at coordinate 16,428,570 of OY978530.1, read as the reverse complement.
CAAAAATCCACATCCTAATTCGTGCCTTTCAGCATGGCAACTGTAGTAGATGTCAGAGGACGCTCTTTTGGAGTAGCCCTGTCCTGTCCATCGCATTTCCTGGAGAGCGGTGATGTCAGCTCTGTATTGCTCGAGGACGTCAACCAGCTGGATAGGGGCACCCTCCCTATATAGGGACCGGACATTCCAGGTGCATATCCGTAAATCATTGTCTTTTTTTCGTTTGCGGGGGTCATCAACGAAAGCGGTAGTCCTTATCCGAGGCATATTTGTTTTTGTCATTGGGGGGATTTTTTATGTGGCGGGTCCCAAACCCAACGCACAACCTCTAACCGAGGAGATTTTCGCCACTCACTTCAGCCGCCTCCCAGCGGGTGCCAGGAAGACGTTGCCCGGTGGTAGCCACATGGAGGGCCCCCATTAGTAATAATGAAAGCGCCGTCACATAGTAAGCAGAGCAAGCTATATGACTACCCCTCATTAACAAATAAAGGTATCATCACATAGCGCTCAGATCAAACTACATGACAGCCAGTGAGTTGACTTGCGATGAGTTCAACAAGGATGGCGCTAGCCCCAACCGGTTGAGGCAGTTAGACACGTTACCTTGCAAAAACATCACCAGACCACCTGGTATTTGAAAATAAATACACATATATGCTTCAATATAGTGGTTTGAATTTTATTTTCGAGATTAGAACCCAATGTATTTTTTTTTGCAAATAAAACCAGCGATATGGCGATAACAAATATCACATACCTGGGTGGCAAGACTCTAGCTTATCGGACGTTGCGAGCCGATCCGGCTCCAAGAACCTAAAGGAAGGAGTTTGTTACCGGTGGACTTACGACGTCGGTTGAGCTGGAATTGACCGCTGTTGTTGGATGGATGTGGATGCACCGCTGATGATACTGATGTCAATGAAATGATTGTATTTATATCGCACACACACACACTTTGTATGAAAGTTTATTTTATAAACAATTCAACTTCTTCACATTTATTTATTGTTAATTTTAAATTAATTCACTTTATAATCAAGCAAGGTTTTAATAATTAAACGAAAAAGAGAAAAAAATTTATAATATTAAAAAAAAATGAAAAAGTACAAAAAGAAGAGGTAGAACTAGAATGGGAATGATACGATAGAAAAGGAATAGCAAGTAGAAATGGAAAAAGAAGAGAGAGAGAGAGAGAGAATGAGAGAGAGAAATTGGGAAATAGCGAAATATAGCATATCAATTTACAGCGGGTTGCCAACCCAGTGGAAATTATAATTTAAAGTTAAATAAAGAAATTAATTAACCCTCTCAGTCCCGAGATGAATGCAGTGGCAGAATAATTTTTTTGAGAAATGATTCCTTTAATATGGACCAAATATATGTAAAAAACTACTTTCTAAATTTTCATCCCTTCCCACCTTGATTTTAGGGGATTTACAATATATTGTACAATCGAACAAAAGTAACTCCAAATCAGCATGAGAGAATGAAAACAATAATTCGTAAAAGAAATAAATTTTATTCAAGAGAAACAAAAAATAAACAATTCAAATATGCAGTTGTTACAAAAAATTAATAGTGTTATAAAAAGTAATGAAAAAGTTATTTATTCAGCTGTGTGATACTTATAGAAGCAATTAGTACTTCGTTTGATTCACAGAAATACATTACATTTAACGCAAAAGGCGAAAGTGCGCTGATTGCAGTTCTTATACCTACATCTGTTCGGCGTCTTGTCATCAGAAAAATAAGCAAGATCGCCCATTTGGTCGTAACGTACCCCTTTCCATCACAGAATCTCACTAGAGCTTCCACCTCTCTTGAAGGTGGTCCCTCTGGAGAATCGTATGGAAGGTATGCTGATGCGATCATAAATGATCCCGCACCGTCACCTATTCTCACTACTAAGAACTAACTAACTTGTGAGATCCGGTGAGCACAAGTTAGACATTAGAATCGCACGTATCCCATGCCTAACTAAAATGCATGTCCTCAGCTTCCCCTCTGTTTGTGGATAAAACAAAGTAGTCTTTTGTGCAGATATGCCTTTGATCCTTCCATGAAGGATCCAGGGCTCCTGAACCAAACTCATCCTCATCGAAGCTCCGCACCATCATTGCTGATGCTGCTTTGCTGTGGTGAATATTAAGTTGACACACGTTTAGTGGTTCCTGGCGCGGGCCCACCTCCCGCCCTAATGGCTTCTTCCTTACAGAATCTGTCACTAGCCCCACGACAGTAGCCGCGTCACACCCCTCATACTGCATCTTTCTGGAATTTAACGACGGCCTATTAAAGACCGCAGTTGAGTCTCCCCCCTGCGATCCTTATGGCTACCGCGTCCTCCTTGGGACACAGCACGGTGAGTACGACACCTGCCCTTTCTGCCTCGCCAAACTCTTCTGTGCGGATAACACTTGGAAATGTCCTTCACACATGCGTTCTGGCGCTGCAGCCTTCTGAGGATGATGTCGCTGTTCACAGCATTGCCATGAGCAACAATCACCATCTTCCTCTTTGCCGACAAGTCAGTTAGGCTGTCACATTTGAGCTTTGCACCCTCCCACAAACCGGTTAGGTGCTCCACTGTCTTGCACAGCCATTGCTTGGATTGCTGATTTTTGCACCTTCGTATAAACAATCCGCTCTCCACCCTTGCTCTGCCAACAAATCCAATGTCATTGACATCGTCTTCAAGGGACTCCATGGCATCCAACAAAGATACCTTTAAGCTAGATGAGTATCCTCCATGCGCCCCTCTAGTGACAAGTCCATGACTCCCATAATGAGGTCAGCTTCCGCTACTTGAGCGTAAGTGTTCCTCGCCCTGGTGGGCTCGCCCTTTTCCTGCTCAGTACGACGCTTATGCGCTCTGCCAAGACCGCTCGGCCCAGGTGCCGCATTCGAGGCCTGTGAGTTCGCTGGGTTAACAATCGTACCAGATTGTGCACCCCGCTCATCACTCCCCGATGTCGGGTTTCCCTGCCCCGTCGTTTCCAGAGCTACCCTACCCGTGTTAGGCTTGGGCTTCGAGCCTCTGTTGGAGCGACTGACGGCCTTTATAATTGGCTGTCCATCTCTCCGAGCACTTGCGCCTTTCGGTGTGTATGTGGAAGAATTATCAACCTTCTCAAAAGGCCCACAATTCAACAGGAGATTCATTCGGACTACGGAGTCTGCATATCAAAACGTACTGTTGCACGTCGTTTGGTTGAATCTGGCCTTCATGGAAGAATCGCACGCAAGAAACCTTTGGTGACAGTGAGATTCTTCAAAATATGACCAATATTTGAAAATTCTAGCAAGATAACTACCCAAAACATACGCCTAAATTAACCAGAAAGTTCTTTGAGGACAATTCAATCCGTCTTTTAAAATGGCCGTCATCGAGTGCTGACTTAAATCCCATAGATCATTTATGGAATGACTTGAAAAAGGAAATTAGTGGTAAAAATATCACGAATATCAGCGCCCATTCACCAAAAGTGGTAGCCGTTGTGTGCATGTTGATGGCTTAATTTCTAATAATGAAAATTTAGTGCGAAATTTAGTCACAAGATTCTGAATAGCCGCCTCAGAAGGTCGCCCAAACTGACCATAAAATGGAAGAAGTGCATGATGCACTTTCTTAACCGAGCATGATTTTTGATCATAAAATTCAATAATCTGCAAGCGTTGTTCGTTTGTATGTCGATTTATGGTTAAATTAAAGACCAAACAGAACATATTTGACAGTAACATGTTACACGAAAACAGCTGAGCTGCCAAAAAAAGTTTTGTCAAAAAAAGTGTTGTTCACAATTTTTGTTTATTTTATATATATGTTTCTATTTTTAATTGTATGATATATTATGAATATACGAATCACATTTTAATAAAACAAATGTGTGAATGTAGTAAAATATTTGAACCACCAAAAAATTCAATTAAACTATATAAAAACTATAACTGACATTTTGTTGCCATTACTTTAATTTGCACTATGTAGATTAGTGCATATGAGTATGTGATTTTGTTTTTATATGAAATGAGTGATCTCTGTTTTTACATGCTTCTATAAATTTATATTTTGATATAAGTATGTTGAATGAATATGTTCGGTAATAAATGTGCAACTTTACAATTTTTTAGCCTCATCTACCATTCAAAATGTTTGTATAGTCCTAAAAGTTTCCTAATATTAGACATTAAGACATACAAACGAGTCCACATGTTGCCGAAAAACATTTTTGACCGTGTAAATGTGAAAATCAAAAGAATTGAAGATGTTTTTGTGTCTAAATGCGGACTAACACAAAAGCAAAGCCATGGTCAGTTGTTACAGTCTATGAAGCATGCATGACTGCCGTTTGCTTATATGCATTACTCGTTATTATTTCTTTATTATTCGGTGGTTCCTTTCTCTCTCTCTCTCTCACAACGCGCGAATTGTTGTGCATACGTGGCTTTCTTTCTCATTCTACCTTTCTTTATGTAAACAATCCGTTTAATAAAAAAACTTTTAAATTTCGATAATTGAATTGATTTTAATTTTAATGTGTATATGTTGTTTCGTTCACAATATTTGTTACAATTTGTTTTTTATATGTGGGACGTTTTATTTCACAAGAGTTTTGTTTAATGTTAATTTCAATTATTTGTTTTCAAATTATATTAATTTATTGAGTTTTTAAAAGAAATTTTGGAAAAAGAAAAAATGCCGCCATGAAAAAACGATTCGTCGCCGAAAAAGATAAGATCATCAACACTGTCGCCAAACAGACGAAGTGTACAATTAAGGTCAACAGCGCCATCTGCGCAGGGTGGCCTAAACACTATGCAATATCTTCTTCCCACTCACAGAACGAAATCAGTTTAAAAAATTTCACACTCCATTTATGACATCGCCGCCTAAGATGTTTTACTTCAAAAATCTAATACCAGGCTAATTGTCGCCTACCCTCTAAATTATGTATTATTTCACTACAAACACTGTTAATTCGTTTTTATGGTCCAATTTCAAGTTAAAACGAGTTTTAATAATGTGCGTATACAATGTATACTATACATATATATTTGTTATATTAATTATATTATGATACTTTTTACCATTACCTCTGATTTTAATAGTCGTCGTTACTAGGCTATTCCCATGAATCACATATGGGACGAAATTTATTTTTCCTAGACTGATTTCTCAATGATACTTTATCTCCATGTTTATTTGAGGGAGGTTGCCGGTGGACTTACGAGAAGTCGGTTGAACTGGAATTGACCGCTGTTGTTGGATGGATGTGGATGCACCGCTGATAATGGTGATGTCGATGAAATGATTGTCTTTATTTTGCACACACACACGTATGAAAGTTTATTTTATAAACAATTCAACTTCTTCACTCGAATTTATTTATTGTTATTTTTAAATTAATTCACTTTATAATCAAGCAAGATTTTAATAATTAAACGAAAAAGTGAAAAATAATTATAATATTAAAAAAAATGAAAAAGTACAAAAAGCCGCGCAATGTCCTTTTAAAAAGAGGTAGAACTAGAATGAGAATGATACGATAGAAAAGGAATAGCAAGTAGAAATGCAAAAAGAAGAGAGAGAGAGAGAGAAATTGGAGAATAGCGAAATAAAGCATAGCAATTTACAGCGGGTTGCCAACCCAATGGAAATCATAATTTAAATTTAAATAAAGAAATTAATTAATGGACAGTGCGCGACATTTCTGCAATATCTGCAATATCCACATCCAGGACGTTGAACAATATATATAAAAAAAGGGAGTAACTTAAATTTAAAAGCATATGAGAAAAAAATTTAATTTAAAATTATACTCAAAATAAAAAAAATAAAAAATATAACGTTAAGATAGATATCAATTCCAAATTACAAAGGCAGTAATATATATAAAAAAAGAGATAATATGAAATAAATTCAAAATAAAATTCAGTGATTTTAGGGAGAGAAAGGTTGCAAAAAAAAATGAGAAATAATATAAAATAAATTAAAGATTAAAAAGAGAAAAATTACAGAATAAAGAGAAATAATATAAAATAAATTCAAAATAAAAAAAGAGAGAGGTCTGAAAAAATTCCGGGACATACTGTGGCACGGCTGTGACGTTGTAGCTTCAGTAGTGCCCGGTCGGCGCTTTCTTGATGATTTTGGGGCCTTCTTGGGACGCTGCTGCACTCTCCCGTGAAGTAGGGTGTGATGCTTTGCCGAACACAATTGGCATCACAATACGCTTGTGCATCGTCGTGCCACGTGCGTATACGCTAAGCAATTGAGGACGGACAGGACTGCGTCTTTTTAAGGTTTTCGATTTTGGCGCCATGGGAAAACTGGAACCAAAAACAACGCTATAAGAATCGAGTTGCAGGAGTATTTTAGGGAGTGGACGTAGGAAGCGCGACAAGCTTTACTATTGACCGAGATACAATTCCCTTGGCGATGCGAATATAGACTACACGTACATGGGAATCGGGACCAAGATATGTTTCTTGCACTCGTCCAAGTCTCCATTCGTTCCAAGGTAAGTGCTCTTTACGTATGACTACTAAATCGCCGATGAGAATTTCATTCTTTGGGGACTGCCTTCTCGTGCGTTTGTGCAGTTCCTTAACGAACTCCTCCTTCCACCGTAGGCAGAAGGATTGGTGAATTACCTTAAGGCCTTGCCATCTATTAACCACACTCAAGGTTTAGTCTGAGACATCGGGCTCGGCCGGTGACAATAAAGCCGATCCGATAAAAAAAATGACCTGGAGTAAGGGGGGATAAGTCTGCAGGGTTGTCAGAAATAGTACTTATAGGCTTCGAGTTGAGACATGCCTCGATGCGGTATGGGGAGCTCCAGCAGGAATAAATCGCTATTCCAAATCCTGATTGATATGGGAAGATTCTACATATGCTACGTAGAAACTTTTCGTTCTCCGGTCTTGAGAAGGAGGTACGTTCGGGTGGCAACGCTGCCATTATATGTGAATAATGCTTTTGTTTCTCAAATACACATACTTTACACTTGTGTACCGTAGTCTTCACTAGGTTCTTTAATTTAGGAACCCAATACTCCATTCGGATTAGACGCAAAATCAGCAGACTAGCGCTGTGCATGGAGATCAAATGCACAAACTCGAGCAACAATCGAGTATAACGCCCAGCATATGAGAGAATTATAGGGAATCTCTCTTTGTAAGAGCGAGCCGGGGAATGAACCAATTGTCCATTCATTCGCATTATTCCATTTGAGTCCAGAAACGGATTAAGCGGGAGTAGTTCACTCTTTTGTGGAATTGTAATCTTTTTGGACAAATCAGCATATTCATGGGAAAAATGTTGCATTTTGCACAACGTAATAAGTTTATTGCGGGTAAAAGTTATCTCTGTAAACGATATGCTCAGGGAGTTAAACCAGTATTGGCCTCTCTTAGACGGCTGACAATTGTGATAAAATCGCAATATATATGATATTACGCGAAGCGCACGTGCGAGAGCGGAAAACCAATCTAAAATATCATCGGTTTCAACTGATCTAACGAAATGCGATTTGATCAGCTTGGTTTAACATTGACCAATTTGGAATTTGGGGTTGTGTTCGGCCAATTTAGGGGTGGCAATTTTAACCACGATGGCCCCTGCCACCATAGCTCTGTGGCTGCCTGAGTTCCAAGGTCTGATACCGCTCTGTTAAGAAGGCGTCTAAGTCACTCCACTTCGAGATTTCGTACTTATTTTTCATCGATTGTTCCCAAAGACACAGAGTTGTGTCGGGAATATTCGTGGAACACAAATAGACGAAAATCGCGTCCCAGTGAGAGGTGCCAACTTTCAACAGCGTCAGATGTGTGATGCTGTCGTTTAACGTACGTTGTAGTCGTTTCAGGTTAGGGCTGGTTTCTTGGGTTACCGCCTGGAGATTGAAAAGAGATTTCAACTGTAAGATGACGAGAATTCTCTTATTTTCATATCTCTCCTCGAGATTGTGCCAAGCTAATGGCGAAGCCATCATTAGTCAAGGGAGTAGACTGAATTATATTATGTGCTTCGCTTCGGGTTTTCTTAAGCAAGTGGTATAATGTTTCCACTGGCGACAGTTGGGGGTTATTGCTGTATAAGGCCGTAAACAAGTAGCGAAAACTGAGCCATGACACATAATCGCCTGAGAAACATGTTGTATCGCATTGAGGCAACTGAATGGATGGAAAGGCATGCTCAATGTTATAAATCGGGGAATTGTGAGTATTTGGAGTATGGGCAGCGATCGGAGAAGGCACTACAACGGTCAGGTCATGGATATGGGAGTTAATGCTAGAGAGGCACCAAGTATAAGCCACCTGGCACTCTCGGTATGCTTCCTTTACCTCTTCGATTTAATCTACTTCTTCCTCCGCAGAAGTTATAAATTCCCACGTTTTTCTGCAGTTATTCCACAGGGTCTCGAATTCCTTTCTCTGGATTTCCAGCGAGAAAGTGCTGTGGGTATCAACACTGAGTGTTTGGAAATATCGGTCAAATGTGTGGATTTCCTTCACAACAGCTTTAAACCGCTTGACGTAGACATCTTCTGATTAACCGGGATTAAATTGGGTTAAAAGCAGTGCGCATGCTTTATGAAAAATCAAATTCGTTATTAAACTTGAGTATCAAGCGATAATATGAATTGCGTAACAATTATTTTCTTTTTCTTTTTTCAAAACTCGTTTAGATAAACATTTAAGGGATCAGCAGGCCTTTTTTCCTTATCTGGGTTGTTTTACCTATTGTTGAATATAATGTGCAGTATATAGGGATAAAGAGAACAACCGAAAATAAACAAACGGTAGCGTCGTTTGTGTATAATCCAAATATCAAAATGTGTTATTTATATTAGTAAGGGGTTTTGATATTGCCAATTACGTACATATAAATGGCATATACAAAAAACTTGCTAAAATTGTTTATCAAATAACACAACGTGTGGAAAGAGAAGAAGCACAGCAATAAGAACAAATGCTGTATTAAATAATAAGGTATCTTTGTTGCACCTGCGTATTGTATGTACTTATTATAACCTTGTGGAGCAACAATAAAACAAAACCCAATTCTATTTACCTTTTGTATATAGGCCTTTATATGAAAATGTTTATATTTTATGCAAATTGGGAGGGAATGAAAAAATTGGCGGGAAGTATATTTGCCCTGGTACTACTTAATTATGTGGACATAACAACCGAATATCGATTTAGGCCGAAAATAACATGCTTCGCCAGCCATATCTGTTCTTCGCTAGCTGGCGCCAATTAGAAATTCCAAGCGCCGTCAGGTACTCCAGTACTTGGTCTTTCCACCTGAGGTTTGGTCTTCCTCTTCTGCGTCGTCCTCCAGCGGGTTCCGAATATAACACCTTCTTAGCTGGACCGTGTTCTTCCATTCGCTCGACATGACCTAGCCAGCGCAGCCGCTGGATTTTCATGCGCTTTACTATGTCAATATCGGCATACAGCTCGTACAGCTCATGGTTGTACCTTATTCGGTACTCGCCACGAACGCAAATAGGTCCAAAGATCTTGCGTAGGACTTTTCTCTCGAAAACTCCAAGCATTCGCTCATCCGAGGTGGACATTATCCAGGCTTCAGCGCCATATGTTAGGACAGGCATGATGAGAGACTTGTAGAGTGTAGTTTTCGTTCTTCGAGAGAGGGCTCGACTTCTCAACTGCTTACTCAGCCCAAAGTAGCACCTGTTAGCAAGAGTTATCCTACGCATGATCTCAAAGCTGACGTCATTACTGCTGTTAATGCTGGTTCCAAGATAGACAAAGTCCCTTACTACTTCAAAAGCGTAGTTGTCAACAGTGACATGCTGTTTGTTGACACTAGATTATGTCAATATCGTCGGCATACGATAACAGCATGACACTGTTGTTGAAGATAGTGCCATTATGTCGTAGATCAGCAGCTCGTATTATTTTATCTATAATAAGATTGAAGAAGTCGCACGATAAAGAATCACCTTGTCTGAAACCTCGTTCGGTTAAACGGTGCGGAGAGGTCCTTCCCAATTTTCACTGCACAACGGGAGTTATGCAGTGTCATTCTACAAAGTCGAATGAGCTTTGCAGGAATACCGAACGCAAACATTGTTGAATAGAGGCAATCCCTTACCGGACTGTCGAAAGCGGCTTTATAATCAACAAATAGATGATGTGTGTCGATCTGTTTTTCTTGGGTCTTCTCCAGGATTTGGCGCAGTGTGAAAATCTCGTCGATGGTGGATTTACCAGGTCTGAAGCCACACTGATAAGGTCCAATCAGGTTGCTGAGCATAGGCTTCAACCTTTCACACAGTACGCTCGATAGAACCTTGTATGCGATGCTCAGGAGACTTATTCCATGGTAGTTGGCGCAAATTGTGGGGTCTCCCTTTTTATGTACAGGACAGAGAACACTGAGCCTCCATTCATCAGGCATGCTTTCATCCGACCATATTCTGCTTATGAGCTGGTGCATGCGGGTGAGCAGCTCATCGCCTCCGGTCTTAAACAACTTGACAGGCAGGCCATCAGCACCTGCAGCTTTGTTGTTCTTCAGCCTTAAAATGGCCGTTTCAACCTCGTCATAGTCGGGTGGTGAAACATCAACATCTGTAATTGGGGTTATCGGGCAATCTCCTCCACTGGCGGAATTGGTCGTAGCATCGCCATTCAGTATCGTGGAGAAGTGTTCCCTCCATAGGCTCAGTACACTCTGGACATCTGAATCCAGATTCCCATTTCCATCACGACAAGAAGAGGTTCCGGGATTTAAACCTCCACTCAGGTGCATGATATGTACGAAGAATTTTCGAGTCTCTGTTTTGTCGGTACACATCTCAATCTCCTCACACTCGCGTTTTTCCAACTCCCTCTTCTTGCGCCTGAAAAGACGTCTCTCTGCACTCCTTTTCTCTCTGTACCGCTTCTTAACAGCTCGCGTTGCGCCTGCACGCAGGGTTTTTCTGTAGGCGGCGTCTTTCTCTGCGGTAGCGTCGCGACACTCCTGATCATACCACTCATTCCTCAGAGGCCGATAGTAACCGATTATCTCCTCGGCAGCAGTAGTCATGGAGTGGGATATATCTGTTCACTGTGCGCATGTATCATCAAGTGGGGGAGTGTTCTGCATAAGCAGATCCGATAGTCGAGTGGAAAATGCATCTGCTGTCTCTGGTGATCGCAGCTTACTGACGTCGAGCTTTCTCTGTGTGGGACCTCTCTTGTTATTTGCGACACATAGGCGTGTGCGCACCTTAGCTGCAACAAGGTAGTGATCCGAGTCGATGTTGGCACCACGGATCGATTTCACGTCCATCACACTGGAAGCATGCCTTCCGTCAATCACCACATGATCAATTTGGTTTCTTGTACGGTGATCTGGAGACAGCCATGGATGTCGAGATGCTGGAATCTGGTACCACCAATTACCATGTTTCGTGCTGCGGCGAAGTCGATCAGCCTCATTCCGTTATCGGAGGTGTTCTGGTGGAGGCTGAATTTTCCGACAGTTGGACCAAAGGTACCTTCCTTGCCCACCCTGGCATTAAAGTCGCCAAGCACGATTTTGATATCGTGGCGGGGGCAGCGGTCATAAGCTTCTTCGAGGCGCTGAAAGAAGCTCTCCTTGGTCATATTGTCCTTCTCATCCATCGGAGCGTGGGCACATATAAGGCTGATGTTGAAAAATTTTGCCTTGATGCGGATTGTGGCCAGCCGTTCGTTCACAGGCGTGAACTGTGAGGCAAGATGTCGTAGCCTCTTGCTGACCAAAAATCCACATCCTAATTCGTGCCTTTCAGCATGGCAACTGTAGTAGATGTCAGAGGACGCTCTTTTGGAGTAGCCCTGTCCTGTCCATCGCATTTCCTGGAGAGCGGTGATGTCAGCTCTGTATTGCTCGAGGACGTCAACCAGCTGGATAGGGGCACCCTCCCTATATAGGGACCGGACATTCCAGGTGCATATCCGTAAATCATTGTCTTTTTTTCGTTTGCGGGGGTCATCAACGAAAGCGGTAGTCCTTATCCGAGGCATATTTGTTTTTGTCATTGGGGGGATTTTTTATGTGGCGGGTCCCAAACCCAACGCACAACCTCTAACCGAGGAGATTTTCGCCACTCACTTCAGCCGCCTCCCAGCGGGTGCCAGGAAGACGTTGCCCGGTGGTAGCCACATGGAGGGCCCCCATTAGTAATAATGAAAGCGCCGTCACATAGTAAGCAGAGCAAGCTATATGACTACCCCTCATTAACAAATAAAGGTATCATCACATAGCGCTCAGATCAAACTACATGACAGCCAGTGAGTTGACTTGCGATGAGTTCAACAAGGATGGCGCTAGCCCCAACCGGTTGAGGCAGTTAGACACGTTACCTTGCAAAAACATCACCAGACCACCTGGTATTTGAAAATAAATACACATATATGCTTCAATATAGTGGTTTGAATTTTATTTTCGAGATTAGAACCCAATGTATTTTTTTTTGCAAATAAAACCAGCGATATGGCGATAACAAATATCACATACCTGGGTGGCAAGACTCTAGCTTATCGGACGTTGCGAGCCGATCCGGCTCCAAGAACCTAAAGGAAGGAGTTTGTTACCGGTGGACTTACGACGTCGGTTGAGCTGGAATTGACCGCTGTTGTTGGATGGATGTGGATGCACCGCTGATGATACTGATGTCAATGAAATGATTGTATTTATATCGCACACACACACACTTTGTATGAAAGTTTATTTTATAAACAATTCAACTTCTTCACATTTATTTATTGTTAATTTTAAATTAATTCACTTTATAATCAAGCAAGGTTTTAATAATTAAACGAAAAAGAGAAAAAAATTTATAATATTAAAAAAAAATGAAAAAGTACAAAAAGAAGAGGTAGAACTAGAATGGGAATGATACGATAGAAAAGGAATAGCAAGTAGAAATGGAAAAAGAAGAGAGAGAGAGAGAGAGAATGAGAGAGAGAAATTGGGAAATAGCGAAATATAGCATATCAATTTACAGCGGGTTGCCAACCCAGTGGAAATTATAATTTAAAGTTAAATAAAGAAATTAATTAACCCTCTCAGTCCCGAGATGAATGCAGTGGCAGAATAATTTTTTTGAGAAATGATTCCTTTAATATGGACCAAATATATGTAAAAAACTACTTTCTAAATTTTCATCCCTTCCCACCTTGATTTTAGGGGATTTACAATATATTGTACAATCGAACAAAAGTAACTCCAAATCAGCATGAGAGAATGAAAACAATAATTCGTAAAAGAAATAAATTTTATTCAAGAGAAACAAAAAATAAACAATTCAAATATGCAGTTGTTACAAAAAATTAATAGTGTTATAAAAAGTAATGAAAAAGTTATTTATTCAGCTGTGTGATACTTATAGAAGCAATTAGTACTTCGTTTGATTCACAGAAATACATTACATTTAACGCAAAAGGCGAAAGTGCGCTGATTGCAGTTCTTATACCTACATCTGTTCGGCGTCTTGTCATCAGAAAAATAAGCAAGATCGCCCATTTGGTCGTAACGTACATCCTTTGGAACTGAAAGTCTCTTTCGTTTATCTGTTTGCTACATTTGAAAACTTCCTGCACTATTTGTTCTTGGTCGCCCGACCGATCTCTTGGCTGTTGAGTCAAACAAGATCAAAGTCTTAGCCATCTCGTTTTTGAAGATAAAGTACATATGATCATTTGATGATATATCAATAATGTTGCAATCATGCCAAGCGTAAATGATCGACATATCAAAAAGTGCATGATAACTCGTAGAGTCCATTGCAGCATTTGGTCAAGAAGATCGACCCCACCCATGTTATTATTATAAACTGCAACTACTTCTGGACGATTCACATCTATATACTTCTTGTCCACTTTAGAGTATTTTTTTACTATATCTTCTTTTCCAACCCCAGCATAATTTGAAGCTAGGAGGTAGTTTTTGAGGCTGCACAAAAGCCTCTGCAGTGTTGTCATTCGTAGTATGATTTCTAACATGACGCCATTCGATGTCCTTCGACTTTATATAGTTGAAATACTCCTGTGGATCTTGCTCATTCAATTTTATAGGTAGATCTTGATTGTGAACTTTGGATCATAGTGCTCTCGGGAAAAGATGATCAGATGAATCAGAGACACTTGTTAGTTCTGCTGATGGCGATGACACCTGTACATAAGTAGTTAAAGTGAGTATTTCAGATGACGATGTTGAAGCGCCAGAGGGAATAACTCTGTTCCTTAGAGCTTTTTCAAAATAGCGACGGGCACCATTGCTTATAGTAGTCGGCGAATGACTGGTCCGTTTCTTCGTCAGTTGCGAAGGGATCTTCTTCTTTTGAAATCTCATCGACATCAAGGTTGTGACGTATGGCTTTAGATTCGACGTCAAACTCGTTTTCCGGAACATTGCGGTCGTCTACGTCTTCAGCATCGAATATGTTTTCCAATAAGTCATATCACTGATCCTCACTCAAAAATTTCCCTCCAAACGAAGCCATTTTAGCAAGTACTCTGTTTTAAAAAACAAAACTCAATCAAATCATGTATAAACTAACTAAAATTAAAAAAATTGAGGAAAATATAAGAGCTAAACTGAAAATAGTAAGAATTGAAAAATCAAAAAATAACTGAAAATTTTTAATTTTTACTATCACCAAACCCTATTGTACAATATATTGTACACCACTTTAGACTCTTAGGGAACACTTACCTGAAATTTTTTTTACACCAACTTAAATAAGCTTATTTTTCTACACTACACATTCACTTGCACTATTTTTTCGCTTTTATTTATGCGCATGTTGTAAGAAGCAGAATTTTGTTGACCTTATTTCACAAAGGCAAAAATTTAACTGATTTTCCATACGACCACAGGTTGGTCAATGTGTTCAGTCGATAACGAAATGTATTTCAAACGAATCAAAGCAATCGCGTAATTCAAATTAGAAATCAGTTATTTTAAGCATTTTTTTGAATATGTGTACAATATATTGTACACGAAGAGCGAAAGGGTTAATGGAAAGTGCGCGACATTTCTGTTCTGGCGTAGACACTACTCTTCTAAAAATTATAGGGTGGAACTCCTTATCGTACTGATGTTTAGCTGATTTCCTCGCCTTTTCTTGATATTACCTCACTGACTCATGTGACTTCTGCAGTTATTTTTATCATCTATATTTTACAACGATGATTTTTTTGTTTTAAGATCTGTCGTCATATCGATATTAAAACCGTATAAAACACTAAATGGCGTTCGTTTTGTCGAAATATATACGGTGTTGTTGTGTGCGTGTATTGCTCATGCTAACCGCTTATCCCAATTATACCCATCTTCTTTAACAAAACTCCAAAGGTATTCTGATAAACTTCTTTTTAACACCTAGCATCTTCCACCATTTCGAAGTGAAATTCGTACCATTGTCAGTTACTAAAATATTACATCGTGCGATAACTTCGTTGTAAAATGCTTTCGTTACTGTACTAGCTTCCGCATCTGATATAGTTACACAAAAATAAAATTTAGAAAAATCGTCCTGAAATGTGAGAATATCTGTATCTGTTTCCAGATGTCGTCTCTGGAAGAATTCCTACCATGTCCACCTAAACCTTTTCAAATGGCTAAGATGGTGTATCTGTTAATATCATTGTCATTTTCGTAAGCCTGAAGCTCTTGTTAATTCGATATTTTTACAACTTTTAACATATTCTTTAATTTGGTTTCACATATTTTTCCACCTATACTGTCTTCTAATCTTGAAATAAGTTCTCAGGGCTCCCTAGTCTCGTCGTAAAGGTGAAACGTGGAAGTTGCGAATGTTGTGTACTATTTTACCACAACACTCACTAAGTACCTAACGGCTAGATTCAATGATGTAACGCACAAGATTAACACCTAGACGATTACATTCAATTCATGTTACATTCAATTTTGCACTTACACTAATACTGGAGGGCCTCATAACGATCGCAGTATTTACAATTTCTTACACTCTTACACAAATACTGGAGGGTCTCGTAAGGATCGCAGTATTTTACAATTTCTTACACGCTAGCACTTCACACTCGGTACAAGACTCACAACTGAAAAAGCCACTGCCTTCAGTAAGCTGGCGGCTTATATACCATTTTTCTAATACTAGCCACATATCAATCTACTCACATGTCAACATATAATATACAATAATATATTCACACCACTTGTGTGTATGTATATATGTGTGTACGTATGTACACGATCGATGCACTCCACATGTGCGTATATATGTACCCATTATGTAAGAAAGCAACCTTTTGATATTCACACACATGAGTAGTCCACGTGAGTGTCTAAACATGTATGCTTACACAGGAATGCTTACGTAAGTGCAGAACTACGAATTGTGTGGGAAAGTGCTTTGTCAGCATTTTCACATCCAACTGCAACTCAGTTGTTTTAATGTTCTGGCATTCCACAATTATAAGTAATATTAGGATGGATTGTGTATATCACAATTTCGAGCAATGTTGGTATGTGTATGGATAAATATGTATTTCACAATTTCGGGAAATATGTCGAAAGGCAAAATATGCATATGTGCATATTTCATATTTTGGCTCGCAACACGAAGTATCGTTAATATCTCTTTTTTATTAGTGAATAATTCTGCATTCTTATTTTCTTGATCTTCTATGTTCACTGCAATGTCTAACTCATCATCAGAACTTTCCTCAGGTTCTTCTTGACCTTCAGTTCCTTCAACTTTTCTCCTCGCCATAGAACGAGCCACAACCATTGTTAATTTATGAAACTCTGCTGAGCTGAACATTTTTTTTGTTTATAGATTATTTCAGAATCAAATTCTGTTGGTTTATGTCTGAAACGTGCTAAGCGTGATGTCTGGTCTCTCAGATTTGCAATTCGTCGTCGGATAATGATCCGTGCAGATTTTGAATGGTACGTATGCTCTATAATTCTTTACAACCCATACGATAGCCAAAAAATCTTTTTGAATAGTGGAGTACATTTTCTCATTATTACTGCTTAAAAAGGCTATTGGTCGATCTGTTGTCAGAATAAAAGGTTTGGAAAAATCATGGTAAGCTAAAATTGGTGGAGAAATAGCCTCTTTAAATTTCGCGTCTGTTCTAAGTAGTTTGTTAATTGGCAGTAAAATGCTTGCCATATTCTCAACAAATTCACTATAGCTATAGCTAAGAATGACTGAACATGTTTTTTATTTCTTGGAACAGGAATATTTTTAGCACATTCTATCTTACGATTTGGTAATGGCCCTTCCTCAGCGCATTTATAACCCAGATAAATTATCTCTTCTCGTAGAAACTGGCACTTCTCTGTGTTTAGTTTTAAGTTCTGTTTACATAAGAGTTCTCTCATTATTCGTAAGCGCTATTTATGTTGAGCGAAATTCCGACCATATACGGGAATGTTGTCCGAATACACGAAATTATCTATACCTTAAAGTCCAGTCAATACGTGATTGATCAATCTTTGAAATTTAGTAAGTTCCGCGGTTAATCCAAATGGCATTCTATTAAATTCATAATGTCCGACACCTGAACTAAAAGCTGTTTTTCTCTGTCTGATTCTTCCATTAATACTTGATGATACCCACTACTAAAATCAAGTGCAGTGGAATATCTAATATTACCTAACTGGATCAGTTAGGTCATATTAGATATTAGATTAGATTTTATTTTTCATCGATATGTGAAATTGGAAAAACCTGTTTAATGGTTGCATCGTTCACTTTTCTGAATTCAATAACGAGGCTCCATTTATTTTTTTCATCACCTCCCGCTTTCGTTGGAACTAAAATTGTGGAGAATTCCACGAAGAAAAATTGGGAAAATGTATGTCGTCGTTTAGAATTTTGTCCACTTGCTTATTGATTTACTCCTTATGTACCTCTCCTAATCTGTATTGTCGTGGATTGATTGAAGGTTTCTACTGGTATTGTGTACTTTATAACGTTTGTATAAGACAACATTTCGCCTTGTAAATAAAATAAATCGAGAAATGACTTGAAATTGTCTTCCATCGATTTTCTCTCTTAATTGTTCAAGTTTGGATCTAACTTAACTGTTTCTAATATTTTAGCAACGCTCTCGTTTTTACCCATTTCCCTAACGCTAGTTATTCAGAAACTATGGTGTTTTCCATATGCTCCAAATAACTAAATTTAATCATATTAACTTTTAACTCATTACACATAGTATACGATTCCGTATTTGTATTTAGTATGGGAGCATAAACTCTGATGCCCGTGATACATCCCAATGTCTCACCTAAAAATTTTTCAGGAGATACTTCTTGTTTCTCCCCGATTACCGTTCACAAATTTGTATTTACTTTCAAGGGAACTATCTTCCTACAATAGTTCTCCCTGGTACTACAACTTCACTCTTGTAGAACACTTGATGAATCTCATTCAACGATTTGAGAGGCAAAGTCATAGGATACCGTCTGCAGGTATCCTACTATCTTCAGATATTAAATGTAATTCTATTCTCAAATCTTAGTCCTCTCATATTGGACTGCTATTGGCCCTAATTTGGTGACAAATCCTCCGAATGCACCACTAAATTCATCACATGGAATCTCAATGAACACATCATCTACATCTGAGATTCCCAAACCATACTCATGTTTGCTATTACTGCATGGAAAATATGGATTAAGAATCTCTCTAGATGCCATGCTCCTAACTTGCCAACTTCTTTTGGTTTCTCTTAACACTCGTCTGTTGATATATTTCTGAATTACTACTCTCTCTTGGGAAAAAATTATTGCCATTCTGTGTTACCGAAACATAACATATGTTGGTGTCCAAATTACTCTGATTGTACCGTTGGCCTCTATCAATCAGTTTACTGGTGTTCACTGCCTCTTCGACAAATTCTTCCCACTTACTGGTAATTTTGTTTAGCATATGGCTTTTAAGTACTGGTTCTTGGAGATCGGCTATGCACATATTCATATGCGCTCTCAACAGCTTGTTTTGCCTGAGTTTTTATTTTTATTGGGTGTTATATATTTTTATATAAAATATATAAATCTATAAAATCCTTATTTTCTGACTGTGTACCGTCATCTGATTTAATAGCTCTTCTGACCAATTCGGTTCCAGTAAATATTGGGATCAGTCTACTGACCAACTGTGCTATTTCTTCTAATTTCGGTCGCTACTGTCGTTGCGGTCAAGGTTCATCCAAAGTTCCTTAGTCCTGAGAAGCTTTCATAGAAAGTTTCGTGACATTCTGCTTAAGGGAGTACACCGTTGAAGAGGTGTTTGCTCTCCTAAGCTACGTTCTCTCTCGAGATTTCTGACTTGAACTTGGAGGGCACTTATCTACCCAGCGACCACGGAGGTTCTGAGTATCTTCTCAAATTTCCTCTGAAATATTCCTATCTTTTAGTAAGTATTCTAGCTCCTGATTTCGTCTGTAGAGTTCTACGTTACTCGCATCTAGTTGTTCAGCTCCCAACCCATGGTTCACAATTCGTAATCTAGGCTTCCCATTTGTGCTTCTGCTGCTTCTAGATAGTCCTTTACAAATAGAATTGCTTCACACTGACTTTTGAGGCGATCGCCGGATCTGATAGCAAGTAGCTTCTAGCTACTTTAGATTTTACGAGCTCGTTTTTCTCGTAAGTACTGTGCCGCTTAATTATCTCCCACACAAGAGTGATGTCTTCCTACATTGCAATATCTGCGGAGCAGATTGCAATGTAGGAAAACTATACCATAGATTGAAAACTATATCATAGAGCCCGACGCCGGTTTCGCGACCATCAGTGTTTTTATCGAATTAGAAACTCTTTTATTTACATTTATCACTATAATTCTCCTTTGTCTCATTACTTTTTCCATATACACATAATTGCAGTAGACAAAGTATGAAGATAGAAAAAAAATATTAAAAATACATAAAAATGTTTAAAAAATATGTTTAATACACCATTGGAAAGGAAATTGTATAGCCTTGAATATGGTTCAAAATAGAACAATAGTGATTATATCCGAAAAAAGACAATTTTCAAATTTTTTTTTATCATAACTTTTAAAATAATCCAAATAAGCTATATATGTTATATATCACTGAAAAGGTATTAAAAATACCTTTCTTTGGTATTCATGTTGTAAGAATATATAGCGAATTTATTAAGTAATTTCGATAGCAAATTTTAAATTTGACCTTTAGCCGCGCCTTATATGGGCGTTAGCGAGAAATAATTTTTAGTTTTTTATATTCCCAAAAATAGGGTCTATACGAAAAACATTTTTTTTGTGTTCCTTTAAGTGGGCTATTCTTCACTTATGCCATTATTATTATTATTTTGTCCATTTTGTTAAAAATGATTGTTAAAATGTTGATATTACTGCCAATTGTTGTTATTAAAATTTTGTCTATTTAGTTGAAAATTACTTTTAAAATTTTGATTTTGTTGTGACGTTACTTTAGAATTTTCAAAATTACCGTTTGGATGGTTATAATTATGGATATTTAAGTTATTTAAGTTTCCACAGCCTAGTCTTTTAAAATCACTTTGAAACGCTAAATAAACTAACTTCTAATATTCAGAAAATGATGAAATTTTGTACACAAGTTTTAAGCAATTCCACAGTTTCGTTTATTGTTTAATTACAAAAACAAATTTTCACTTTAAGGTTCAAATTTCTCCGAAACTATTTATTATAATACAGTGACACAAACAAATTGCAAAGCAAATTTGAAAATATAACAATATGGAAAAAATATTTGGAAATCTTACGTTAGCATTAAAAATAATAGTAATATTAAGTAAAGAACTTAAAAATAGTATTAAATTTAATAATAATTGTGAGGGAAAGTAATAACTTAAAATAAAATTAAGTTCAGTAAAACTTATTAGAAAAAAAAGGGAGAGAACTTAGATAATTTATATTATAAAAAAACCAAAAAGTAAGAAAATAAATTAAAACAATGGGAGAGAAAAAAAGGGAATATAATTTCTAAAAAGGGACTACTTTAAGAGAAGTAATACATTTTAGCTTAATTTAAAAATGCTGGATTGAAAAGTTCGAAGTTGACCTAATTGTGATTGAGAAACTTGGCAGGCGGTTGAGCACGAAACATCGGATATGTCTCGCGGAATGATATGTAGACCAATTTCTTCAATACGTACCGTAAGTAGAGATACATCAGTGTTGTTCAACAAAAATGGAAAAAATCGTTTCGGGAGCAGAATAAATGTTGAATATTGTAGATTGTTGATTGATGAATCTGAACAGTTGATTGTTGAATATTGACAATTTATTGTTGATTTTGTCATCTCTGTTTCGTTTCATCTTACGTAATAACATTTTTTAACTATATGCTCATAGCAGCATCAGTGTGAGTCTTTCGTGGAATGGGGGATATTGATTTACTATCTTCTCGACGAGGGTGTAGCCATGTCAATGGAAGCCAATCTTGTAAAGATTGTGATCACCTCTGTATTAAGAGTAGTGATCGTTCTTTCTTTCAGGCTATAAATTGTGAATTCTTTTACTTGATCTTGATTCTATCGTTGATAGAAAGATCAGTAAGAGAATTTAAGAACCTTTATCAATGGCCGTAGACCATATGTGAGAAAGAGGTAAATCAACGTAGTTGAGAAATCTGGAACTGAGAGCCTCGGGTTGAAGTAAGGAAATTGACACACGTGACAAATCGAATAGACCACTAATGCAAGATGTGTTGGATCTAGAAGGTCTACTTTCTTGCATATAGTATGTGTTTATTTTCTACTTCTGGTTCATAAAACATGAAATTGGATGAAATGGGTGCGGAATCGTCATGATTGGCAGTATTGCCAGTCGGTTGTCGCCATAAACAGTTAATACAAATGTACCACGTGGATTGGATGATTTCGAAAATTTGCATAAATAGTGAAATAAGTAGGCCAATGTCCAGATCGTGAAGAATTTGAGAAATACAGAAAATATATATTGGAAATAAAAATGTTCTCTGCATACGATATAGTGCGATGAGCTGTCCATTATCATATTCATTTTTCGAATTGTGAATTGATTTGGATCATCGTTGAAACTGTCGTATCTAGAGTTTGAGCATTTAGTGGGTAACGTGAGGGCAAGTCAACATAGCTGACAATGAGATAATCTTCAAAATTCATAACACCTGCTGCTTTAACACAATCCATGAGAGTCCCAGTAGTAATGAATTGATACACTCAACTGTAATGACTCTCGAAGTCCAATCACGTAGAGTACGGAGAAATTAGGTAATCTCGGCTCAGCTCACAAACGATGAAAAAAATGTGATGTCCAATTGGGGGGAATACCCGAACTGAAAATGCTTCTCACAATCGAATAGATTCGTATAGAATCGAAAAGGTGACCATAACCGTATGAAGGTTGACTCGGTTCTTTAAAATGTAGCAACCAATGTGAATTTAACACCTGGGATTATTTATACTCATGGAAACGACTCCAGTGCATAGTTTCATCGACGTTTCGTAGAAATCGATCAATTGATACGTTCAGCTAGGGCGAAGGAAACGATTTGTCAAGGAATGGTGCAGTTTTCCACAAAAACGGCAAGAGAAATGGCTTTAGCACTCTGCAAGAGTATGCGTAGTTGCCAAGCAGTTGACGCAAACTTTATACTTGGTTACTATGGAAATTTTCTCTTCCACTGTAAGCGAAGAGAATTGTTCACACTGTCGGAGGATGGGCATGCCCCTAAATGACATCATTCTACTCATTGTGATGTCTGTAGTGGACCGGTAATTACCCATCCAAAGACTGTATTTTGGGCTATTAGTGATCCCAGGATTCCAGTGCAAATTCCTTCTAATAAGATGGATGGGTAGACATTACCTACCAATATTACATCCACAGTTGTACTTTGATGGAGATTTTAATCTGCTAGTCGTAGACCAGAGATCTATTTACTTAAATTCGCATTTATCGGGCATGACAGTAAGTTGCCAGTAAGCCGTTTTAATAGACAAGTATCCACCGTCATTCAGGAAAGGGGTCTATTGGAGAAACGATCGTCAACGAACACATCTTCGACGAGTGTGCTGTGATACTGCGGTCAGGCCAGTCACCTCCGTACGAACGACACAAACAGGGAAGCGCAACCTATTTTGTAATAGTTCGGATATGAAGGTCATTTTCGAACCTGAATCTATTAAAGCACGAGCTTTGAAGGCGGTGTTGTTATAACGTACATGTACCAGTGCTGTTCCGAGTAGCACTGTACCACTTCTCGATGGATGATTTTTAGTGACAGCTAGGAGCTGAGAGGTAAATGCCTGGCGAGATAATTATGCAGCTGCAGTCGATGTTGTAAGAACTTCCTCTGGTCCAGACCTTGGATCATTTACCAAGGGAATGGTGCCTATTTCTGCATATGAAGCACGAATATAGACTTTTGCAGGAACTGGAGTCGCGAGAATTTGCGAACCAAATAGGAGTTAAAGGAACACACACACTCATATATATATATATATATATATATATATATATATATATATATGTATATATATATATATATATATATATATATATATATATATATATATATATATATATGTGTATATATATATATATATATATATATATATATATATATATATATATATATATATATATATATATATATATATATATATATATATATATATATATTATTTCTTAACGAAGTTGTAGCGATCATCCACAGATAGCTTGAGGAAATCTGGGCACATACTTAAAGGGTGTATCTTCTGACACATTGGGCAATTTCGCTTGGTGACCTTCACGTGGTATGTGTGAATATTTTTGGAATCTACAGACGGGTTCTTTGGACACATGAGAGGATTTAATCAACCGGGTTGCCGATCCTGTGGGTGGTTGAATTGGCGATTCTGTGAATGGCTGGGTTGCCGAAGCCACTTCGTATGAACACTTCCGATTCAAGCGTCTGAAAGCGCTCGGTTAGAAATGCATTGTAGGGGTTCCACATCTAAATTTAACGTTTGTCTTTAATCGCTTGCTCCCACAAATATAGGGTTGTATCGGGCAGCTTCGTAGAGCACAGATACACGAAGATCGCATCTTGTGTCAATATTTAACAACTGGATGTTCATTATGCAGTCGTTTATTGTTCTCTGTAAGCGTTTAATGTTAGAACCCGTTTCTTGCACGATTGATTGCAGATTGAAGAGAGATTTTAATTGAATGTTTACGAGAATTCACCAATGTTTCCAAAAACTGGAAACATTGGTGAAAGGAGCTCTCAGTAGACGAATCCGCAATAACGGGAGATGAAATGATCACGGACAAATCGTGAAGAAGCGCGTTAATGTTTGCCAAGCAACGAACGTAACAGAATCGGAAACAATCGGAAAATTGATCTGAGAGAGATACAATATAACTCGAGAGACCATGCAAAGCGTTGAAAACTGCTAATTCGTAATTCGTATAATTACAGTAGCAGAAAAAACAGGTGAAAGGGAATTAGATCTTGCTGATCGTGTATTAGATGCTCGATTCTTCTGAGTGACGTAATCTTTAGTAATATATATGTAAATTAACCGTATATAGTATCGGATACGTATAGTAACGTATAGAAACGGAACTCCAAATAAACTTCTCATCGAAGGTTGTAACTGGTAACCCCTGTATAAATTCGATCCAACTCAATCCAACTCGAGTTCAAGTATGATGACACGAATTCAGTATTTAATTATAGTTACGCACGATTATGTACGCACTGATTCATTTGGTATATGTAATTACGATTATACATGTAATCATTTATTACGATGTAATCACTTGTGTCGCCTTAATGTTGTATTTTGAGTGATAATGGAATTTTACAAGCACCATATATGATGTACGATATGTGTGTATACTTGTATGTGTGAACAAACTCAAAAACATCCGTTGCAAAAACTGATCAAAATATGGACTAAGTCCGGAAAAATTTAATCGTATTTAAGTTAATTTAATTATTTTAAAGTAATTTCGCTCAGTAAGACACGCAATGAGTTATTTATTCTATTATAATGATTTATGTAATAAATCAGAAAAAATCAATTGAGGCCTAATGTGGTATTTATTATAATATTATTATATTATAGATGAGAGCGAGAATAAGAGATTGACACAGGCGAAGCCAATGTATTTAGAGCGTACGTATACTTAGTATTGATAAAATTAGGAAGAGTATCTTTAATTTGTGTATGTATAATAGCGTAATGTTGACTCTTACGTATACCAGAGTAAGTAAATTAAGTGATTGTGACAAAAGGGAAGCTGCTTATGTCTCGCATATTAAATAAGAGAACTGAAGTATACGTGTATATTTTGTTCTAATTATTACACAAGCTACATTCTTTTGTAAGCGAGTTGCAAAAGAACACCAACTCGCATATAATTTCCCTTCTACTTGGATGGTGGTATATATGGTTGTTTGTGAAATTTGTAAACGAAATAAAAACAAAACAGAAGCAATTCTGAGGAATCTGTGGTGAATATATTTATTTATTTAAAATAAATTTTTATTTGCACTTGCTTTATTTTGTTCATTTTTGTTTATATTTACAATAATTTGACGTGTTGTTGAAATTTCCCAAGTACATTCCACTAGCCTATTCACAATAGTGCTGTTTTATTTTACTTTACAACACTATAACTCACGTTGTTTAAAATTTAAGCGAGTTCAATTGAACTCGCTTAAAATAGACGAAGTCGCTTATTTTTGTTGTTGCTTTGCATGCAATTCGGCAAATAAGCGAGTGTTCTTTTGTAACTCGCGTGCAAAAGAATGCAGCTACAGTACGTTGTACTATGATAAGTGCCGAGATTAACAGAGATGATATGTATGCATATGTATTGAATTAAGTAGAGTGTTCAATATAGAGTTCTTGTAATAATTACACGGTATGTTGTACTGTGTCAAACTCAGAGTTAGTAAGCCTATAGCGAAAATTAAGACCAATATTATATGTATGTATTTGTGAGAACAAAAAATGTAGAGTGTATAAAATTGCTTTTGTTACTCTTCTTTGGTGGAACACCAATAACTAAAAGCAGTATCATGTAAGTACATATGTACGTACATACAAACCTGAGTATATTTGGTTTGTTATGGGAATAAACAAGCCAAAACCAAAAACAGCTGACTTTTTTCCCGAATTCTTATCAAATGATAGGAATGTGGCCAATCAATGGTTTTAGCCAATATGTATGCCCTTTATATACATATATCTAAGGCAGGTTAATGAGTACGTAATACAACAAAAAGTGCCTTTGCCAAGAATTTAAATAAATATACAACGCAGTTGAATAATATTCGTTTATATTTTGTTTTTTCTTAACTTTATATTTTCAAGTATTAAACAAATTTTATGTAAATATGTATATGTAAAACAAATATTGGCTAGGTGTAGGAAAATATTTCCAAATTTCAAATGGTGATTATATTTTTGCCATAGGCAAAAACAAACAGATACGAATCAGATAGAACAGTCTGATTCGTATGTATGTGTACCAGAATGGGTATCCAATTTGTATACCACTTGGAAAATTTGGATATACCTCACTTTCTCTGTTTTTTAACTCTGGAGTTGACCTATCGGTGCGAGCTCGAAGGACTAAAAAATATGTATGTGGAGAAGTGATTGCCGGTGGGCCGCTTAGTGCCAAGGCTTGCCTGATTGTTGCTGTTGATACTACTGCTGCTGTTGATGTTGCTCGCAGTGGTTGCCGTTTTCTCGAACTGCTGCCGCCACAAAGTCACACACACTTAGTATTTATTAGTTTGCTTTGTTTGTAAGGCTTTTTTTTAATTAATTCCACTTTTAGTGCACACCTTTGTTTTTAAGTTTTGATTTGTTTTATTTTCGATGGTTTTCACTTATCTTTGTTTACATTTATTTTTAAATTTTAGGTACTGTACAAAAGTCAGGGAAAACGGAAAAGATAGTAAGAGAGAGAGGGAAATAGTGGTAAAAGAAACAGAATAGAATATTGAGAGAAATGGCGAGAGTTGGCGAAAATCGGTGATGCCAGATTATTACTCAACCCATTCCCCCAATCCAGAAAAAACACATAGGGCAGTGCGAGGAAACTTGTTCTGTCGTAGACAATATGAAAATATAAATTTACAAACGTGATATAAAAACTGTATTTATTGTAAATATGAAACAAATGCAAATTTAAATATTGTAACGAGCATCGATGATTATTCATCACTAATTGCGAATAGTATCAATAATGACAGCAACGAAACGAATGTCAACAAAGGAATAGGCGATAACCAGAACGAGCCGACAAGAAAGAATGAGAACAAACTAGATAACGATAAAAGAGGATTCTAGGATGTTGCCACTGAGTATAAATAACGCGAGTTGTTGACAAAGTAAATAATTTGATTCCGAAAGTGATCGAGGTAACATAACACGATAGCTAGTTAAACAAGTACAAGTAACAAGTACATTAAATATTGTTTGTAAATAGAAGTGTTGACTAAAAAAATTGTTGTTGCATATAGTTAGTACAAAATAAGTTTTGCGATTATTATTGGCAGAATCCAGTGTTCGAACAGGGTTGATTCGAGTAGAATTACACCTTCACAAAGTAAAAAAGTAACAATATAATATTCGCAACTTTTATACGTTAGATTTATTTACTCATCTTCAACTATTGGACGAATAAAAAAATATTTTTTATTATATATACATACTTATATATACTTATTTATTGTATTACATGTGGCACTAAAAAGAAGAAAATAAAAATTTAAGAAATGTTTTTCTGTAACTTAAGGAATTTACAACGAAATTAAATTGTACTAAAATGTAAAAAATAAAAAACAAAAAAAAAACAAAAATAAATAAAAAATAAAATTGTACTCATACATAAAAAATAAAAACTTGAATGCCAAATATATTCAGAAAATTAATTTGAAACTAGACCGAAGATGGTCGGCATGTCTTACTATGCTGCCTTAGATTCATTAACGAGAGGGCCGATATTAGTGAATAGTGTCGAATAGTGCCACATGTGTGGATCTCCTCAAAACGGATCGTAAACCCGAAAAACAGAGTAACAGTGACCCTACCTAACATTAGACGGTAACGAACTAGATGGACCAAAACAGTCGATTGAGCAGTAATGTTCCAGACAGCCTCTCGATGAAATACTTTACGGTGGTTCCGGGAGGAATTTACCGTCGAACGAAAGCTGATTTTTAGCGGGTCTCGCACTGATGTAGGTTTCAGTGTGAGACGTCTTCGTCGTGACTTTTGTTTCAATCACAAGATGCACTACCTTGCTACATTCTGATCACCATGATTCTCACCCTGATCACCGATTTCACCATCAACATCGCGTTTTAACGGCATTACACCATATTCATCATTTTGGTTTTTGTTTAATATTAGTCCGCTTTTCGTTTAATTACTTACTTACTTATGTAGCCATTACAACCGAATATCGATTTAGGCAGAATCTAGCATTATTCTCCAGCCAACTCTTTCCTTCGATAGCTAGCGCCTGGTAGAGACTCCAAGCACTGGCAGGTGCTCTAGTACTTCATCTTTCCATAAGAAGATGGGTCTGCCACTTCTGCATCGTCTACCAGCGGGTTCTGAATATAACACCTTCTTAGCCAGAGCGTGTTCTTCCATTCGCTCGACATGACCTAATGATCTTTACTATGCCGGTGTCTGCATACAGCTCATACAGCTCATAAATAAATAAATAAATAAATATGTGGCACTTAAAGCCCCAAAGGGCTCATTGGCCGAGCTTCTCTTCCATTACTGTTGTGCGTCTTAAATTTTTGGACAGTATTAGAATGGACCTACTTATTTCAGCCGGTTCCGAACGGCAGAACACATGTGACATCACTTTTTCTGAGTTTTGTCACAGAGTTCTTTTTTAGAAGCTTTTTCATGGCAAGTTGTTACTGTTGGAAGAATTGCCAATTGCTTGCCGACATTTGGGTACCGTTCGAAAGAAAAATCTTTTCGATATTAAATTTATTATGCATCAGCCGGGTATTTAACTACGACCTACAGATCAGAAGGCGAACACACTAACCACTGAGCTACGGCACCCACATACAGCTCATAGTTGTAACTTATTCCATACTGTTGTTGTGAGCCAAAATGATAAGTGTCTAATTTATTCGCTTTGGCTCACTACATTGTAAAATCAATCTAGTTATTATGATATCAACGGCAAGGAGATGTCCTTCCAAATTTTCACGGCACAACGCGAGTTATACAGTGTCATTCTCCAAAGACGAACGAGTTTCGCAGGGATAACGAAATCAGACATTGTTGTTCAGAGGTACTCCTTAATAATAATAATAAATATAATAATAATATAATAATAATAATAATAATAATAATAATAATAATAATAAAATAAATCATCAATTTCTTTGAAAAAATGAAAGGAGTTGACGTAGGGCATCAATTTGTTGTATGTAATAAGTTTGGACTTATTTATGGCATACTTCCCATGCAAACCTTCCTCCAAAAACGCACCGATAGAATAACATTGCAAGTTCACTCCCTAGAAATGGCAG
The DNA here is from genome assembly GCA_963854835.1 of Megamerina dolium. Classification (NCBI taxonomy): domain Eukaryota; kingdom Metazoa; phylum Arthropoda; class Insecta; order Diptera; family Megamerinidae; genus Megamerina; species Megamerina dolium. Next base: position 16,398,975 of record OY978530.1, on the reverse strand, counting down.
TCGTCGGTTTATTTTACCGCGTACCTCTCATACAACCCTAACTTTAAAAATGAATTTTAATTGTCATTATCGTAAAAGCACAATCTTGAGTATAACAGTTCGTCAATAGTATAAGTGTAGTATTAGTAGAAATACGACAAGAAATAGGTTTAGCAAAAGTTATTTTTCCGTTACTCTGTCTTCTCTATATTTTACACGTATATCGTATATCAAAACAACTATTTACATATCTAATTATTCCAACAAAGTTGTAGCAGTTAGCAGTGAGATAAAAAATATACACTTTCGACAAATATACATGTAAATAATGAAAAATAATTATATTTACCATAACTATTTTGTTTAACTATTATACTTATAACTAAAACTATGTGAGCTAGCTGATGCAGTAAAAGAGCCTTTACTTTTTCGCTTTTATCACTGTGCTTTATTTAATAATAAAAAGGTGTCAAATGGACACCTTTTTTTGGAGTGTCTGAGCCTATACTTTTTGTAGTCTTTGTTTTAATATTCCTGAGTCTCTTTGGACAATATACACACAAGAAAAATGTACTTTTCTATTATGTCCATACTGTGTATTATAATTTTGTGGATCGTAGCTGGTATATTGTTCATCCATTTCCTCATCTTTTTTCATTGCGTATAACTTCAGATGTTTCTTTAGCATATGAAAAGTGCAATGCGAGTGCTACAATAGCTATATCATTATTCCAAGCTGTTTTAATTATATTGTCACTTAACGATAATTTTAGTAGGCATCTACGGATATCATGTATAACTGGTTGTCAGAGACTTCATTCATTGAAAAACTTTGATGGTACTCACTTAGCCCTGAGGCTCCCATTAGTAGTTAGGAAAGGGCGGTTCTGGCGCAGAGGAGGAGCAATGACGACATCGGTTTTTGTCCACTATAGTTTGTTGTGGTGTGTGTCTAGAATATTTTATTGTGATGTGGGTGTGTGTCTTGGGTACGAGTGTTTCATTGTGGTTTGGTGCTGGGGTAAAAATTGGTGAGAAGTGTTTATAAGAGATTGATGTCGAGGATATAAACAATGGTGTGTTGAGTCAGTAAGCATTAATTGAAGTAGAGCTTTAACGATCGCGGTTGAAAGATCATAAACGCATCAAATGAATATCAAGCACAGATTTATATACTTTTTGTTAGCGTTGTTGTGCGTCAAAATAATGCTCTTCTAATTTATTCGTTTTGACTCACTACAAATGTTGCATTAATATAATATTACTATTATGTTATTCTATTACGTTATATTACTATGTTATACTATCATGTGTGTATACTTTATAAATATCGCTGTAATCATTAATATAATGATCATCACCATACTATGCATAAAGTGATTATCATTAGCTAAAATGGGTTATAGCATACTTATCGTAATTCACTGTATGATTATGAAATAAGTTAGCAACCATACATAGTGAAAAGAAAAAGAACCAAAAAGCATAAAAAACAAAATAAGCTATAACGATGAATACATAATATTTAACGCATGCACAATATTTACAACAACAAGTGTTAAATACAAATAATAATCATGACCTACTGAAGAAATTGCAATGAATCGACCTTGCATCGAATCGAAATTGCAATTTCTTCAGAAATTATTTTATCCAAGGACATGGTTACACTGTAAATTAAGTAACAGACATTAGGCTATATAAACTAAGAAGACGTCTGAAATGAAGTCAGTTAGTGAATCTAGTTAAGTAAAAAACCTCTAAGAGTGAGTTAGTGTGGACAATAAAATAAGAGTTATATCGTGCAGGATTAAACATCCTAGTAAAATAAGAGCTGCAATGTGCAGGATTAAACATCCTAGTAAAATAACAGTTACTTTGTGAAGGATTAAACATCCTATAAAGTGTTCCAACAAAAGAAACAAGAAAACCACATGGTGAAAAGGAAATGAATTGATTAAATAAATAGACACTGTTGATTTATTGAAAACTAATTGTTTCGTGCAAGAGAGAGAGAGCTACAGTTTGGAAAAAGAGAAAAAGGGTAAGTCCTAGAAATAAGTTATCTAAGGAAAAGTTACGGTGTCAGAAAAGAAGACACGACAGCGTTATCGCTTGATGTAATAAGTGATAAATCTGTACCAATAACTTTGTCCGATGTACATAAAACAAAGGGAATTTTGAATTTTCGCTTAAATTTGCAAACGATTATGTAGTAGAGATTTAAGTAAATTTCCAACTAATGAAGTCTGATAATGATGTAAATAAGACATATGTGTCAACATCACTAACATCTCCATCAGATGAATCGGTCAATATGGTGAATATGAAGCTGGATACGATTATAAGTATCATTATACAATAACGGAAGCAATTGAAGCATTCAGGCAAGAATTAATAAGAAATGAAATGGATATAGCTGGAATTCTTGAGGGCCCAAACATATTTTATAGACATTTTCAGCTAGATTATGGAGATGTTCTAGTGAGGATTCGTTGCTCGTACGATAGTAATTATGATAAGCGTACGTTAAGTATAAATGGTTATGAATATCGCAAATTTGAAGAAGAACGAATCTTAAGTAATGGTGAAATTGAAAAAAATACAACTGGTGATGTCATTGTTGAGCCAGATTATGAAGTCATCAATATTAAAAATTATAGACAAACTTTTTAAATGAATATATCTAAAATGTTGAAATGTTTTTTTTTATATATGTAAATAAAGCCAAAATAATTTTTTAATAAAAAAAAAAAACCATTTTTTTCTTTCTAAGGGCAACAATTTTCATACATAACCATTCATGACGTATGCTGTAATGACGTCATATCGTGAGAAAGCAGAAGTGGAGCTATGGTGTATGTAAGTTGTGGTGATAAGAATTTATAGTATAAAGGTTGTTGTTGGTGTTCTTTAACGATATAAGTTAGTACGAGGGCGGATTGATAAAGAAGCTACCTAAGTACGAAAAAGGCAGCACAAACAAAAAACTTTTTTTTTGGAATTGCGATCTGTCAAACGTCAATTTCACCAAAATTCATCGATTAGTTTAGTTTATTTGTTGTAGTCGTTTGAAGTAACCAACTTTTGTGTTTCTTGAAAAATGGAAAAAAGCGAATTTCGTGCAGTGATTAAACATTATTATCTGATCGGAAAACGGCGAAAGAGACAAAAGAAAAGCTCGATAAACATTACGGTAAGTTTGCTCCGTCAGATTACATGGCAAAATATTGGATTGATGAATTTAAACGCGACCGAACAAGCACTGCAACTATACCATCAACAGGAAGGCCAAAAGAGGTGGTTACTGAAGAAAATATCAAGAAAATCCTCGATATCGTTATGAATGATCGCCGAGTCAAGTTGCGTGAGATTGTTGAAATGGTAAACATCTCATATGAACGTGTGTTCAACATTTTGCATGAACATTTGAATATGAAAAAGCTATCGGCAAGATGGGTGCCGCGTTTGCTCAGTGTCGAACAAAATCGAGTTCAAAAGACCACTTCACAGCGGTGTTTGGACATGATAAAGCGTAATCCTGTTGATTTTTAGCGTCGATTAATAACTGTTGATAAAACGTGGGTCCACCACCTGAAACCAAAAATCAATCGATACAATGGGTGGAAGCTGGTGAAAGTGCTCCGAAGAATACGAAGGAAGTGAAATCGACTGGCAAGGTTATGGCCACTGTATTTTGGGATGCACTCAGAATATTGCTTATCGATTATCTTGAAAAACGATCAACAATTACAGGAAAGTATTATCGTGCATTATTGTATCAATTGAATGATGCAATCAAGAAAAAACGACAACATTTAAAGAAGAAAAAATTGATCTTTCTTCAAAACAACGCACCGGTTCACACAGCATTAGATACGATGCTAAAATTACGTGAAATACAGTTCGATTTGGTTGATCATGCACCTTATAGTCCAGATTTAGCTCCTAGTGACTTTTTCCTGTTTCCAAACTGGAAAAAATGGCTCGCAGGAAAAGATTCAGCTCAAACGAAGAAGTGATTACCGCAACTGACACGTATTTTGAGGGGTTCCCGAAATCGTATTATTCAAACAAGTTGGAATATCGTCTTACTAAGTGTGTCGAAGTAAAAGGAGACTATGTTGAGAAATAAATGGTTTTTGAAAAAAAAAAGTTTTTTTCCTACTTAGGGAGCTTCATTACCAATCCGCCCTCGTATGTACATTCATATGTGTATATATATGTATTAAGTAATATGATCATAGCTCACAGAATATCATAGTTTTTGTTGTCGATTCAGCATATATCTCATCAGGTCTTTAGTTGTTGTTGTTGTTAAGTTTTTGAATAGTTATCATAAATATATTGTATGGATAAGGATCAATTTTCATTCATGATCATACATGAATGCTTTATGATCTGAGATTGAATTTATTGTATAAGCAAAAGTATTTTTCAGCTTCACTCGCAAAAGTATTTTGCGAGTTTTCTTGTATATAAGAAGAGCTTAAATCTTATTCAGATAATTCAATAATATGGATTCAACGCCGCTATCAGATGAGAAATTTGGTAAAAATGAGAGAAAAGTTATGGAGTACAAACAGATTAAAAAATGATAAAAAATAAAGTGCAAAAATAAAATATATTTTAGTTTTTGTTTAAATTATAAAAATTTGATTAAATTACACTATAATAAAATTCCAAACACAAGTGTCCACAATTATAAGAGTTATAATTTTGCAGTTGATTGTAATTATATCTAAGATTATTACTTCCGAGATAATTGATGATTTACTTCGGTGGTGGTAAATTCCCAAAGCTATCAAAATATTTCTTATGGTTTTTGTTTTTAGAGTATGCTACCCAATGTGTGCCATCTCGGCTATTACAATCAAGGTTTGCAATACCACTTTCAATTTGACGAACATATTTTGGTAAAGTAAAAAAAAAAAAAAATAAATATGTGGCACTTAAAGCCCCAAAGGGCTCATTGGCCGAGCTTCTCTTCTAAAGTAAAGTATCACTCATAAAAATCCCTCTAAAATGTGGTATGTATACAGTTAACTTTCGTAAATCGTCATCAGCGCTCTTTTAGGTAGCTTGCTTAGGAGTTTTTTGGATATGGTTTATAATAAAATCCCAGTCCTTTTTTGTACGTTTTAAGGTAAAATCCTTTTCACATTGCTATCGCCTAAATTTCTAAATTCATTGACTGTTTTCGCAATTGCTGAACTTCCCTTTGCAAGTCCACCTATTGCACCGAGAGCAGTAAGTATTGGATTAATTGGTTAAAACCCTCCTACTTTTGGGACAGGTATAATCCAAGGAATAGCATTAGTTAATTTAATGGTTTTCAATTCAGGAGCAAGTGATTTTTCATAAATTTTAATAGCTTCCTCAATACTCTCAGATTTAAGTTCTTTCAAAATTTTTGTAGCCTTTTTTATTCGCTGTAGTTCTTTTCTTCTTCCTCTTCTTAGCTAAAACGCACCCCATTCCAAGTTTTGTTTTAGATTTCATCACGTTTGTTACTAACCAAGCGATTGTGTGCTTTCCCAAACTACTGTCTTTAGATGATTCTCTCTCCCAAGCTCTTTCAGCTAGTATCTTATCTGCTATATGGCGTTTGGATAAGTCTTTAGTCTGTGAGTATGCAATATCGTGTTCCCTACAAACGGCGTCTAGCGAGTTAATAGCTCAATCACCTCTTTTTAGACGTTCTTTCAATTTGGTTCCCGGTCCGCAAAATTGATATCCAGGCAAATATAACTCGATTGGTAAAGAGTTTATAACGTTATTAAGTAGTCTACGTTCACTAACTGATTGTTTATAACTAATTGGTTTTGAATATTTAACAACCATTATATTATTTTTGTAATCATATGTATAAAAACGATGACGTTTATTGAATGACTGGAAAATAGAAATTCATCTTATATTTATATTATATATTTAAATGTTATAAAACAAGTGTTGTCATAACACTTATAGTGATTGTTGTGAAGATGCGTTTCATAAAGCAAAAAAAAAAAATATTTTTATAAAAAATCTTAACTTTAAAGTAACAGGAAATTCTGGAAAACAAATTAGACAGAGTTCATTGTTACCAAACACTATAAGACAAACGTCATGCTGAGTTTAATAGAAAGCGCAAATGGATTAAGATTCAAAAACATATATTTATATTCAAAGTCATTCTCCTTCTTGATTTGCCTGTTCGTTACCGAACGTTAGCGATCGTACAAATATGAGTAAATGCATAAATATATATGTGTATAAAAGTATATAACTATGTAGTGTATAATGTCAAAATATGTTGTTTGTGATTTCTCTGAAAGCTTCTCTGTCCCTTGCCGCATTCCATAGCTCTCTTATGTGGCCAATTTCCGTCCATTGTCTAATATTGCGTAGGCATGATAATTGCTTCTTGTCTATGCCACGTTTTCCTTCAATTTTCCCTTCCAGGATGAGTTGCAGCAGTCTGTATTTTTGATTTCTTAGAATATGCCCCAGATAAGAAGTCTTCCTTTGCTTGATTGTTGTAAGAAGTTTTCTTTCTTCCTATACGTCTGTATATCCACATTTCGAAGGCTTCTATCCTATTCATATCCGCTACCTTAAGGGTCCATATTTCCATGGCTCACAAAAGAACTGACCACACGTAGCATTTAACGAAGCGCATTTGTAATCGCATATTAATTTCATGGCTGCAGATAACTTTTTTATATTTGCAGAATGATGCTCTTGCCATATCTAATCGTGTTTTGATTTCTTCGGTACAGTCCCAATTTTCATTTATCCAGCAAAGTCATTACATCAACCAAATTATTAATATTTGAGAAAATTTAATAAGGCCATCAAAGGGGTGGGTTTTTACACATTCTCTGAAAATTGTAACGGTATATTTCGGGCTTTTCGTTGATAAGACATTTAATGCGTAGCGCACTCTGCTGTTTGTGACAGTCGTTCTCAGGGAAAATGGGGTGGGAACTTGCTTCTGGCCTCGAATTCATTAACCGTACAACATCTTAAGCAGAGTTTCTTGATTATCCGACTCTGTGTTGTAGCCGAGAAGGGAAGAAACAATGACAATTCGTATCGTTGTATGAACTTGCATCGTGAAGGAGAGGACATGGTGTTTTGCCTCTTTTCTCACCCTTCCTACCTTTAGAAGGTCCAGGTCGACATCCTTTTCTTCTGCCCTAAATCGCGACTCCTTAGTGCTATAACATTATGTATGTTACCCTCCTATCTAGTCAGTCATCGTTAGTAAAATACGTCTAATGTTCGTTTTTTTCTGTGTTTTGTTAATTATTATTAATTTTGCTTCTCTGTTATTTATTAGCATACACGAATTCTTGACAATTTGTATTTATACATTAATTGTTGATCTTACTGCCTATTTTCTAAATACTAATCAACGTTATTAGCTTATAATACTTAGACCTTCGTATGCACCACTACTCACTACTGATAAAAACCAAACTAACTTTACTTGGCATCACTTACACCCTTTCCAACGATGACAACAGGTCTGGTGCTAGCTGATCGGGTGCCATCTGAAATGAAACAAAGACCTCTATTCTCCTTGTCATGATGGTTATCTTTCAAACACAGTTGTGAATAGTTTGGTGGTAAGCAAAGTTTAGAAAATATTTTCTCAGTATACCTATAGGACATCAGTTGTCTTTTTTTCTATTTTTTAGTTTCTACTAATTCATTTTCTTAAGTACTACGGTATTTAAATATAGACATACAGACACCTAAAGTAGTTCGTACGTAGCAAAAAAAAAACTTATAAATACGTTGAGTTAATTCATATATATTCAATATGGCAAAACAAAAGTAGACATTTTTCAGATATAGTTATACATAAACTTGGATGTGAATGTAATGTGAATTCGAAATACATAAATTATACGTAATCTTTTAACAAAGTAGTATCTAGGGGTTGTTATATAAAAAAAAAAAACCTTGAATCAAACCCGTTCATTCTTCGCAGCTGACATCGGTTCGCCTGGCAAAGATAGCGCGCCGTGTTCTTGAAGTACTTCTTTCCTAAAAACTGAAGTTTTTAAAGTTTTCTCATATTTACCAAGTTTTTTGTTTCTTTTCAGGTTTTCTCACATTTACTAACACTTATGTTTCTTTTCAGGCACGTTTTCTTCAATCTTTATTTTACTATTCTCTTCCTTTTCACTTTCTTTGCACATCTGTGTTTTATTTTGGCGTTTTTGTAGTTTGGCATTTTTCTTAATTTGTATGTTTCTTTGCAGACACAACTCCTACAATATTATATTCATATTTCCTTGTCACTTTATTTATACAATTGGGTTTTATTTTAAAGTTTTTATAGTTTTCTCATATTTACTAACCTTTATGTTTCTTTTAGGGCACGTTTTTTTTCAATCTAGTATTTACTATTCTTTTCCTTTTCACTTTCTTTGCACATCTGGGTTATATTTTGCCGTTTTTGTAGTTTGGTAATTTTTCTTAATTTTATTGTTTCTTTGCAGACATAACTCCTACATTATTTTTTTTCACATTTCTTTTCCTTGTTTCTTTCATTTATACAACCGGGTTTTATTTTGGAGTTTTTATAGTTTTCTCATATTTACTAACTTTTATGTTTCTTTTCAGGCTCATTTTCTTATATCTTAGTTGAGAAGCTTATGCTATATAGCAGGGATGGACACATTTTCGGCTCGTAAAACAGTCAAAGAGCCAGCGAGTGCTAGGTAAGAGGTTAATCTGTTATCAGGGGTGAATAATTGTACACAATTATTATTTAAATATACGTATATTTTTTTTTTTTCGATTTACACGTTTGATCCACTAATTCTAAGCTAAATTATTACACTGTATGTATCGCGATATGCTGATTGGAAAATACAATATATGTATATATATACAATGTTTGAATTTATGTTGTAGAAAAAAAAGCGCGGAAATAGCACGATCTCGCAAGATGTTAAAGGGCTGAATGTCATGATAATACATCGGTCGATCATAACACGAACCGCGAAAACCCAAAAACATAAAAGGTGAATTTATGTGGAGAGTTGGGTTGCCATATGGTAAGTATGCAAGGTAAGGTAAGTAGAAATGGTAAGTATTATTAATTCATTATATTCAATCTGTTTATTTCATTTATCTTCTTCTTTCAGGGACTGACCATATGGCTCGTCTAAAGGGATTTAGACAAGGGGCAAGGAAAGTAAGAAATACATTAAGGCATAATACATCCTTCCTGCCATGATCTTCATCGCACGAATCTTGCGGAAACGCCAAAGATCAGAAAAGAAACACACCATCTCTCAAGCAAGAACAATAATTTTCAAAAACAATGTTTCCGTAGTATGGAAAGAAAGTAATATAATTTTCGGCAGGAATTATGGAAAACTTACTTAGCGTAGTAACTTCTATCAATGTTGCACATATTTATACTACATGTATGTGGGGTAATCATGCTCTCCATACTCTCATACTTTCACGCTCTTCACACTCTCTACGTTGTATACTTTGTTTGCATATTGACATATTTCAATATATTTAATCATTTCTTTTTACTCTCTGCTTGTTATGTTATAGAGTAATTTGGTATAAACTGTATATCAATATATAACTGTAGAACATAATTTCATACGTATGTACTAGCTTTTATCTAAATATACTTAAGTTAGATCACTTAATCTGCTACACACCGTGGACGTGGACGAACATCAATTTATAAATTAATCCTCAATATTATTATATTATTTCACATGAACAATAAACTGAACTTAAACTGAAATCAAGTCAACATTTGGGGGCTCAACCGGGATTAAACGAAGAATCAAGGATTGATTAAGTAACGAAGAATTGAAACTGAAGGAGAAAAAACATTAAACGTGGTTGGAAGTGAGCCGTTGATTCGAAGTACCGTTAACCCCGTTAGACGAAGTACCGTTTATTGTACAGTAATTGCAAACATAAAGTGAAGTATTTACCGATTTTTGCAACACTAACATTTTTTTTTGTTGCTCATGGCTGGAAGAAGAAAGCAAAACAGGCAAAATAGCAATTCGATGGTGGATTTCGGTGATGCTATTGGATCGTCGACGCGATCACTTAATTTCGGTGATCAAAATGAACAGTCTGTTAAACTGAATTTTGTAGATTTTGAGAATATATTGCGCAAATTTTCCAGTGATGGTACAATGAATGTTATGAAGTGCCTTTCTGAGTTTGAGCAATATGCGCATACTTTTCATTGGAATGATTTACAGAAATTTGTCTTCTGTAAACGTTCATTAACAGGAGCAGCAAAAGTGTTTGTTGATTGCGATTCAAAAGCACTCAATTATCGAAATTTAAAAGACGATCTTGTGCAAGAATTTCAGCCTAAAGTAAGTAGTGCCAGCATTCACAATAAATTGAGAGAGCGGAAAAAGAGAGTAGAAGAAACGTTACGAGAATATTTGTATCATATGATTGATATCGCAGCACAAGCTGATGTGGATGAATTGTCGATTATAGGTTATGTTGTTGAAGGCATAACAGACTACGCTAGTAACAAGAGTGTGCTATATGAAGCTAGAACAATTAAAGATCTTAAAGAGAAGTTTGATATATACGAAAAGATTCTTAATGGCAAGAGTAAATACACGAATGCCAGAGTCGTTGAAATGGATAAGCGAGGGGGTAATGATATACTAAAGAAGAATGAAAAAAGAGTAAAGAGATTTTGTTTTAATTGTGGGTCACCAGACCATGAGTTTCACTCTTGCCCACAGAAAGGAAGAGGTCCTAAATGTTTTGGGTGCAACCAGTATGGACATAAGAAGAACGATTGTCCAAGCGAAGCGTTAGCAGCAAAATCGTCTCATGTAATAATAAAAAACGGTATGTACGTTCCATGTAAAATTAACAATTATTTGCTGGAGAGTTTAGTAGACACAGGAAGTGACATTTGTGTTATCAAGGAGTGCCATTTAAAGTCTATTAGTCCGAAATATTATTGCAGAGATTCTCGACTGTCGGTAGCAGGCTTAGGAGCAAACGTCAAGACTAATGGTTCCTGTATAGCTAATATTGAAATATCTGGGGAAATATTTGAAAATATCGAAATTCACGCTGTTAACAATAATTTTATGCGACCAGATATAGTAATTGGAATGAACTTATTACAGTCGGCTATAGTCCAGATAGAGGAAGGAAAAGTACGTATTAGCAAGGGCCCATCCACGAGGAACAGAAGTGATAAGGGAGAAATAGAAGAAATCGTCAAGACATGTTTTCTAGCGGATATTGCCCTTGACGAAGTTAACGAAACTCGTTCAATATTTCCTGATTTATCCCACCTGAAAGAAAAAGAAACTAAGGAAAAGGTATTCACACTAATCGAAAATTATATTCCCGAAACTCCTGTAGAATCACCAATCCACATGAAGATCGTAACTACAGATGAAATGCCGATTTACAGACCACCGAGGAGATTTCCACCGAAGGAACAAAAGATAATTGAAGACCAAATCAACGAATGGATGAATCAAGGTATTATTCGTGAAAGCAGTTCAGACTACGCTAGCCAGGTCGTATTAGTGAAGAAGAAAGATGGAAGCCATAGGTTGTGTATCGATTATAGAAACATAAACAAGAAAATTCATAAGGACAGGTACCCGTTGCCTAATATCGAAGACCAAATAGATAAACTTCAGAGCTCTAGGTATTTTACGACACTCGATCTTGAAAATGGGTTTTTCCATGTAATGGTGGATGAAGATAGTAAAAAGTATACTTCCTTTGTGACCAGTAACGGCCAATATGAGTTTAATAAGGTTCCATTTGGACTTTGTAATTCACCGTCAGTATTTCAGAAGTATGTTAATTACATTCTGAAAAATTTGATTAGCGAGGGCATCGTTATAATATATTTAGATGATATTGTGATTCCATCAGCAACATTAGAGGAAGGAATTGATCGATTTAAACGATTTCTAAATATAGCAGCCAAAAATGGATTAAAAATTAAATGGAAAAAATGTCAGATATTGAAGGAAGAAATAGAATACTTAGGCTATCACATTAATAATGGCTTTATATATCCATCAACAACGAAGACTAAGGCAATCATAAATTTCCCTATTCCAAAGACTGTGAAGCAGCTACAAAGCTTTCTAGGTTTGGCTAGTTATTTCAGAAAGTTCATTCGAAATTTCTCTATTATAGCCAGACCCCTCAGCGACCTGTTGAAAAAAGATATACGTTTCAGATTAGAAGAGAAACAGCTCATAGCCATCAATGCAATTAAAGCAATACTTACCTCGAAACCAATTTTAAAAATTTTTGAATATGGAGCCGAAACGGAATTACATACAGATGCGTCTAAAGAAGGTTATGGTGCAATATTGCTGCAAAGAAGCTCTGATGATAACGCATTACATCCTGTACATTTCATGAGCAAAAAGACTACTGATGCAGAGAAACGATATTGCAGCTACGAATTAGAAGTGTTGGCTGTAATAGAAGCTGTTAAACGATTAAGAATATACTTACTGGGACAACGATTCAAGCTCGTGACCGATTGTAGAGCGTTTGAATGTACATTAAAAAAAAAGGACTTAACTACACGGGTTGCAAGATGGGCATTGCTATTGGAAGAATTCGATTATACTGTCGAACATAGAGCAGGGACGCAAATGAAACATGTTGATGCCCTAAGTCGTAATCCTGTTAGTATGTGCGTAACCAACAACAACAACAACTTTTTAAAACGCCTGAAAGAAGCCCAGGAGAAAGATGAACGAATACGTGCTATAATTGAGATATTACAGAATAAACCTTATCAAGACTATACAATGCATAATGAAATTCTTAGCAAACATGTTAATAATAAATTATTGTTTGTAGTTCCAGATTCGATGATTACAGGAATAATCAGAGATGTCCATGAAAGAGGCCATTTTCACAAAAAGAAGATGAAGGAAATTCTGGAAAAGGAATTTTTCATACAAAATATACAAAAGCGAATAGAACATCACATAAGAGGTTGTGTGAAGTGTATCCTAGCCGAGAGAAAAACCGGAAAAGCCGAATGCTTCCTTCAACCAATCCCTAAGGGCGACCAGCCATTGCAGACGTTTCATGTTGATCACCTTGGTCCTATGCAAAGTACTAGAAAACATTACAGGTATATCTTTGCTGTTATAGATGGGTTTACTAAATACTCCTGGCTATTTCCTACGAAAACGGTGAACACGGAGGAAGTAATACAAAAGATGGAAAGTATAGCAGAATCGTTTGGATACCCTCGAAGAATTATTGCAGATCACGGTGGAGCATTTACTTCTAATAATTTCCAAAATTATTGTAAAGAACGTGAAATCAAACTAATTTTCGTTACTGTAGGGGTTCCAAGGGGAAATGGACAAATTGAGAGACTTCATTCTACCGTAATTGCCGCATTGACTAAATTATCGCTGGATGACCCTGAGAAATTGTTCCGTTTTGTTAAACCTCTCCAACAAATTTTGAATTCAACATACCACAGAGCGATACAAACTACACCATTTAATCTATTAGTCGGAATAGAGATGCGAACTAAAAATAACGTCAATATTATGGAAATAATTGAAGAAGAATGGAGAAAACAATTCCAGGACGGAAGACGAGAAATAAGAGAACAGGCTAAAAGAGATATAATAGCAATACAAGCTGAAAATAAAAGATACTACGACAAGAAGAGAAAGGAATCTAGAAAATACAATATCGGAGATTTGGTCGCAATTGAGAGAGTACAATTTGGAACTGGTTTAAAAATTCGACCTAAATTTTTAGGCCCATATCGTATCACAGCTATAAAAGCGTTTGACCGCTACAACGTTAAGAAAGAAGGCAACCATTAAGGACCGAATGTTACAGAGAGCAGTGCAGACAAGATGAAATATTGGCCGGAGAACGAAATTCAGAATCCGATATCAGATGAAGAAGACGATATGAATATAATTAGTAACCAAGAAAATGCATTACACACCTATGAAGACAAAAATGAAGAAATTTTTGAAGTATCATCAGAGTCTGATGAGTAGTCAGGAAGGCCGAGTGTGGGGTAATCATGCTCTCCATACTCTCATACTTTCACGCTCTTCACACTCTCTACGTTGTATACTTTGTTTGCATATTGACATATTTCAATATATTTAATCATTTCTTTTTACTCTCTGCTTGTTATGTTATAGAGTAATTTGGTATAAACTGTATATCAATATATAACTGTAGAACATAATTTCATACGTATGTACTAGCTTTTATCTAAATATACTTAAGTTAGATCACTTAATCTGCTACACACCGTGGACGTGGACGAACATCAATTTATAAATTAATCCTCAATATTATTATATTATTTCACATGAACAATAAACTGAACTTAAACTGAAATCAAGTCAACATGTATATCGGACTTTTCTTGCAAACTATAAAATTTGTTTGTGTTTAATATTTATTTAAATGTCTTTTATATTGTAAAAGTAGTAGTAGTTGGAGCAATAGTGGTAGAAGTAAGTAGTATTGCACATTTTTTATACAATCGATTGATAACGAAACTCTTATCTCAGAGTTGTCGCATCTCAAATATTGTATTTTCACGGACATAATATAACGATTATTAAAAGCAGTCAAATTCGTTTCAGTTCAAATAAAGTTTTATATTATTTCAGCAATGATAAAATTCAAATGTGTTATGATTATTATATATGGAATTAAATACGGATATATTATTACGTATACATACATACTCGTATGCGTGAATATATAAACAAATATACATAATGTATAGAAATATATATAAGATATATATACTTGAATGTATATCTGCAGTAGGTATACAAGTATAATTCCTTAGATATCAAAAATTATTACTTACAAAAGCTTATTTAGGGCCATTGTATGTACAAAATTTGCATTAAATTCAGCGAAAACGTAAAAAATATCTTTTCACTGAGGAATTAAATAAAAAATTTTGCAAGATCTTAATTACTGTAATGATTCAGTAAAACACATAGCAAAATTTTATAATGAATAGAATAAATTGTTGCAATTCATAAGAACGATGGCAGCTCTACTACATAGCTTGATAACGGTGCTAACAAGCAATGTTCAGACAAGACAAGAGTGCAAGGAAATTTTAGTACAGTGTTCAAAAATTGTTTGCCGTATGGCAAAATTCTTATTTCATATTTTTTTAAATTTGCATCGTTTGTAACAATGCCGTCGGAGTGTGAAACAAGTGAAAACGTTCTATAAAGAAAGTCGGGAATTTTCAATTGTGAATGGAGTGTTAAATATTTGTGTCAGCGCGAAAACCAGATTGAAGAGGAGATATGAGACCACACCCACTGATGTGACTGGAAATCTGCTCAGCCATGAGGGACTCACAGACTTTTGATAAACATGACAGTATGCTTATTGGACGAAAATCAGCAGGTGTTGAAGCCATGGATTTTTTTGAAATGGGTATGACTGTAGCCACTTTCCAAATGTTTGGAAAACAGGAGGTAGTAAAACAATGGTTAACAATGTGTGTTAGAGGACTCAATACGTAGGGCAATACCAGTTTAATGAACTTAATAGCAATACCATCCTCTCCAACAGCATTAGACTTAATTTTGTTTAAACAACGTGCAACGTCCATTTCACACACAGCGTCAAACTGAAACCGGTCTTGAAATTTGGTAGATGTTTTGTGATGAAGAATCTTAGGCAAATTGGAAGCAGGATTAACAATAAAAAAGTCATTGAGTTCTTGGGGATCAATCCGACAAGTTTCAGAGTTACTACAACACACACCAATACTTTTTAAATTGTGCCACAGCTGTTTTGACGGTAATGAAGATTGAAGCTCTGATCTAAAAAACATCTTCTTCGACAACCTGACCATAGAGGTAGCTTTATTCCTTGCCTTTTTGTAATCCAGAAGGTTGCATTCTGTTGGATTTTTTTTCCATTTATTGTAAGTTTTGCGACGTTTTTTTAATGCTAATTTTACATTTTGCGTAAACCAGGGACATGAGCTATTGATTACACGGCCAGTTCTCAAAGGAACATGTTTGTCAAATGGTTTAGTAAGCTCAGTAATAAAAAAAAAAAAATAAATATGTGGCACTTAAAGCCCCAAAGGGCTCATTGGCCGAGCTTCTCTTCTATTACTGTTGTGCGTCTTAAATTTTGGACAGTATTAGAATGGACCTACTTATTTTAGCCGGTTCCGAACGGCAGAACACTTGTGACATCACTTTTTCTGAGCTTTGTCACAGAGTTCTTTTTAGAAGCTTTTTCATGGCAAGTTGTTACTGTCGGAAGAATTGCCAATTGCTTGCCGACAGGTGGGTACCATTCGAAAGAAAAATCTTTTCAATATAAAATTTGTTATGCATCAGCCGGGTATTGAACCACGACCTACAGATCAGAAGGCGAACACACTAACCCCTGAGCTACGGCTCAGTAATAAAGTAGTTTAATTTATCATCAACTGAACTAAAGAACCAACAAGTAGACCAATCGGTATCAAGTAAGTCATTGTACAGAGATGTAAAATCAATGAATTTATAATCACGATAGACAAACATGTTCTCCGAGATGACTGGACTAAGACCAATATTCAAAGTGCAAAAAATTAAGTCATGATCAGAGATAAAAGATATTTGATCAAATAATAATACCAAAGAGATATCAGATACCACAAATATGTCAAGTAAACTAGGTTGACAGTTGCTTGCAAATCTAGTCGGGATATTAGTATTGACAATGCTGAGACCAACCTCATATAAACCATCAATAAATCGCTTAATATAACTATTATTAGTTAAAATATTCTGTTATATTTATATTTAATATTCTGAGAACATTAGTGAAGTATAAATGTAAATTAATTTACCACATTGCTTGTATTTTACCCACTGTGTAGCCACACATGTATATGGCCTCATGCTCTCTCTATCTCATTCTCACATTTGTGTTAGTATTGTAAAACGGAGTATGAGAAATTGTATTGCGCTCTTCGTCCGTTCTTCGCCCTTCATGCTGGCTCTTGGTTGCTTCCCTCATCAAGCACTCAAATGTGCTATGCTGGCTCGTACGTGTAAAAAGCTCCTGGGAGCTGCTGTGCCCATCACTACTATATAGCATATAATACTAATGTGATTCAAAATATGTGCATAAGCTTTGAAGTAAACAATTTCACGTACACCTTCAATAATTGTATGTAAATAGATACATGCGTGCAAACTTTCCACAATTTTATTCAAAATATGTGCAAGAGGTCAGCAAAATGAGTCAGCAGCGTATGCATATATTTGCAGTATCCACGATTTTTCTGTGAAATGTTTTATAAAGGAAACGATGATAACAGTTTATGATAACGAAGTTCATCAAGTTGATATAGTGGCCATCAAATGCAACACATATATGTAAAACAATACCACGTGATTTTTGTAAAATGATGCCAATGAAACGTGTTGCTGCTGTTTCTGATGACGTTGGTTTTAGGTTTCTGTATGTGAAAAGCCCAAGTATAAATTGTACAATTTTTAGTTTTGAACCGTTTTGTTATACTATGTACATAGACTCAAACGACGACTCAATTCTGTGCCCTATACTTTAATAAGAATCAATCCTTTTTCTATATAGCAAGTCAGAAATTTCTTTGCTTTTCTAACAATATAAGGAGATACGAGTTTTATACAATAATGAAATTTTATGCTCTGCATAAACGCGTGTATCCACTATTTTCTCTTTGAATAATTTATTTCCGTGTTTGGCTACGATTTTTATTTCGTTTTTCTTTTCTTGCTGCGATATTACAAGAATTTTCTTAGGCAATATTTATCAATTATATGTGTATTATTATCGTACCGAATTTTCGAAACCAATAAAATTTTTGATGTAATAATACAGTTTTACTGATTGTTGCAAATTATATAAAAAAAACTGTGAGAATAACGATTTGTAACACCGATACGTTTCCTCCTTTTAACTTAATTTGAATATCGCCTGACGATTTTTCTTTAGCTATCCGTCAGCTACCATGACGATGCAATCGCATCACTTGCCGATCCTGTACCTTCTCACTGGCGAACTCGCATCTTCATTTCATAAGCCGTTTTGTAACTGTTCCTTTATTTCTCTGTGACCAAACGCAATCGGACACCGCTTTTAGCAGCAGAATCATAATTCGAAAATCACGTGTTTTCGAATTAGTTGCTTTCGATTTTCTAGTGAGCGTGGCTCCCCCTTCACATAGGTGTTTTAAGTGCTAGTATCCTAATATAACACCGATAAGGCGGCCTGGATGTAGGTTTATGGAAATGGATGCATATAAGTCAGTTAAAATTAATAATTCTATCCTTAGATAGCAATATTAAAAAACAGTCTCTTAGATTTTTTTTCCTTGTTTCCTTCGCACTTGTTTCAAAGTGATCGTATGAATTTCTTTCCTGCCCTTACCGTACCCTATATAGTTACGCGCTGACAGGTTTGCGTGTCGGATAAATGGACAGGAACAAGAGAAAAACCTTTCAGATGGCGCGTAACAGCAGTTGTGGAATGAAATATATCTGAGTAATACGAAGATGTACTTTTCTTGTGGTACCCTTAGACCCGAGGAAGCAAAAAGTAATTCACTAATAATATTTGATGATGACGCTTGTGAGAAACAAAATAATATAAAATCATATTTCTGTATGGGTCGTCATCAGAACATAGATAGTTTTTATTTATGTCAAACATATACAAGAATACCCAAACATTTAATACGTGATAATGCTAACATGATTATTATGTTTAAACAAGATGGTTTATATAGGAAGCATATTCACAATGATCATGTAGGTGCAGGTATGAGTTTTGATAAGTTTATAAAAATATGTGGAGAATGTTGGAAGGATAAATATGGATTTCTTGTGATAAGCTAAGATGATTTTATTAATGGTGGCATATATCCAAAGGATTTAACGTTTTTATTCATCTATAAAAGTTCAACTATTTCACAATCAACTTTAGTATATTATATCAGATTGAACTAACCTGATCTGATCATACCTGAACTGATCTGATACTACCAGACTTGATCTGAGCAGATGCTACCAGACCTGATCTGATACTACCAGACCTGATCTGATACTACCAGACCTGATCTGATACTGCCAGACCTGATCTGATACTACCAGACCTGATCTGATACTACCAGACCTGATCTGATACTACCAGACCTGATCTGATACTACCAGACCTGATCTGATACTACCAGACCTGATCTGAAACTACCAGACCTGATCTTAGCAGAAGCTACCAGACCTGATCTGATCTGATATTACCAGACTTGATCTGATCTAATATAATCATAAAACATGAATTAACAAGTGAAGAGAAATATTATACGGAGCAAAAATGAGCTCAAACGAAAATTCACTTCGTTAAAATTAGGAGAATTAAATGCACTGGATAATCTGGAGAAAACTTTTTCACCTATAACAAAACCATTAAAACAATTAGTTTCGAGTACCAAAAGCAATAAAGTAGATAAGAGGGATTAAAATAAAATAGAAAACTCTATTAGAGAAAAAGTTGTTCAGAAATTTGAAAAAATGGAATCTAGCACACCAATAATAAAAGATAAACCAACAACTTCTACAAGCTACACCTTTGATGGCGATGCTGATGATAACAATGAAACGAGTAGCCATCAATATGATACTGTATATAGCGATCAATCAATTTTATCAATTTTAAATCAAGGTAAAAAGTTGGACAAGTTTTATGGTCCTCATAAGGATTCAAGAGGAAACTGGAAATTTACTGAATCAACCATGCAGTAAAAAGATCAAATATAAATTGGTGATAAGACTTGACCACTAACAACGGGGTTGTTTGACTTATTATTCCTTAAACATCCAACAAATTATACTGAGGCTGAATTAGAGATTTACAAAGATATCTTGACCACAACCAATGCTCACAAGCGAAATTTTAAATCACATCAACAATTCAAAGGAACTAGAATGTATAAATACAAGCATATAATAAAAAAAAATTCAGGGATAGTGCGAATCTGATTCGATATCATCTCCACGTAGAGGTGAAGGTTTAATGATCCTAAATAGTAATAAAACCAATTATATTTATTGGGATGATCCCAATGAAATTGTTGATCGTTTACGACTTTTAATTTCATCACAATCAGCTGGACACAATAATCACAATAATGAAATTGTATCAATTATCGAAGAGTTGAAAGAAGCGAATACTGTTATTTAAAAGAATGATTGTTGATAAATTTGGACGCTATTCAAATAGCTCAAAAAGAAGACTTAATATTGTCAAGAAGGCTATAGCTGATAACAGTTTTATGCTTGATGCTGATAAAAAAATAAACATTAAATACATATAAACGTGTTAGAAAGGTAGGAAACCCCATTGATGAAATTGATGTTTCAACAAAAGTTTTTGTAGTATATCTGTTGAATGATCGTTTAAATTATGTAAAAACCTCTTTGATATCATCGTTGAACGAGCGTTTCAAATATATGGTAGAGGACTTGGATATAATATATGTACGCTTTAAAACTATTTAAAAATATATTGATGAAAATATTCAAGAGCATATGAAGTACGTTTATGATCACTTAAACATATATAACTAGAATTTAACTTAGTCAGGCGATGAGAAAAATCAGAAGAACAATAGCGATACCAACGATCACATTGCTTTAACAAGGATAATACCGAACACTGAGAAAATTAAACAATATTAAAAAAACGGTAAAAGAGAACTTGTTACAGAGTTACACAAACAAGCTCAAAGAAATTTTTCACGTAGAAAAGTTATACAAAAGGTATTGATGATCTTTGGCAAGCTGATCTTGTTGAAATGGGAACTTACTCCACATACAACAAAGGTTTTCGGATCATAGATCTTATAAATGGATTGATATTTATCAAGTATTAATTGATGAGTACAATAATAAAATTCATCGCATTCAGTGTCGCAAAGTGTCTTCATTAAACGAGGAAAGAATACTTAAAAGAGCTTACAATAGTTTGAAAACTGTCAACAAACCAAAATTTCACTTTAACGATTCTGTATCCATAAATAGATACAAACAAGTTTTTGAGAAAGGCTATACACCAAATTGGACAACGGAAGTTTTCAAAATACATAGTATTCAGAATACAAAACCGCCATTATATATATTGAAGTATTATCAAGGGTACCGTAGCTCAGTGGTTAGTGCCTTGGTCTTCTGATCTGTAAGTCGTGGGTTCAATTCCCGGCTGAAGCATAATAAATTTGATATCGAAAAGATTTTTCCTTTGAACGGTACCCACCTGTCGGAAAGCAATTGGCAATTCTTTCGGAAGTAACAATTTGCCAAGGAAAAACTTTTAAGAAAACTCTGTGACAAAGCTAAAAAAAGCTTTTCGGTTATTTATGAATGTTCCAAACGATGGAAAGGGAATGTTCTTAAGCAAAGAAATTGACGTGAAAAATCTGTCAAAAATCACAGCAACCTCCTCTTCGTGAACTGAATTTGTCAAATTGAGAACAACTCTTTCACCAAGAGTGCCGATATTACTTCAGAGTTTACTTCTTTACCGGTATAAATATTTTAATCATAAGTATAGCCGTTCTTAGCGTCACACCGCAACCACATTTTAACCCCACGTTTAATAGGCTTCATTAGCATGTATTGCTTTAGCGTGGAACTGCCTTCGAATGAAAAAGGCTTTAAGTGCGCGCCTCCGAAAAAGTTTTATTTATACAAGCGACAATTTCAGACATATAATAATGTTTGGGAGCTCCATCCGGCTTATCAACGTCATTAAAATATATCTTTGACGATATATGGCAGCCTTTGGTTGGTGCATTCAGCAATACGACTATACAAGCTCTTTCTCTGTCCGCAGGCTTTGAATACTTAGGCAAAAAGGTAGACGTTATATTGAATATTGCCCACTGCCTACTAACAGCAGTAGGTGCATCGAAAGAAGCAACAACACCGGATTCATCACATACCTCGCCATCATCTTCGCTGTCATCGCTTGAGTCGGATTCATTATTAGAGTGTTCTTCTTCACCACCTGATGCTGAATAATTAGATCCGGAGTCGCCAAAGTCATTATCGTCACTGTCGCTGTCGTCTTCTTCACACAATATTTCGGTCATTTGCCCATCTAACATTCTCTTTCTCTCCATCTAACGTAATATTGGGATAACAGGTCCCATTTATAAACGATATTGGGAAAATGCAGTAGCATGCATAAATATCACACCAAAAACTCACCTTTTTTGAATTAACATGCTGGAAAATATATAAACATTATTTCTTAGGCTTTTCACCTTAATTTTAAATAAAATAACCAAAAAACGAAATTGTTTTTTTTTTTATTTGCGAAATTTGCTGCATAAACTCGGAAAACACGTGCTCTTGCAACAAACAACTACACTGAAATGGCAGATCGTCGTTATGTTAACACATGTTTTTTATTTTACCACAGTCAATCGTTAAAGCTTTATTGGGATGCTTTTGTTATGAAAATATAAAGGGAAATGAAAAATTTATGGTGAATGGAATCTTTCTGGGACATATAATCCCAGTAGGGGTGAAAGGGTTAATGCTGTTGGGTTTCAAACTAAAATAAAAAATTCTGCAGGATGAGTGAAATACTTAATGTTTTACAAAAACCAATTTACGATGAGAACATTACAAAGAAAGAATATCACAGTTATGTTCCATATCTACAAGCATTTAACAACAGTGATGAAATTCTCATAACAATTCAAAACCAAGATCTTTACATTTTACCCAATGAGAGTTTGCTGTACATTGAGGGTAATGTAGTTTTGAATGAAAACACTGTTTCGCATAACATTAACTTTCAAAACAATTGTGTAGCTTATTTATTTGATGAAACTCGTTATGAAATTAATGGAATAGAAATCGATCGAACACGTCATTTGGGGATAACTTCAACCATGAAGAACTTTGCAAAATGTTGCAAAATGCAGGATGGTCACTTTTGGATGGACTCGAAACCACCATCTCACATTTTAACTTTTGTGCTCCACTTAAAATGTTGTTGGGGTTTGCAAAAGACTTCAATAAAGTACTATTAAATTCTAAACACTACGTTCTAAATCTGATAAGAATGTTGTACGTTACTTACTTACTTGTGTGGCCATAACAACCGAATATCGATTTAGGCCGAATATAACATGCTTCGCCAGCCATCTCTGTTCTTCGCTAGCTGGCGCTAGTTAAAAATTCCAAGCGCCGTCAGGTCCAGTACGTGGTCTTTCCACCGGAGGTTAGGTCTTCCTCTTTTGCGTCGTCCTCCAGCGGGTTCCGAATATAACACCTTCTTAGCAGGAGCGTGTTCTTCCATTCGCTCGACATGACCTAGCCAGCGCAGCCGCTGGATTTTGATGCGCTTTACTATGTCAATATCGGCATACAGCTCGTACAGCTCATGGTTGCACCTTATTTGGTACTCGCCACCAACGCAAATAGGTCGAAAGATCTTTGTAGGACTTTTCTCTCGAAAACTCCAAGCATTCGCTCATCCGAGGTGGAAATTGTCCAGGCTTCAGCGCCATATGATAGGACAGGCATGATGAGAGACTTGTAGAGTGTAGTTTTCGTTATTCGAGAGAGGCACCTGTTTGCAAGAGTGATCCTTCGTAATATCTCCAGGCTGACGTCATTACTGCTGTTAATGCTGGTTCCAAGATAGACAAAGTCCCTTACTACTTCAAAAGCGTAATTGTCAATATTGATGTGCTGTCCAAGACGTGACGTGTGTTGACACTAGATACTTCCTCTTGTCCTCGTTCACCGTAAGACCCATCCGACGCGACTCTCTTACCAACTCTGAGAATGCTGCACTGACTGCTCGCGTGTTCATGCCGATTATATCAATATCGTCGGCATACGCCAACAGCATGACACTTTTGTTGAGATAGTGTCATTATGTCGTAGATCAGCAGCTCGTATTATTTTATCCATAATAAGATTGAAGAAGTCGCACGATAAAGAATCACCTTGTCTGAAACCTCGTTCGGTACTAAACGGTGCGGAGAGGTCCTTCCCAATTTTCACTGCACAACAGGAGTTATGCAGTGTCATTCTACAAAGTCGAATGAGCTTTGCCGGAATACCGAACGCAAACATTGTTGAATAGAGGCAATCCCTTACCGGACTGTCGAAAGCGGCTTTATAATCAACAAATAGATGATGTGTGTCGATCTGTTTTTAATGGGTGTTCTCCAGGATTTGGCGCAGTGTGAAAATTTGGTCGATGGTGGATTTACCAGGTCTGAAGCCACACTGATAAGGTCCAATCAGGTTGTTGAGCATGGGCTTAAATCTTTCACACAATACGCTCGATGGGACCTTGTATGCGATGCTCAGGAGACTTATTTCACGGTAGTTGGCGTAAATTGCGGGGTCTCCTTTTTTATGTACGGGACAAAGAATACTGAGCATCCAATCATCAGGCATGCTTTCATCCGACCATATTCTGCTTATAAGCTGGTGCATGCAGGCGAGCAGCTCATCTTAAACAACTTGACAGGCAGGCCATCAGCACCTGCAGCTTTGTTGTTCTTCAGCCTTAAAATGGCCGTTTCAACCTCGTCATAGTCGGGTGGTGAAACATCAACATCTGTAATTGGGGTTATCGGGCAATCTCCTCCACTGGCGGAATTGGTCGTAGCATCGCCATTCAGTATCGTGGAGAAGTGTTCCCTCCATAGGCTCAGTACACTCTGGACATCTGAACCCAGATTCCCATTTCCATCACGACAAGAAGAGGCTCCGGGGTTTAAACCGCCACTCAGGTGCTTGATCTTTTCAAAGTATTTTGGAATCTCATTCTTGTCGGTACACATCTCTATTTTCTCACACTCGCGTCTTTCTTGTTCTCTCTTCTTGCGCCTGAAAAGACGTCTCTCTACATTTCTTTTATCTTTGTACCACTCTTTAACAGCTCGCCTTTAGCCTGCACGCAGGGTTTTGCTGTAGGTGGCGTGTTTCTCTGCGGTAGCGTCCCGACACTCCTGATCATACCACTCATTCCTCAGAGGCCGGTAGTAACCGATTACTCCTCGGCAGTAGTAGTCATGGAGTGGGATATATGTGTCCACCGTGAGCATGTATCATCAAGTGGGGGAGTGTTCTGTAAAAGCAGATCCGATAGGCGAGTGGCAAATGCTGTCTCTGATGATCGCAGCTTACTGACGTCGAGCTTTCTCTGTGTGGGACTTCTCTTGTTATTTGCGAAACATAAACGTGTGCGCACCTTAGCTGCAACAAGGTAGTGATCCGAGTCGATGTTGGCACCACGGATCGATTTCACCTCCATCACACTGGAATGATGCCTTCCGTCAATCACCACATGATCAATTTGATTTCTTGTTCGTTGATCTGGAGACAGCCATGTAACTTTGTGGATATCGAGATGTTGGGATCTGGTACTAACAATTACCGTGTTTCGAGCTGGGGCGAAGTCGATCAGCCTCATTCCGTTATCGTAGGTGTTCTAGTGGAGGCTGAATTTTCCGACAGTTGGACCAAAGGTACCTTCCTTGCCCACCCTGGCATTAAAGTCGCCAAGCACGATTTTGATATCGTGGCGAGGGCAGCGGTCATAAGCTTCTTCGAGGCGCTGAAAGAAGCTCTCCTTGGTCACATTGTCCTTCTCATCCGTCGGAACGTGGAGCAGCAATACCCCGTCCTTCGCATTTCCTGGAGAGCGGTGATGTCAGCTCTGAATTGCTCGAGGCCATCAACCAGCTGGATAGAGGCACCCTCCCTATAAAGGGACCAGACATTCCAGATGCATATCCGTAAATCGTGGTCCTTTTTTCGTTTGCGGGGGTAATCTTCAAAAGCGGTAGTCCTTATCCGAGGCATTTTTGTTTTCTTCACTGTGGGGTTTTTTTATGTTGCGGGTCCCAAACCCAACGCACAACCTCTAACCGAGGAGATTTTCGCCACTCACTTTAGCCGACTCCCAGCGGGTGCCAGGAGGACGTTGCCCGTGGAGGTCAATTGTAGGGCCCCAGTTTCCCTACAAGAGCAAGCAGTTTCCAATTTTCGTTGTTAACGAACACATCAGAATGAACAAATCAAAACAGGTCCGTTAGATATTCAATGATCGTGATGTTAGAATGATCGTGTTATCACCGGGA
The DNA here is from genome assembly GCA_963854835.1 of Megamerina dolium. Classification (NCBI taxonomy): domain Eukaryota; kingdom Metazoa; phylum Arthropoda; class Insecta; order Diptera; family Megamerinidae; genus Megamerina; species Megamerina dolium. The sequence continues at coordinate 16,372,787 of OY978530.1, read as the reverse complement.
GAAGTGGAAAGAGAAGTTTGATTGTTGCATACAAACAAAACATTCACAGCACTTACGATGATCGCAGCTGCAATAATCGATGTTCAAGGGTTCAAAAGCTTCAACAACAAATTTATTGTGAAAGAAATAGCAGTTTTATTTAATCCGGAATCGTATAAGAATTTCATCATTAAAGCACCATTAAGTTCTAAACTGTTGGATAAAGAGTTGCAAAAACAAGTCTATTGGCTTACAAATCGGTGCCGGAGAGGTTTCTAAACCTCTCCGGCACCAAGAGGTTGTGATCTTCCAGATCACAAACTAACCTTCTCCCATATTTGGTGTTGGAGACCTTCATCCCCAGCACCAAAAATAATTTATCTTTAGGAATCTTGTTGATGTCTAAAGACGGTTTGTAATTTTTGCTACAAAACCCGTATCTAATTTTAAGGAATCGTGTTGTTGGGGCCATTGTTTTAATTCTGAAAGTAAGCAAAAATTAAAACTCCAAAATAATATAAATTCAACATTCTCAACAAGTGCAATATACCTCAACCGTTATATCGCATTGAACTTCAACCTGAAACAAAAATCCATAAAAAAAGGTGAAGTACACCCCATATATAAAATTCGATATTGCATCGTAAAATCACAATCGAAGAACCCCATAAGAGAACTGGACCTCCTCAGTGCAGCAACTGCCAAGAGTATGGATATACTAAGACATATTGTACCCTACCAGCTGTTTGTGTGATTTGTGGAGATCTTCATAAATCAAACATATGCCCAAAGTCTAAAGGCGATGCTAGCATGAAAAAATGCAGCAATTGTGGAGGTAATCACACCGCAAATTATAGAGGTTGCCCCGTATATACAACCCTAAAGCTAAATTTCTCCTCTAACAAACAGCCTCTTAAAACAGTTGTACAAAGATAGCTAACTCAAGTCAGACAATATCTTGTTGCAACACAATCCTTGTTTGTAATCCCAAACAAGAATCAAACCAATTCATACGCTAGTGTTTTAAAACAAAACCCACATAAACAAAGCAATGTAAATAATAAGCATAAGCATTCACTGCCCACCCAACAGCCAAGTACCCTTGAACATTTGCTTCAAACACTAATCCAGAACATGAACCAATTCATGAACTTAATGCAAACAATAATGCAAGAAATGATGAAAAATCAATCGGTGTTACTCCAACCATTGCTATCCAGCAGAGCTGTAAAAGTGTGAAGACATTTTCACTTTGTTTTTGTTTAAATTTTGAAAAGCTGAACTTCTTTTTTTCTAGCATTCAGTGTGTGAAGTCTTTACGCTGATAAAAATGAATGAGTTCTATTCGTTTTCAATTCATGAATTGAAAAACCTAAAGAATTCACATAGAATTGAAATTTTAGTGAATGCAGCATCAGATGGCTGCAGCCTAAAAAGAATGGGATGGGCGATATCCATTCAGTAGCAAGCTGACAGCCCTTGACCTCCTTGAATAATTTTACGTATATATACGCATATTTACGTATAATGCATAGATATATAATGATCCATTAATTTCTTTTCAAAAGTGAATTTCTTCAAAGTGAATCTTTTGAGATAAATTTAAAAATGTGTCCAAAAGAAAATGAAAATTTAATTGATTGTGAGAATTCTTCATCGCAAAGTCAACACATCGTTGAACAATGGAACTATCCGATATTTGGTTTGATAGTCCTACTTCAGAAAAGTCTGCGTTAGAGGCATCAATGTTGAAGTCGTCACCAGAAGTACAGTTCGAGCCTCAACAAGCTGTTGTAAGTGCTATTTATATGTATCATATTTGTATCAATTTGTATATAAATTGAGCAGTTCGATTAAACGCACTTCTTGTGCGTTGTTGCATATGCAATACAAAACTCCAGGGTACTGTGCGAGTTACTTCAAATTTATTTATGTGAATAATAACAGCTGATTGGTTTTGTATTGGTATAATAACTCAAGGTAGAGCCAATGGGGAAAGTTCTAATGAATGAAGAGAGAAAAGTAAATAAAACATCAACAAAAACATGGGGAAAGGAAAAGAAGAAGTTGAAAACGTAACAAGAAACACACTAACTTGACACTATAAAAAGCCAGTTTCTGACATATGACACATCCAAGAGGAACTTTTTGTAGTTGCTCTACCTTCATAATAATGCCATGCGTTTTGTTCAAAAGCAGCTATGCTTTTCATGGTAATAAATAATATCATATTTCCAGTATTTCAGAGTTTAAAAGAATTATAACATTGAATGAATTCATGATAATTTTAAGCCTTTCAAGAATGGGATAGAATTTTTTCAATTCCCACTCTTTACTGAATGGGAAAGTGTGATCATTTTAATCTTTAGAGAATGATGAATGGTTCGTCTGCCATTCTTTAATGAATTCGAAGCAAAAGAGTACAGAGTGAATTCCGTAACGATTCAATTCTTTTACAGCTCTGCTATCCAGGCCATAAATACCATAAGTCATCTCAAGATATGCCACTGGAACGCCAATGGCTTAAGCCAGCACCGTTTGGAGCTAATTCAATTTCTTGAATCCAACCAGATCGACATAATGATGACATCTGAGACCCATTTCGCTGACAAAAATTGCTACCGAATACCATATTACAAACTGTACACCACAAATCATCCGCATGGTAAGGCACGCGGAGGAACTGCCATATTGATAAAAAGCAGAATAAAACATCATGTTCTCGAAGATTTCAGTAGCGTCTACTTGCAAGCAACATCTATATGTCTGGAAGAATACATCTCTAAGCTAGTAATATCTGCGATATACTGTCCCCCAAGATACAGTATTACCGAACAGCAATATTATGAAAACTCACTGTGGCATTTTGCAAGGGTATGCGATGTTGCCAAACAGTTGTTGCAAATTCCGTACTAATGCACACAGAGTATTCTCTCTTCAACAGTAAGTTTGGAGAACTCTTTACAGTGTCGCAGGGGGTGCTTGCCTCTACATAGCGGGCAGCATGTCTTCGTGACAGTACTATGCAACGAACTAACATCTTTAGTTGTTGCGAGGGTTTTTTCCGAACATCTGGGGTGTTTTCTGTTATTACTTCGTGTCGGGTGCTTATCGCATTTAGTACGAGGTGATGAATGCGGGAGTTTGTCGAAACGGATTTGATTGTGAAATGATGAAACCATTCTACGGGATGTCGAATTCACTGGTGGGAGGATTGTCGCGATTGATACTGTATCCATAGCTGCATTGTGTTTTTCCTTCGCAACAGCTTGCAGCAAAGAATGACAAGTACGCAGACCAGAACGTTTAGCTGATGTTTCAGTGGGAGTTGACTTGGGATTTGATTCACAACGAACGCTGGAATCCTTCTCTACCCTGTGCAGTAGAGAATTGTGCCTTTGTTGGCTCGTGTGTTGGCTCTTACAATCACTGTATAAGTGCGAGTTGGCCAAGCAATTTATGCACAGTTTGTGTTTTCGCACTATAAGGTATCGCACAATGGACAATCGCGATTGGCTAGGGTTACGTGATACGTGTTAATTCTTCTGGGAGTCGTTGGAGGAGTATTCGATCGCCTGGGTGGGTCGAACCGTACGGGCTGCCGATTCGATGCCTGGCTGATTGGCCGATTCTGTGGCTGGCTGAGTTGCCGAAAACCACTCTGATATCGGAGACCGATTCCAAGTTCTGGTACCGCTTTGTCAAAAAGGCATCGAAGGTACTCCACTTCGGGATTTCGCAATTGTTCTTTAACGACTGTTCCCAAAGACAGAGAGTTGTGTCGGGAATCTTCGTGGAACACAAGTATAATCGCATCCCAATGAGAGGTATCAATATTTAACAGCTTCAAGTTTGTGATGCTGTCATTTATAGTGCTTTGCAGTCGCTTTAAGTTGGGGCCGGTTTCTTGAATTACCGGCTGGAGAGTGAAAAGGGATTTCAACTGTAAGTTGGCCAGAATTCTCTTATTTTCATATCTCTCCTCGAGATTATGCCAAGCTAGTGCGAAGTCATCATTAGTCAAGGGAGTAGACTGAATGATGCTATGTGCTTCACCTCGGGTTTTTTGTAGCAAGTGGTATAATTTTTCCACTGGCGACAGACGGGGGTTATTACGATATAATGCCGTAAACAAGTCACGAAAATTTGGCCACGATACATAATCGCCTGAAAAACATGGAGTGTCGCATGGAGGCAGCTGAATAGCGGGAAATGAAAGTTCATTATTTACTTTCTCAACGGGTGGATTCGGAATTGCCGGAGAAGAGGAAACTGCGGGGGATGCCACCTCGAAACTCAGCTCGTGAAGCACAGCAGAAAATGAAGGTTGACGGGGTATGTTTTCAGCGGGAGAAGAGGAAACTGCGTTCGTGCCACTTCGGAACTCAGCTCGTGAAGAACAGCGAGAAATGAAGGTTGACGGGGTATGTTTTCAGCGGGAGAAGAGGAAACTGCGAGAGGTACCACTTCGGAACTCAACTCGTGAAGATTAGCGTTGATTGCAGAGAGGCACCGGACATGAGGTTAGGCACTCCGTATATGCCTCTTTAATTTGATTAACGTCAACATCTTCAGCTACTTCCTCTGTCATGAGAGAGTAATATGCCGTTTTGCAACCACTCCATAGGGATTGGAATTGGCTTTTCTGTGCCTCCAAGCTAATTTTGTTATGAGCTTCTGGATTGATAGCATGAAAATTGCTATCAAATTCAATAATATCTTCCACGGTAGCTCTGAAGAGATCGTAAGCCGACATCCTTTTAGCAATTGTAGAATCACAGATATAATTCGGGATAAAATTTGAAAACAAGAGAGCGAATTGCTTGCAAATCTGGAGTTATGTTGCCTGTTCGCACGATTTATCAAAAAATTGGTTGCAAAAATGTGCCCAGCAAGAGATTAATCCGAAAGACGTAGTCTTCCGTAGCCAAATTGAAGGTTACACAAGTGGGCCAACTTATGGAAGGTATGGCCTTGAGTTTATTTTAAATTCGTATTGATTCCTCTGAATTCCGGAATTGACGTTGGTAGATGTGATATAATTAATTCAATAAAATTACTCAATTGTAATGAGGCGGGGTGATATCTACGTATAGAAAATTCGTATCCGATGGGTATAAAAACGTTTGGCAACCACTGTATACTACTTCCTTCAACTTGTACCGTATTATCTTGCACAAAGAACTCAATTATTTGATATTCGTTAACACTGTAGCAACTTAGGGTTAAGAGTGACTCTTTTTCACACTGGGTATTTTTCAATAGAAAAGATAGTGTACAATTGTTATTGCAATTACTTTTCTTTTATAAAAAACACCAGCCAATGCAATTATATTTTGTTGCTATTACATATATATGCAAAACAAAAATTGGGAGATAGAAATTTAGCAACAATATACACTACCGCTATATTTGTGATCAAAGGCAGGTATATTAGCCGAGACAAAGCAATGCCTTTTATTGTTGCCTATGTATGACGAAATACCTTTATTGCTTACTTTTGGGTGTGCTTGTTGTCGATGGTTTAGGGATATGCATGAACCATAGCAGGCAGTTGAAATGTGTCAACAACAACAAGTAATCGCATGTGCGTTTGTATAATAAGGCGGTTGTTTTTGCAAATACACAAGGTAAAGGTATTGAGAAAAAAAATGAAATATGTATGAAATTGTTATTGCACTGCCAAATATTTTTTGAATATTTTAATATTATTCATACTTTAATATTATTCATATTTTAATATTATTATATTATCAAACCCCCACCCATTTTCTTAAGAGAACGCAACTCAGATAAGTTGATTTCTAGAATTACAAGACTTATAGGACCAAAGAATTTCCACGTTGTTCCTATTCGCAAAGGCCAAATTGAGGAAACGAAAGTGCAAATCTACAGCGAAACTCATTATCGCAAAGTAATAGAGGAATTTGATGCTGTAAAAAAGAATTACTACACATATCAGCTAAAAAGTAGTAAGGGCTTAATCGTTGTACTCAAAGGCGTCGAACCCAACGTTGATATTAACGAAATCAAACTTGCCCTTCAGGAAGAAGGGTTTCAAGCCAAAACAGTATTCAACATTCTCAACAAGAGCAATATACCTCAACCGTTATATCGTATTGAGCTTCAGCCTGAAACAAAACCCCTAAAAAAAGGTGAAGTACACCCCATATATAAAATTCGATATTTATTGCATCGCAAAATCACAATCGAAGAACCCCATAAGAGAACTGGACCTCCTCAGTGCAGTAACTGCCAAGAATATGGACATATAAAACATATTGTACCCTGCCAGCTGTTTGTGTGATTTGTGGAGATCTCCATAAATCAAACATATGCCCAAAATCTAAAGGCGATGCTAGCATGAAAAAATGCAGCAATTGTGGAGGTAATCACACCGCATATTATAGAGGTTGCCCAGTATATACAACCCTAAAGCTAAATTTCTCCACTAGCAACCAACCTATAAAACCAGTTGAGCAAACTCAGATAGCCAACTCAAGTAAGAGACAAAATATTGATGCAACACAATTCTTCACTGCAATTCCAAACAAGAATCAAACCAATCCATACGCTAGCGTGTTAAAACAAAACCCACACCAACAAAGCAATGTAAATAATGAGCAGAAACACTCACTGCCCACCCAACAGCCAAGTACCCTTGAACATTTGCTTCAAACATTAATTTAGAAATGAACCAATTCATGAACTCAATGCAAACAATGATGCAAGAAATGATGAAAAATCAATCGATGTTACTCCAAACATTGCTATCCAGACCATGAGTTGTCTCAAGATATGCCACTGGAACGCCAACGGCTTAAGCCAGCACCGTTTTGAGCTAATTCAATTCCTTGAATCCAGCCAAATCGACATAATGATGATATCTGAGACCCATTTCACTGACAAAAATTGCTACCAAATACCATATTACAAACTGTACACCACAAATCATCCGCATGGTAAGGCACGCGGAGGAACTGCCATATTGATAAAAACCAGAATAAAACATCATGTTCTCGAAGATTTCAGTAGCGTCTACTTGCAAGCAACATCTATATGTCTGGAAGAATACATCTCTAAACTAGTAATATCTGCGATATACTGTCCCCCAAGATACAGTATTACCGAACAGCAATATAAAGAATTTTTCTCAACTCTTGGTAGCAAATTCTTGGTTGCTGGCGATTTCAACGCCAAACACACTCACTGGGGCTCACTGGGGCTTAATAACTCCAAAAGGCAGAAGACTATGTTCAATCATCACTAACCACGGCTACGATGTTATTTCAAATGGTCAACCGACATATTGGCCGACGGACAAGAGGAAAATACCCGATCTCATAGACTTTGGAGTCGCCAAAGGTTTGCAGATGGAAAATATCTCCACAGAGTGTAATTATGATCTATCATCTGACCACTCACCCACGGTAATATCTATAAAATCACCAAGCCCACAAGGCAATTGAATTAGAAAGAAAATAGACTGGTTAAAATTCAAGAAATATATAAATTCCCATCTTCCTTTGAGTACTGTATTAAGAAATGGACACGATGTAGACTCAGCACTCGAAAAATTCAACCAGCTGCTCTCATTAGATCTCAGCTCAGCCACCTGCACAAAGGTATGCAAGCAATCAAACTATAGCCCATACACACCAGCCGACATTGAATTGCTAATAAGACAGAAAAGAAGACTCCGAAGACAATGGCAAGAATTCAGATCACCGAATCTGAAAACACAGCTACAGCACTGCACTCGAAAGTTAAAGCAAGCCTTAAAAAATAAAAACAACAAAGAGTTAGAAGAGCATATAGCGAAATTAACACCTGGTGAAGCGTCAGACTACTCTTTGTGGAAATCAGCAAAAAACTCAAATCGGCCAATTCTCACTGATTCCCCCATCCGTTTGAGTGACGGTAATTGGGCTAGAAGCAACTGTGAGAAGGGTTTGGCTTTTGCAAACCACCTAAAAAGTGTGTTTACACCCAATCCACCCTCTTCACAGTCCTCATTACCAATATTAACTTCTCAACCTTGCTCAATAATGCTCAAAATTTAAAAAAAAGACATATTCAAAGCAATTTATAAAGATTTAAACCCAAAAAAATCACCTGGTCCAGATAAAATTACCGGTAAAATGATAAAAGAGCTACCTCCGGCTTCAGTAATTCATCTCATGCACATTTTCAATGCCTTCGTATTCCAATCCTTCGTATTAAACACTATCCCAAATGCTGGAAAACTTCAAAAACTATTATGATAGCAAAACCAGGAAAAGACCCTACAAAATTTGCATCGTACAGACCTCCTGCCTCTACTCTCTAAAGTATTCGAAAAGCTACTTGTCACGAATATAACTCCATTTATTAATCTCAACCAACTGATTCCTCAACATCAGTTTGGATTTAGAAAACAGCACGGCACAATAGAACTAGTCCACCGCATTGTAACTCTGATAAGGAACACTTTTGAAGAAAAAAAGTATTGCTCAGTTGTCTTTCTTGTTATCACTCAAGCTTTCGATAAAATATGGCACGATGGCCTGATTTACAAACTCAAACTATTACTGCCTGCAAATGTCTCCTCATTGCTTAGTAGCTACCTCACGAAAAGACAATTTCTCGTACATCACAAGGATTACGCAACAAATCCATTGGATATTCACGCTGGCGTTCCTCAAGGAAGCGTGTTGGGCCCCTTACTGTATCTCTTATACACTTCAGATATGCCCAACAATAACTATACATTCATATCGACCTTTGCTGATGATACGGCAATATTGTGCTCTCGCTCAACCCCATAGAACCTACTAAACTCCTGCAGACTCATATCGATTCTCTCGAAATCTGGCTAGCAAAATGGCGTATAAAAGTCAATGAATCAAAGAGCGTACATGTAACCTTCACGCTAAGGCCAGATACATGTCCCCCACTTAAAATTAATGGCCAATCAGTTCCACAATGTTCCTCAACAAAGTACTTGGGTATTCACCTCGACAGAAGGCTGACCTGGAAAAATCACATAGAGGCAAAGAAAACTCAGATCAAGCTTAAAATTAATCAGTTATGGTGGCTGATACACAAACGATCAAAGTTGAATCTTGAATACAAAGTGCTATTATATAAAGCAATCCTGAAACCAATCTGGACTTATGGTATTCAGTTTTTGGGCACCGCATCTCCCTCTAATATCGAAAAATTGCAGCGAATACAATCCAAGTGTCTGCGAATTATTGTAAACGCGCCTTGGTATATGAGGAACGTTAACATCCATCGAGATTTAAATATACCCACAATTTCTGAGGAAGTTGCAATGTCCTGCAGAAGCTACATTCAAAAATTACACAGTCATCCGAATCCCCTTGCTAGGCAATTGTTGCTGAGCACGGGGCATCGTCGATTAAAAATAAAAGACACTGAATATGCTGTGAAATTGCTATACCTCGCGACTCAACAAATTGTGGTGGAACGTTGGGAATATCACATAATTTTAGTTAGTTTATTTATTTATTTAGTTAGTTTGTAAGATTTGATCACTTATTGTTAGTTTCTAAGTAATTTTAGAAAGATCCAATAAATAAAGCTTGAAATAAAAAAAAAAAAAAATTTTAATATTATTGCCGATATCAGCTTTCGTGAAGGAAAAACAACTCGTATTGGGAAAGTGTAGTTGTATTACTTATGCTTTGTTCTTTCTTTTGCAAAGCAAGAGACTAGTGTTGTTATTATTATTACATTATTGGCAATAATGTTTTTCGTAGAGGGGTGTATGCGGGGCGATACGACTGATATGATAACACTTTTTGGTTATGAGAGAGATGCTTTGATGTATTTATATGTTTTTACTGAGAGATGTCCAAGGGATTAGTAAACAAAATTCATGTAGTAATAAAACACCAATATAAACCAAATTGGGGATCGTTCAAAGGTGTGCACTGATTTGTATGTATGTATGTAGTTCGTGCAGTCTCTCTTGAGATCACTTGATATATCTTTTCTTTATCTTTTCTCTTATCAATATGTACTTATATATGGTATGTTCGATATGTGAGATATGATTTCGGGTATTGTTTTTGCACATATACCTATTAATAACACTTCAAATAATAAGAAGAAAATAAGGGGGAAAAAAAAAAAAAAATAAAAACAAAATAGATAAATCAAAAGTGCGTTTTGCCGTTGGCAAAACAATATCTATTGTATCACAATATATTATGTTGTAATTTCTTAATTTTTGCAACTATATGGGAGAGTATACTAAGCAGAATGCAATATTTAACTTAGTGAGAGATTCGCTGTAAATTATCGGGATGTTTAAGCGGGATTTGTTATAAAATGTACGTACGACGTACTTGTAGCGTTTGGTTTAAAAGTATTTATTTGTTTCTATTTATTTCAACTTAAAAAAAAAAAACTTAAACTACGTTACTTAAGATATGATTTAATATTACAAAGTAAACTTGAGAAATATTAATTGTACGAAGTATAAGAATTATGTTCCGTTATGTACAGTACGTACAGCGTTCGAGAAGAACCTTCAGCCGTAGGAGTAGACAAAGTGAATGTTCATTTCTTTTTTGCCAAAAAGAGAGTAATAATAATACGGTTCTTTTTGTTACGATTTGCAGGGTTGTATCCTATAAAAAATAGTTTTTGTGGAGTTGCCACATACTCATCAATAATGTAGCCAAAAATTAAAAAATCAACAATAATTGTGCTGCAACAATGTATTAAATATTTCTTGTTGAATTTATCGGGATATGACGGGATATATGTACAAACGATCCACAATTGTATATACAAATGTACCTCGATCGGAAAGATTGTCTTACCACACGTTGCGAGCCTTATCTGGCTCGAAAGACCAATGTTTCAGCGGGGAGCGAGCAGGAATGCCACTGGGCTTACTGCGATGTGGTGCAGTTGCCTACAAGTCGTGTTGGCGGCAGAGGTGATAATGACGGTGACTGTGGCCGTTATATATATATATATATATATATATATATATATATATATATACATACATATATATATATATATATATACATACATATATATATATATATATATATATATATATATATATATATATATATAAATATATATATATATATATATATATATATATATATATATATATATATGTATATATATGTATATATATATATATATATATATATATATATGTATACATATATATATATTATAAATTTAGGGATTAGCCGAATCAGACCACTTATATGGGTCCCTTTTCGTCCCTCAAATCGTGTGTTAATTATTTGTTCGGTTGTAGAATTCTTCTACTTCCTTCCTCATAATAACATCACGCGTTATTTCAAGCATCTCTTTGTGGGGTATGTTCCACATTTCGAGTTCATCAATAAATTGGCGACCCAGTGTGGACATCCTCCTGCTTGCCAATGCAAGACACTGGCACACTATGTGCGCCGCTGTCTCTGCCTCTTCCATGCATAATCTGCAAATATCAGCATCCTCCCCATCAACAAGACCCATCTTGCTGAGGTGGTACCTGAAATTGCCATGCCCAGTTATTAATGCAGTCAACCAGCTTAGAGTCATTCGTCCTAGACTGAGAGCCCTCCCCGATTCACTGCCCTTTGATAGCCTCAACGAAGCCTTTGCCTGTCTACAAGTAGATAAGTTCTCCCATCTCGTGAGATGAAGTTTCTTTATCCACTCTTCGACCTTTGCCTTCACCGTCCCGCTGCTGAGAGCAACTACTGGTTCCGGTCCATAAAATTCAGCTTCAGATCCTTGTCTAGCCAAGGAGTCTGCAGCTTCATTCTGTTCTATACCAATATGTCCCTTCACCCACATAAGAGTAATCGCATTACTACGAGCACACCCATTAAGTTTCTGAACACATTCGAGCGCCAACTTAGAAGATACCGTAGGTTGTTGCAGCCGCCTGACCACCGCCTGGTTATAGAGTGCTAGCAAGATTTTCTTACCTTGCACCTTTCCATCCAGTAGATGGTCTAGCGCATGCATTAGACCAAGCATTTCTACTTGATAGACCTATACGTATCTTCCCAGATTCAGAGTGCATACCAGTCCCAACTCTTTAGAGAAGATTCCAGCACCCGCTCTGCCATCCATTAATGAACCATCTGTAAAAATAATGATGTCATTTTCCTCACATACATCATGTGTGAGGCCGTCTTCAATGAGTGTTCTGTGTGACTTTTCAGTCATCTTCAGCCTACCCATTCCCTCCATTGGCATCTGCGCCTCCTTTACACTGCTATATAGCAGTGACAGGATCCTCCTGTGTCCTATCTCCGTGCCGAATCCATACCAATTATTGGTTGTCTTCAGACGTAATGCTATTAATGCCGCTGACTTCATAATATGCAAGTCCAACGGCAGCAGCCCGAGAAAGACTTCCAATGCTTCTACTGGGGTCGTCCGGATAGCTCCGGTAATCCCAATACAAGCCATTCTTTGTACCCTATCTAACTTGCTTTTCGCGGTCTTTTGGGTGACCTTAGGCCACCAGACCACAGCAGCATATGTTATTAAGGGTCTGACCATCGTTGTGTAGATCCAGTGCGCTGCTCTGGGAGTGATTCCCCACTAAGACCGAACACTCTCTTACACTGATGCAATACCCGCTTGCCCTTCTGAATCTTGTCATCGACGTGACTATTCCAAGTCAGCTTGTTATCCAGGATGACACCTAGATACTTTACTTCCTTGGATACGTTGATGTTCGATCCAAAAAGCCTAAGAGGGTCTATTATTAGTCCAGTCCTCCTTTTAGTAAAGAGTACTGTTTCCGACTTACTAGCATTTACAGAGAGACCTTGTTCCGTGCACCATCCTTCAACCATTTTGAGTGCACCTCTCATGGTATCATAAATAGTGTCCAGGAACTTACCGCTCACCGTTACCGCTATGTCATCTGCATACCCGACGGTGTGTATGCCTTTTGAGTCCAGAAGCTGAAGTAGGGAATCGACCGTTATGTTCCAAAGGATGGGCGATAATACTCCCCCCTGTGGACACCCTTTGACTACTCTACCTCTGAGTCTGTAACTCCCATTTTGAAAGTTTATTGCCCTTTTCCTCAGCATGCTGTCCACCCACCTTATAATGGTTGGGCTGACTTCACGAGAAGCAAGGGCCATCCTTAGCTTATCGAAACCAATCTTATCGAAGGCACCTTCTATATCCATAAAAGTAGACATAGATATCCCTCCACAAGACAGTTCCCTCTCCGCTACGCGAACGAGTTCGTGCAGGGCCGTTTCAGTGGATTTGCCAGCTCTGTACGCGTGCTCACACCTGCTCAGTGGTTTTGTCAGAAGCGTTGTCCTTTCCATGTAGTCCGCCAGTACTCCTTCCATACATTTAAGCAGAAAGGAGGTCAAGCTAACCGGCCGGAAAGATTTAGCCTCTGAGTAGTCCCTTTTTCCCGGCTTTGGAAGAAAGACAACATTAGTCTCTCTCCATTGAGTCGGGATATATCCTGTAGCCAGGCAAGTAATAAATATTCCCAGAAGCCTGTCTACCAGAGCTTCTGCTCCCCACTGAAGTAGGGCTGGAAATATCCCATCTGTACCCGCTGTTTTGAATGGAGAGAAACGCTTAATGGCGGTTATCACTCCATCTCTGGTGACTATCCTTTCAGCTTCCAATCTTTCATTCCTGTTTGCACCCTTGCGGTTGGCTTCCCAAGGATCTTCCGATCTAAAGCTTCCTGGAAAATGCACCTCCATCAGGTATTTCAGTGACTCTCCGATTGTCTCTGTAAAGGATCCATTCGTTTTGCGAATTAATCCCAACTTTGACATCGGGTCCTTTGATATGATCCTCTGTAATCTACATACATCGGTCATATTTTGCATATTTGAGCAAAATTCCCTCCACGTTTTCTTCAGCTCCCTTATCTTTGTCTTGTAGTCATCCCATGCGTTGGGGTCCCCTCTCATGTGACGATTAAAAGCCTTCCTTGTCTCCTTTTTCATTGATTCCAGTTCCCCATTCCACCATAGAGTGGGATCTCCTTTGTCCACTACCGTCAGAGGACATGAAACTTCAAATGCTTTGATCATGGCTGAGCTGATAGCCCTCACCTGATACTCAACATCTGCAGTTGTTCTAGGTCTCTTAAACCTCCTTGGCAATAATTCCTCAAGAACTTCGAAGTACCTTGTACAATCCGTTCGTTTCGGTATCCTTACCATTCTACAGTCGTTCCTATGTCTTTTATCGGACGTAATCCCAAACTGAATGGCCCTGTGGTCCGACATGGTTAGTCTATCCACAACCCTCCAGTCCAAAATCCTATCCAACATTTTGACATTCGTCAGAGTAACATCAATAACCTCGCAACGACGTGCGTCGACAAAGGTCGGTTCTGTTCCCCTATTGGCAACTTGTAGACCAAATCTTTCTATAAATTCGAGTAGACACTCTCCTCTATAGTTTTCATTGCTGCTGCCCCACACAGAACTGTGCGCATTGGCATCGCAAATTAAGATCAAACCAACCCCCTTTCCATCACAGAATCTCACTAGAGCTTCCACCTCTCTTGAAGGTGGTCCCTCTGGAGAATCGTATGGAAGGTATGCTGATGCGATCATAAATGATCCCGCACCGTCACCTATTCTCACTACTGTGAGATCCGGTGAACACAAGTTAGACATTAGAATCGCACGTATCCCATGTCTAACTAAAATGCATGTCCTCAACTTCCCCTCTGTTTGTGGATAAAACAAAGTGGTCTTTTGTGCAGATAGGCCTTTGATCCTTCCATGAAGAATCCAGGGCTCCTGAACCAGTGCAATGTCAAGCTCATCCTCATCGAAGCTCCGCACCATCATTGCTGATGCTGCTTTGCTGTAGTGAATATTGAGTTGACACACATTTAGTGGTTCCTGGCGCGGGCCCACCTCCCGCCCTAATGGCTTCTTCCTTGCAGAATCTGCCACTAGCCCCACGCCAGGAGCTGCGTCGCACCCCTCATACTGCATCCTTCTGGAATTTAACGACGGCCTGTTCAAGACCGCAGTTGAGTCTCCCCCCTGCGATCCTGACGGCCTCCGCGTCCTCCCTAGGACACAGCACGGTGAGTACAACACCTGCCCTTTCTGCCTCGCCAAACCCTTCTGTGCGGATAACACTCCATTTGGAAGTGTCCTTCACACAGACGTTCTGGCGCTGCAGCCTTCTGAGGATGATGTCGCTGGCCACAGCATTGCCATGAGCAACAATCACCATCTTCCTCTTTGTCGACAAGGCAGTTAGGCTGTCACATTTGAGCTTCGCACCCTCCCACAAACCGATTAGGAGCTTGCACAGCTATTGCTTGGATTGCTGATTTTTGCACCTTAGTACAATCAATCCGCTCTCCACCCTCGCCCTGCCGACAAATCCAATGTCATTGACATCGTCTTCAAGGGACTCCATAGCATCCAACAAAGATACCTTGAAGGTACTCAGATGAGTATCCTCCAGAAGCCCCTCTAGTGACAAGTCTATGACTCCCATAACGAAGTCAGCTTCCGCTACTTGAGCGTAAGTCTTCCTCGCCCTGGTGGGCTTGTCCTTTGCCTGTTCAGCCCGACGTTTAGGCGCTCTGCCAAGACCGCTCGGCCCAGGTACCGCATTCGAGGACTGTGAGTCCGCTGGGTTAACAATCTTTCCAGATTGTCCACCCCTCTCATCACCTCCCGACGTCGAATTTCCCTGTCCCGTCGTTCCCAGAGCTACTCTACCCGTGTTAGGCTTGGGCCTCGAGCTCCTTTCGGAGCGACTGACGGCCTTTATAATTGGCCGTCCATCTCTCCGAGCATTTGCCCCTTTTGGTGTCTGCGTGGAAGAATTATCAACCTTCTCAAGAGACGGTTGTCCATCCTTCCCAGCATCCACCTCAATTGGCCCCTCCGTCGTCTTCGGATGAGGCTCCTCAGGCGTTGAACTTTTCAAAGTGGTTCCGGATCTATCGCCCCTGAACCTCTTCCCCGAGTTCTCCACCTCCAAGGTCGACTCATCTTGCAGAAGTCCACTGAGTTGGCCCGAGAGCTGCTCAATGGTCTTCTCCGACGACTTCATGGCCTTTTTACGTTGTCTCTTTCGCTTCTGCTTCTCCCGTTTCTTCAACAGGATTCGCTCTGCTCTTGAGACTCCGTCCTCTTCGCTTACACCTGATAAAGCTTACGATTCCGCTCCACTAGGATCGTCTTCGTCCACACCATCAGATGTTCGGCCAGATGTTTTACGCTGCCTCCAAACCGGCTTCCCTGCCGACCTGGTGACACCGTCCTCTTTATTCAACACCGTCGCAGCCGCCGGCTTAGGTCTTCCGAGACCCGTTCCGTCTGCCGCAACAGATGCTGCCATTGATTTTGGGCTGGCTAAAAGCTCGGCTTCTATGGAAGCCTCATTTTCCGCCATCCCCTCCACTACTTTTCCCGCCGTGGCTACCAGCACTACTTCGTATGAGGCAGTGCTGTCCGCCATTGCAGGAATTTCGTTCCGAGTTCCAGAGGTGGGAACGAGTGGTGCAGCTAACAGCTCGGCCTCTGGTGAAGCCTTATTGTCCGCCGTTCCTCCCGTTAACACCCCCGGAACCCCAGATCCAGTTTTTGGGTTTTTAGAATCAATCTTGTTCCCACGAGTTGCGAAGAAATAAATGTCCGCCTGCGCAGAGATTCGCAGTACGCAGGTAAGGCTAATTATTACGGAGGGCGCCAGGTATCCGTAAGCTCACGTTAGCGACTGGGCTATTTGAAAAAGGGGCCCCCAGTCAGGCTGATTTTCGGCACGGATCGTTTAACACCTTAATCCAGCCCCTCACCTCCGACCATGATAAGAGTACGTTGCCGAATGCTGTACTATTGAAGAGTAACAAACACTCACCAACATACCCTTATCTTAGCTAGATACCGCCTGACATCGTACAGGCTAAACTGTGGTATCTATTTCCAGTCGGCACCCTCGAGGAGGGTTCAGTGGAGGATTTTGCCGACCACATATATATATATATATATATATATATAGATATATATATATATATATATATATATATATATATACATATATATATATATATATATATATATGTATATATATATATATACATATATATATATATATATATATATATATACACATATATATATATATATATATATATATATATATATATATACATATATACATATATATATATATATAAGATGGCGGTCCCAGAACTACCCGACGTAACAAAGAAAACACAAAAATTTTGGGAAAACTATTCTTTATTTCTCATCATAATCTCCTTTTAGCTCTAGAAAAACAATCCGAAGGAGCTAAATCTGGCGAATAAGGTGCGTGCTGAAGCAATTCGATCTTTAAGTCATTGATTTTAGCCATCACAATATGGGATGTGTGAAGTGGTGCATTTGAAACAACACTTTCTTTTTCAAAAATGCTGCCTTTTTTCTTTAATTTCATCACTTAACCGCTGCAACAAATTATCACAATACTCAACGTTGAGGAAACCTTTTTGAAAATAATCGATAAAAATTATCCCACGTGCATCCTAAAAAACAGACCTTGCCTGCAGATGGAACAATCTTCGCCTTCTTTGGACACGATTCTCCCATTTCAGTCCACTGTTTTGACTGCTACTTTGTCTCAGGTATGAAGTGTTGGACCCATGTCTCATCTATGGCTACGAATCGACGCAAAAAGTCGGCTTTATTACTGTAAAACATCGCCAAACACTCTATAGAAACAACTTCACGACGTGGTTTTTGTGGTTTTTTTTGCCTGCTATTGAAGAATACGACTTAGAGAATATGTGGTTTCAACAAGACGGTGCCACATGCCCCACAACTCGAGCGAATATGGCTTTATTGCAAGAGAATTTTTCAGGCCGCGTAATTTCTCGTCGTGGCGATATCAAGTGGCCACCAAGATCATGCGATTTGACACCGCTTGACTTTTTTTTGTGGGGCTACGCGAAAGACCGTGTTTATGCAGATAGACCTTTAACTCTTGAGCACATAAAAACCAACATTCGTTACGTTATGGCTAAGATACCGCCCGATATGTGTCAAAAAGTGGTCGAAAATTACCTCAAAAGAATCGATGCTTGCAACAATTCGCGTGGTGGTCATTTAAATGATATAGTATTTCACACATAATGTCAACATTCAAACTTTATAAGAAAAAAGAAATATCATGATAAAAAATATTTTATATGTGTTTTATTTACATTTACTTTTGAAACCGCAAAATGGATAACCCTTTATAAAACACCAGCAATAAAGTAAAAACCGCAAGTATCCTTAATAAAATATAATTATTTTATTTCAGTCAACGAGTGAGTTAGACTCGAGGAATATTTAGGAGCTTAGGTCTAAGTGTCAATATTGTGAGCTAGGGACTTATTAAGTGTTGTGGAAAAATAGTACACAACACTATCTGGCGATATATATCAATAGTATCAACGCTATAATGCCTAATCCTTTTCCATTTTCTTCGGAGGAAAAATCGTTTTATTTCAATTGTATCATACGCACACTGCGTGGCATGGCTTTAGATGTTGTGCGACGAGAACAACCTTTGGATTGGACAACCCTTAAAAAATTGCTCATCGATGAGTTCGGCGAACACACTTCAATTTCTACACTTATCTTAGAAATAAGTAATATTAAATTTAATAATATTAAGCTACTTTGTGACGAAATAAATGCAGAATTATGTAGAGTTAGGGATTGCTTAAAATTGAAAGACGAAAGTGAGTCTACTAAAACATTTTTAAATAATGAACTAAACCAGATAAGTCTGAAGACATTGAAAAGAGAGTTGCCAAATTACAGAACCGCTTTAATCAATGCACACTTGGCTACTGATCTTAAATCAGCAATAAGAATTCTTAAAGAAAATGATGTTTTTGAGGACAGGAAAATGGCTAAAACTAAACAAAACCAAAAGAATGCGTATCCCCGAGCTACTAGTTATTCAAATAGGTTGAAATAATTCTTATACTCCTCATCCAAATTGGAGACCTAATTTTTCACAAATGAGTCAACAAAATAATGGTAGTAACAGCTTAAATAATAGAAGCTTTAATAATGTACAAGGAATTGCCAGGCAGCACATCGGAAGAGCAATTGGGACTCCTTCGAATCAATCGAGAGTTAGGCGTTTCGGTATCCCTGTACCAATGGAACAGGATGAGTCAAATTTTCAATTCCAAGCCTCAGAAGACTACCAACAATAGACTTAGTGATCAATAATAATTTAGTTAAGTTTTTGATTGATACTGGGTCATCGATTAGCTTAATAAAACCTAGGATTTTAGAAAATGAAACTATTGAAGTGAACCCACAGGAAAGGTTATGCTAAATGAAAAACAAGAGATATTTTGTTTTGAACAGAAATTGCCTTTTTATGTTTACGACTTTTCAAATAACTATGACGGACTTATTGGATATGATATCCTTCAACAACTGAATTCAAAAATCGATTTTACTAAAAATACAATAGTTCTTCAGAAATCTGTTTTTAATTTTTCTAAAAATGAGGCGAAAAATTATGATCTTTCTACCGAACAGGGCAGCGCTAACAGTGAAATCAAATTCAGACTCAGTCACTTGAATTTAGAAGAGTTGCAAGTATTAGAAACATTTTTAGAAAAGCATAAACAGATTTTTTATAAATCAGGCGACGTCCTTAG
Organism: Megamerina dolium; assembly: GCA_963854835.1. NCBI lineage: Eukaryota > Metazoa > Arthropoda > Insecta > Diptera > Megamerinidae > Megamerina > Megamerina dolium. Next base: position 16,353,106 of record OY978530.1, on the reverse strand, counting down.
TTTTACCCATCAACTGAAACACCAGATAAAGATAATTCACGAAGACCCGATATATGTAAAATCGTACAGGTACCCTGAGATTCACAAAGCTGAAGTTGACAAGCAAATACAGGAAATGTTAACACAACAAATAATTTGTCATAGCCGCTCTCCCTACTCCGCGCCGATTTGGGTAGTACCCAAAAAGCCTGATGCATCTGGTAAAGAGAAATGGAGGATAGTTGTCGACTATCGGAAGTTAAACAACATCACTATATACGATAAGTACCCTATCCCAAATATCGAGGATATCTTGGACAAGTTCGGCCGATGCATGTACTTCACAACCATTGACTTAGCCCAAGGATTTCATCAAATTGAGGTGGATCCCGTCGATAGGCAAAAAACAGCCTTCTCAACGCAAAATGGCCATTTCGAATTCTTAAGAATGCCCTTCGGTCTCAAAACCGCCCCTGCCACATTACAAATGCTTATGAATACTGTATTAAACGGCTTAATAGGAAAAGATTGTATGGTATACTTAGACATAGTGACATAGTGGTCTTCAGCACTTCGTTGCAAGAGCATATCGAATCACTCAGAAGAGTTTTTCAACGATTAACCGAAGCAAATCTGAAAATACAACCGGATAAAACAGAGTTTTTAAAAAGGGAAACCGAATTTCTGGGTCATGTTGTGACAGCGACGGGAATAAAACCAAACCCAAATAAAATCATAGCTATTGATGATTATCCAATCCCTAAAACAGAAAAGGAAATTAAACAGTTCCTAGGTTTAGCAGGGTTTTACCGAAAATTTATTAAAGATTTTTCTAAAATAACAAAACCTTTAACAAAATGCTTAAAAAAGGGAAATCAAATAAATAGTGTCAAACAAGGAATATATTTAAGCCGTTGACACTATTAAAATTTTAATAACAATTTCCCCTATTTTGGCATACCCGAATTACGAGAAACCCTTTATTCTCACCACGGATGCCTCTAATGTGGCATTAGGAGGTGTATTAAGCCAACAAGGTCACCCAATTTGCTACGCAAGCCGAACGCTCAATGATCATGAGTTACACTATTAAACGACAGAAAAAGAATTGTTGGCGATGGTATGGGCCACGAAATATTTTAGACCATATTTATTCGGTAGAAAATTCGTTATAAATAGCGACCACCGGCCATTACAATGGCTCCATAACCTCAAAGAGCCGAATGCCAAACTCCAGAGATGGAAAATAAAACTCAACGAATATGATTTTGATGTCAAATACATTCCCGGCAGAGAAAATCACATAGCAGATGCTCTGTCTCGTATTAAAATAGAACAGTGCAATATCAACGAAGATATTGCGTCGGATTTGGCAACTATTCACTCAGCCAATGAAGATTGTAATAATTTTATTGGTATAACTGAAAGGCCTTTAAATTTATTTAAAAATTAGCTTAAGCTATTGAAAGGAAATGAAAATTCCACCGTAACCAAAAAAGTTACACACTGATTGGCAGAGCCTATCCGTAGGACAGAAGTGTCTATTTTAACCCTTCCTTATCCCAAATTCCCATCATTTCCTATCCCTTAAGCTGGACTATAGTACTGTACGTCCCGTGCCGAGTCAGTCTGGCTGGTACACAGTAACCCTTTGTCTGCATATCGTGGGACATATTTATGGACAAGACTAACAAACAAAGTATACAAATAGAGGCCGGAACTCTTAAGTCGAGGGGAGAATACTCAAAGTGATAAAGATGACATAATGACATCTGTGAGATAGGGCTCTCAGATTACATATTGTTTCACAGATCTTCTGAGAAAAGTGGTTGCCGAAGTCATGAATAGGCAGCTGGCAACAATCATCGGATGCGATGCCAAAGCGCATCACAAATTTTGGGGCAGCTCCGACATCAATGAGAGAGGTTAGTCACTTTTTGATTACTTAGCATCTACTAACTTACTAATATGCAACATAGGGGACTCTCCTACCTTTATATCCAAATAGGCAGGAAATGTTAGACATTACTCTTACGAAACCCTCATTTTATGACTACAGGTACTTTGAATTTATGCTCGAGGAGCATAATAAAAAACTTTTAGTCGTTCGAAATATTCAAAGAACGAAGTGAACAATCTTCAGAAATATGATTAACAGTCACATCAAAGAGATAGACTCAGATATAAGTAGCAGGGAAACATAAAAATCTCTAGTAAGTTAGTTGACCACGACCGTCAGCGCAAAACTTAGCATGCCCGATTTGGAAACTACGAGGAAAACCTAAAAAGGTACAGGTTGGAATTGGATTGGGACCTGTACAAAGAATATCTAAAGAAATACAAAAAAAATGCTTAGAGAGGTGAAATGGAAATCGTGGAAAACCTACTGTGAAGATGTTGAGGGAGTTTCCGTCCCTGCAAGGCTTTTTAGGAAGGTACTCTCTGTGTCCACATTTATATCAAGTGCCTTACAGAGGGCGGATGGAACATGGACCGCCTCAGAGAACGACGCCCTAAAACTTCTCACTGACACCCTTTTTCTAGTCAGACAATTCGTGCTGTCAAATGCACGTACGCATGAAGACAGCCCTTCTCACATAAACACTCATTTCATTTCCAGGGGGAAATCAAATGTGCGATATCGCGGGATTCAAACCATTCAAGTCACAATGACCGGATGGCATTTTTCCTGCTCATTTACAACATCTATAAAGAAGAGTTATAGAGCAGTTAATAATAACCTTCATTGGCTGTATCTGCCCTAAGTATATTCCTAAGGAATGGCGCAGAGTGAGAGCTGTCTTTATTCCAAAGGCAGGTAAATGCTTCCACACTAATCCCAAAGACTTTCGACACATAACCCTCTAGTCTGTTTTACTAAAGCCATTACAAAGGCTTATAGATCTACATCTCAGACAAACGATTGGACCGCGGCACATCTCCGACTGCCAGCACGCCTACATCAATGGCAAGTCAGTAGAAACCGCTCTAATAATCGAGAATATGGTTGTATTTTTAACAAAATCAAGTCCCAGTATTCCGTCTGATGGAATTGGAAAATTATAATCGACTACGTGAAATTCGTGTTTTACTAGTAGATTTTCGATTTTCACATCTGCTTTAACTTTTCCTAGTGTTTTTATTACACTTTTTCCAATACCATGTAGGCTTGTAATTGCATTTGTGTTTATTGTGGTATTTTCTACCTGTCAAATTTTTATTATTGGTATATCTGCACCGGTGTCTATTAGTAGCGTTAAAACTCTATTGTTTAATGTTGTTCTGGAGAAAATATACGTAGTTAGATTTATGTTAATGTTGTAGACTTTATCATTATTTTTGTTTACGTTAACTGAGTACTTGGGGTTTGTACGTTTTCCGTACTTTCCAATGTTACCCGGACGTTTAGCCCGGTGTTGTTATTATTAGAGCAGTTATTTCGATTTTGATAGGTATTGTCGTTACTATTCCCACGTCCTCTATCGTGTCCACGAAAACGTGTATTTTCGATTCGACGTCTTCGATAACCAAATCGTTGTGTAGTTTGTCTTCATTATTGTACATAGTACAGTACAGAATTTCGACCTCCAGTTGCTTCAGTGCGACTGTTGATGAATTTCGAAATTTCATCGTATATTTTGCTGAATTTTCAGGATTCCATCATTCGTTTAACTTTTCCATTTGTGCAGTTTTTGGTAATTGCACGGACAGCGTTTTGTTGCAGTGTGCCAAGGTGAGTGTTCATCTATTTGTTATATAATATATTCTTCTGAACGCTTTTTGTTAGTTCTTCTATTTCTTTGGCATAATTGTTTACTGCCTTCCTGCTTTGTTTTAAATTCATTACTTTTGCGAAAATTACTTCAACCGATTCTCCTTTAACAGAGAATTTCAATTTTGCTAATATTTTTGTCAAGTTTTTCTCATAACCTGTGATTAGATTGGGTGCTATATTTTTAAATCTTTTACTAAATTTACTGATTTCAAGTCGTGGTCTTTCTTTATTGCTTCTACTAGACTTAATGTGTCTAGGAACCCTTGTAAGTTTTGGGGTTGACCATTGAAATCTGGTATTATTTTCGAGGCTATATCCATGAATTCAATTAGTGTTTGACGCATTTTTGGGCTTCCTATTTCTAACTGGTTTTCTTTTTCTTTTTCAGACTCACTGCCTGATGGTTTGTGACTTTTAAACTTTATTTCTTTACATAGAGATACTTCCATTTATAAATCGATTCCCCTATATCAAGCTACCTTTAGTATTCTCTCAAATTCCAGTAAATATATATATATATATATATATATATATATATATATATATATATATATATATATAAATGTATCTGTTGTTATTAATGAAACTATTACTTTTTTCATTTAATTAAATCTCCTAATCATCCTTCTTGCATTTTCAATAGCTGGTTCTCTTCACATGTCTATTATTGACCAGAATATCTTTAAAAATTTTAGAATTTTCATTGGTTCCTCTTTTTTGAGGTCTTTGCTTTGTTCGTGTTATACAAATATATTTAATCTTTTGTTTTATTATTATAAAAAATGTTGCACATATACACACTTACTTACACATCGGTGTTTGCACATAATGATCATTATAAATTGAGTATAATGATCATTATGTATCCTTTGAATATTGGCATTGTGTAATCCATAACTTGCGCTGAGTAATCAATAAGCATGCTAAGCTGCGCTTATATATTGTTGCAGTGTTTGTGTATAATATACATATTGCAGGCAGCGAGTTGCCGTCAACAATATATTGATTGCTTATATTAAACACCGTTTGAGCAGCATCATCATGACGCTATTAGAATTTATGTAGTTATGTATGGAAGGCTGTAGCTCAGTGGTGAGTGCGTTGGCCTTCTGATCTGTAGGTCGTGGGTTCAATCCCCAGCGGAAGCATAACTAATTAGTTAAGCAACATTTTGGCGCAACCGGTAGGATACTGCGAAAAATCTTGTATATACACCCTACGAAGCAATAGTAGAAAAACTAGACGTAGCACTAACCGAGGCTATCACCCTCGCGTAGGCCTTAATTAAATGTCACAGCATATTCAAACAATTCCAGCTCATAAAATTAAATGTACAAGGCGGAAGGGTCCTAAACCCAGTCGGGGAACCAGACGTCATGTTATCCGAACCAGGCGACCTTCTGAAAAGCCAAGCTGAAGTAACTCTGAATAAAAAAAGACGATTTCGATGTGACAGAGATACAAACTAAGGATCTGCGAACACGAATCGGAAACATGGATCCGACGCGGAACCGGTAGGCGTAGAGATTACTGAGACTCTCAGAAGAAATAAGGAATTAGAAGACTTCTTAAAAGCAAGAGGTATATGAGAAGAATTCACAGAAAAAAGACTCAGAACCCCAATTGACCGTGGGCAGCTAAGTGCACTCCAAGCAAAAGTAAGTTATCTTCAGAGGGAACGCTGCCTGGGGGAAGAGATATGTTTGGTCTTGGTCGTCTTACACCTCTAAATATAATACTGTCAGTCGGACTGTGTCACAACCACAATTACAACCGGAACCAAAGTTAAAAATGCATACTGACGAAATAGTACAGACAGTCAGTAGACTAGGTCCACTACTCACTGGTGCGAAGTCTAAAGACTTAAAGACTGAAGTACATCAGTTCATTTCTGAGTGCAAAGTAGCGAGAAAATAATAAAGCCCGATGAGGTGAAAAACAGCGACTATACGGTGATATTGTAAGTTGGTGTTCGAAAAAATTCGATAATTTAGAGGAGTATACCCGGAACTCTCTTGCTCTTGCAGCAAATACAATTGGCACAGCGGTTTCCCCAGGAAAATATACATGTTTCCTCTAGAAGGTTAGGCAAATTAAAATCCACGGCTACACAGTATATTGAGAACGCATACGGAGCAATTGCAGGTCAAGCATTGCTGAAGGAATTAGAGAAATCAAGGCACGTTTGAAGAAGTGTTAACGATATAGCCAAGGTAATATATGTATGAGTACTACACTAAACACGTATGACGCCCACGAAACAAAGGTCAGTAACATAGCGGCATTCTACCAGAATAAGAAGGATGCATTGGTAGCGAGCACTGGCTATTATCCTCAAATAAGTCAACATAAGAGGTTGGAAGGGACCAAAATACGGGCATGAGAAAGGGGAAATAATACTCTAACACCAAGCCTAGTAAGGGAGGCTAAGAGAGCACGGGGCCTAATCGCGGTAAGTCTGAGACAATATTTTTCTCTTGCAAGAAGCCAGGACATAGGATTTTCGAGTGTTATAAATGCAGAGTTGGGAAAAACAGAGGGAAACTACGGTGAGCCATGCTATGACCAATATACCGGAATCTGTAAAATATTGCTGAAAGTAGACCAGCCGAGATAGAAGGTGTCGGGTATGAGTCTTTATAGATTCTTGACACACTCTCTACGTTAGATAGTAAGATGGAGGTAGTTGGTAATCAGGCGTCCCGGGCGTTGTTGACCCATCAATTCCATCCAGCAATAGCAAAAATGGCTACTGTTTGTGAGTCTCTGATGTAGATGATGTGTACATTCAATGAAACACTTATTTTATTAGTAGACTCTGGGGCAGATACCAGTTTTGTAAAATCATCATTAGTTAATAAATATATTAGTAAGAAACGATATTCAAAGAAAAATCTTAAAGTATCTCCTGGTATGTAGTTAGATGGGAAATTGGGAAAAGCGATAGACAACATAGTGTATGTCCTAATCCTCAACACAGATACAGATTTTTACATTATAAATAACGGGCTCAAAATAAATGTAATTAAAACCACAAAAGTAGCGGCGAGGACACCATAATCGCAAAACTTCTTAAATATGGCGGTATAGAACTGAAAACTCATTTATTGCTTTTTGTGAGAACAAACTGAAGAAGCGAATGCATACCAGATGAGTGACTTTCGAGCATAATTATACCAATACACCAAAAAAGGACAAAGCTATCTGTAATAACTACAGAGGAATATCTCTTTTGAATATCGGTTACAAAATATTTACAAGCATATTTTACCAACGAGTAAGCAAGATTGCGGAGGAGATCATAGGTGATTATCAATGTTTCACTATCTGTCAGAATTTTGAAAAATTTCGGGAATACACCGTTGATTTGGACTGCCTATTTATAGATATTAAACAAGCATTTGATGGCCTGAATCGAGCCGAAAATAAACCGACGATTATGAGGAGAGGAATCCCAGCAAAATTAGCAAATTTGGTGAATATGACATTGCAAAGCATAATGAGCAAAGTACTTGTTCAAATTGACCTGTCGGACCCATTTGTTGTAATCGCGGGAGTTAAGCAAGGACATGCGCTGTGATCCTTGGTTTTCAATTTACTGCTGAATGAAGTAATTCACCATTTCGATTCGCAGAAAGACGTCAACAGCAGTATACAAGTAACATATGCAGATGACATAATTGCAAGAGATGTCGCAACACTAAACAAAGCATTCAGCGCTTTAGAAAAGAAGACCTTGCAAGTTGGACTATAAATAGACCACGACAAAACCAAGGATATGCTGTGAACCAAATCAAAAAGCAACTCAGCTGATCTTGTCATTGGCAATGGCGTTTTGAAGCTGTAGAAAGATTTAAGTATCTTGTAGTGGTGCTTAGTGCCAACGATGACACAGCACTTGCCATTCAAGACAGGCTGAAAGCACCAAATAGGGCATACTTTGCGTATATGAAGCTATTAAAATCCAAACTCTTGTCGAGAAACCAAGCCAAACGACACCACTAAAGATAGACCAGGCTCCAATTAATCATTAATTGTACAGGCTACCAGAAGTGCATAAGGAAGAAATCAATAGGCAATAGGTAAAAAAATGTTGGAAGATGAAATAATTATTCCCAGCCCTTCTTCTTGGAACTCTCCAATAATTTTGGTCAAAAAGAAAGTGGGAGAAGATGGATACAGTAAATGGAGGCTAGTAGTAGATTTGAGAAAATTAAACAACGTTACAATCAAACAATATTAGATCATTTAGGTCATAGTCGATATTTCACCACGCTTGATCTGGCCAGTGGGCAACATCAAGCAGTAATAAAAGCATCAGACCCAGAAAAAAACACGTTTAGTCCAGATGTCGTACATTATGAATTTAATAAAATGCCATTTGGATTAACAGCGGTACCTACTACATTTCAAAGATTGATAAATTACGTATTGACTGGACATCAAGGCATAGATTCTTTCGTATATTTGGATGACATTGCCATCTATGGTCGGAATTTGGCACAACATGAGTCACGCTTACGAAGAGTGTTAAAGCTAAACACAGAGAAGTGCCCGTTTCTACGAGAAGAGATAATTTGAATTATTACCGAAAATTTGTTGAGAATATAACAACAAACTACTTAGACACCACGCGAAATTTCTGAGGAATCTTTTGAAGATTTAAAATAATTCTGGCTTACTCTGATTTTTCCCAATCTTTTGTCCTAACAACAGATGCCAGTAAAGAGGCGGTAGGTGCAAGTCTAACGCAATGTGAAACTGGAAAAGATAGAGTAATATTCTTTGTACGCAGGGCAATCAGTCATACTGAGAAAAGGTATTCCACTATTGAAAAGGAATTCCTGGCACTCGTATGGGCTGTGTTGGATAATCGAGCCTATATACTTGGTAGGTGTAGTGTTATATTATTATTATTATTATTATTATTGTTGATATTCAAGCAACTTGTTATGTTTGTACTTGTTAAATATTTTTATTGAAGATCAATATGATCTTATTTTTATATATCGAAAATTTTCATTTATCAATTCAATTATACAATTTTCTTAAAAATAAATAGATTCAATTTTTGATGTTAACGCATTTTTAATTATATATATAAATTTTAACAATTGGCGATCCTGCCAGGAGCAAAAGCGAGTAAACGTAACGCGTACGAAAATTGTGTGTGCATTTGTTATTCACTTTAAATGCATTTATAATTAAGGACTATTTATAGAAAATACCACAATGGAATACAGTAAAGTGGAATAAATTTTTTTCTGGGCGAAGCAGACAGAGTAGTAGAAAAACAGCAATATCCGTTTGTGTGCCTAGTGAGTGAAATAAAACAAAAAGTGATGAAAATATAAAACTAAACTATAACTAAAGAACTAAATACATAAAGATATTAAAAATAAAATATAATTACATAACAAACCAATAACATAAAATTCGAATCAAATAAAAATCGACAAATCTAAAATTGTTAAAAAAAATTTAACATAAAAATAAAATTGAACTTGAATACAAAAAAAATTAGTTTCAATTCAAATTCAATTCAGTGAATATAAATGAAATTCTATTTTCAAAATTAAAAAGACAATTAAATAAACACAATTGTATGTAAGTGAAAAAAATGTTAAAAAAAATTTAACATAAAAATAAAATTGAACTTGAATACAAAAAAAAATTAGATTCATTCAAATTCAATTCAGTGAATATAAATGAAATTCTATTTTCAAAATTAAAAAGACAATTAAATACAATTGTATGTAAGTGAATATAAAAATGTAAACAATAGAAAGAAAATAATTTAGTATAAAATACAGTTACAAATATATAATTGATACCTAATTAATGAAAATACATTCAACTATACAAATAATCTAGAAAAAGTAGTTGAAAAATGTGAACAATTCCAGAAATTACAATTGGACATTTGTGAACTTAAAGGACAAATGAATTACAATAATCGAAATTCCAAAAATCCATTTAATAGACGAAAGAATTCAAGAAGCCGTGAAAGATCACTCTCACGTAATTGGGTCTGTCACTACCATTATAAATTTGGTGATAAACCGCGAAAATGCGAATAATCGTGTGCTTATAAAAACAAACAAAATAATCTGGAAAAGATGCCATTGTTATGGCGACAGGCAATGGAAACTTAGAATATTCTACTCGTCGCCTATTCGTTAACGATAAAACAAATAAATTAACCTTTTTGATAGATAGTGAAGCTGAAATTTCAGTTCTACCAGCATAAAAATTCAAAAGCTATAAGAGATCGTCAGACATTATTTTAATTGCAGCAAAAGGCACACACATTTCAACTTACGGCAAAAAATTTTAAATATGAAAAATACGGATTGTTAGTAGATGTTAAACATAAACCTTTAATTGATAATATAACAAATTTATCAGTCAGTGCAATATCAAGTTATTGCAATATTCCTTCACCTAAAATATTTTGGGTAGATAACAAGTACACAGAACTTTTAAAGAAATTTCCAAATTTAATCGCAGAACCAGGTTATAATAAACAAGTTAATCATTCGACAATCCACCATATTGTAACAGAAGGGCCTCTTCCATTCTGCAGGCCTAGACGTCTCGATCCTACTAAATATAAAATTGCAAAGTCAGAATTTGAAATGCTAGTTAGAACAGGCATTTGTCGTCCATCCAAATCTCAAGCGTCATCTCCACTACACTAAGTACCAAAAAAAGAACCAAATGACTGGAGACCTTGTGGAGAATATAGAAGATTAAATTTAATCGCAGTACCAGACCGATATCCATTACCACATATTCATGATTTACATATAGATTTTCAAGATAAACACATATTTTCCAAAATTGATCTAGTACGTGCTTACCACCAAATTCCGGTTGCAGAAGAAGACGTACATAAGACTTCTATTACAACCCCTTTTGGAATGTTCGAATTTACAAGAATGCCTTTTGGTTTACGTAATTCAGCACAAACATTCCACAGGTTTATTAACGAAGTTAGACAAAGTTTTGATTTCATATTCGCACATTTGGATGGCATTTTGATCGCAAGTAATCAATCAGAACATTTGCAACATTTAACTATAATTTTAAACAGTTAAATAAACATGGTTTAAACATAAAACCTGTAAAATATGTTTTCGGCGTCGAAAACCTTGACTTTATAGGATATAATATTTCTCACGTTGGAATTTGTACATCTGTTGAAAAATTCAAAACAATTAAAGATTTTGGTAAACCAACATCGGTCAAACAACTTCAAAAATTTATCGGAATGGTAAATTACTACCATAGATATATACCAAAGTTAGCCGAATTACTCAGTCCATTACATAACATGCTTAAAAAAACTACAAGAAATAAAACAAAAGTGCTAGAATGGATAGATAAAACAACACAACTTTTTGAAGCTGTAAGAGATAATTTTGCTAAGGAAGTACTGGTCAATCATTTCAACAGTAAAGTAAAATTATCAGTTACTACAGACGCTTCAAATATCGCTATTGCTGGTGTTCTGCAACAAGAATTCAAAGGACGTAAAGAATCGTTAGCGTTTTTTTCGAAAAAGCTCAGTCCATCTGAATGCAAATATAGTACATGCGATAAAGAGCTATTAGCCATTTATTTGACGATAAAACATTTTCAACATTGGTTAGAAGGTCAAAATGTTACAGTATTTACAGACCACAAACCATTAATATTTGCTAAAAATTCAAAAACTGAGCGTAGTCCTCGACAAATAAGACATTTGGAATATATCTCACAATTTACAAACTGTATATCGTGGAGAATCAAATACAGTTGCTGATACACTTTCTAGAGACCCAGGTATAGCAGTTTTAGAAACAGATGATATTAATTTACAAACTTTATATCAAAAACAACAGAATGACGAAAAATTAAAATCACTTTTTACAGATACAAACAGTAGATACGAACTGAAATTAATCACATTATTTTTTTGAAAATTACATAATATATATATCACATGGTGGAGTAAAAGCTACCCGTTGATATATATATATATATATATATATATATATATATATATATATGCCGGTGGGCTCATACCTTGGTTGAGTTGTACTGCTGAGATTTTAACCACCGACCGCTTCTTGCTTTCTAATAAAATTAAAATTATTCAAATTTAATCGTTTTAAATTAGAGAATAATAAATTATGTCACGCGCATTGTCTGTTGTCACCTTTATAGAAGACGAAGGCAACTCTGACTTGATCAGTCAGCAGACGGTACATCTATTCTTGTTCTTCTTTTTTTTCACTCATATATTTGTTCTCGACACGAACAGTGCGCTCATTTCTTATTTTATATATATATATATATATATATATATATATATATATATCTCGAGTGTTTTTGTACTCTACAATACACATCGATTTCCATTATGGAACATGTTTTAATTAGTGCAATAATAAATTAGTGCCGTTTATACATAAATATACATAAACGAATAAAAGTATATCACGTGTTTTTTTTTCTTTGTACAAAGTGATGTACATAAGAAACAATCAGTTTGCAATTTACGATAACGAAAATAATTAAATAAATCAAAATTTGATTTAAACATACATTTTGAATAATGGTATTGGCCACCAACGAAAGGCTTTACAATTTGGAAGTTGATGGAAAGTGTGCTGATGCAAATACAACAGCAACAGCAAGTAGCAGCAGCACCACCATCACATCAACCGTAACAACAACAACAACAGTTAATAAAGCAGAACAAATGGAAGAAAATCACCGGCAACAACAGCAAGATTTGACATCAATCATCAACAACAATAGTTTGCAATTGGAAAAGATGAAGGCGGATAATTACGTTACCCGAAAACATCAACAACCCCGAAAACATACAAGAATATTTTTTTATATTTATAATTTATTGTTCTCTAATTTAAAAACGATTAAATTTAAATAATTTTAATTTTATTAGAAAGCAAGAAGCGGTCGGTGGTTAAAATCTCAGCAGTACAACTCAACCAAGGTATGAGCCCACCGGCATCTCTTTCAAACACATATTTTTTGGTCCTTTGAGCCGGATCGGCTCGAAACTTTGGTTGAGCGGAGAAAGGAGGAGGGAAAAAACACATAAAATTTATAATTTTTTTTATATAATTCCATTATTTCAATTATATTTTGATTTACCTCAGTTTTTGTAATATCTCTAAATTCTCTCCCTTTTTTCCTTTTTTTTGTTAATAAGTTTGGTGACTTCGATTTTATTTTAAATTATTACATTCTTCCCAAATAATTATTATTAAATTTTATACTATTTTCAAGTTCTCTATTTTATTTCAATTATAATTTTAGTTCTCCGAACTTTTTATATTAAATTAATTTTATTTTATTTTTAAAATTATTTTTATAATATCTATTTTATCTCTCCCTCCCTCTACGTCTCTGGTGTAGGTTTTGCGTCTCCATTGCAGTAATGGATATATATATATATATATATATATATATATATATGTATATATATATATATATATATATATGTATATATATATATATATATATATATGTATATATATATATATACATATATATATATATATGTATATATATATATATATACATATATATATATATATATATATGTATATATATATATATATATGTATATATATATATATATATATATATATATATATACATATATATATATATATATATATGTATATATATATATATACATATATATACAGTGGCTCCCAGCTTATTTCGTACAGTGACAGTTTAAAAATTGCTGCAGTCGTAATTCCTAATATAGCAAAAATTTGAACAAAATATAAATGCCATTTTTGAAAGGAAGGTTTGTTTTTTATTTTCCAAAATTTACTTTTTCAAAATTTTAGTGTTTGACACTATAAAAAAATAAAATAAGAAAAAAATAGGAAAATTCATGTCACAGCTTATTTCGTACAGTCTCTTTAAGTTCAAACTAAAAACAAAGTAAGTTGATTTTAATATTTAGTATGACATCCCTTAGCGTTAATGACAGCCTGGAGTCTACTTGGCATTGAATCCACCAATTTTTGAGTGATGTCTGGTGTGATTTTTTTCCATTCCTCCATCAGTACCTTCTTTAGGTCTTGCTTATTAGAAATCTTGTGTGTTCTTATTGTATTGTCCAAAATAGACTAAAGATTTTCAATCACATTCATGTCAGGTGACTGTGGTGGTGGAGACATCAAGTGTGAGCAGTTCAAATAAGCCAAGATTGCACAATCCCAGATTTATGTTTTGGGTCATTATCTTGGTAATACCGAAATTCTTCCCGCAAACCCAGTTTGTCTGCACTTTGAAGTAAATTGTTTTTCAGAATCTCGAGGTACTTCATTTTGTCCATTGTTCCCTCAATAAAAACCAATTCACCTACTCCGGCTGCTGACATACAGGCCCAAACCATCACGCTACCGCCACCATGCTTCACTGTGGGCTTAAGGTTCTCCTTGTTTAGCTCGGTATTAGCTTTACGCCAAACATATGACATTCCGTCCGAGCCAAAAATATTAAACTTAGACTCATCCGCGAAAATAACGGTATTCCAGAACGCAGGAGTATTAATAATATGCTCTTTGGCGAAGTCAAGTCGGCGTTGTATATTCATTTTCGAAATGAATGGTTTCTTTCGGGCTACTCGACCGTTCAAGTCATGATTGCGCAGCACACGTCGGACAGTTTCAGCACTGGATGATTTTCCTATTTCACGCTGAACCTCTGCAGCCAACTTCGGAGCGGATAACTTTGGATTTTTCTTAATTTTTCGTACAATATAACGCTCGTCTGATGCGTTGAAAATCTTATTAGGTGCTTCTCTGCCCTTGTTCTCCAACCGATTTTCGCGAACGAAGCGTTGAATGATGTATTGGACAGTTGAGGCACTTAAATTTGTCATTTCAGCAATTTTTCGCACACTCTGACCTTTCCTAAAATGGTTAATTACCAGTTTACGCTGTTCCATCGTTGTACGATGACCCATAAAGCTAAATGTTTAATTACAGCACTTTAACTATTTAAAATAATAATAATAAAAATTGTTATAATAGTTAAAAAGGTCCAAAAACTCATACAATTCAAAAAAACTTTGTAACTGCGCGGCAGAATGAAACTTACTTACATTGAAGTTTGTGTACGAAATAAGATGTGAGCTGAAAATCAGCTGATCAATAGTTTTTCTCTCTTGCATAACAAAAAGAAAAATTTTTGGGGTTCCCCGTTTTCTTATTAGGTTTACTGAACACATACACAGACATCTACATTCAAAACTTATCGATAAGTTTTTTAGTTTCGATGTTACAGCCATGTACATAAAAATATATACACTGTACGAAATAAGCTGTGAGCCACTGTATATATATATATATATATATATGTATATATATATATATATATATATATATATACATATATATATATATATATATATATATATATATATACATATATATATATATATATATATATATATATATATATATATATATATATATATACAGTAAGGGACTAAACTGTTCACGAATATATGGAAAAAGTATTAAAATAATATTTTATGGATATTACTTCAATCTGGTAATCTTTATCTATTGTGAATCTTAATACCATAAATTTACATTCCTCTGGTAACTCTTTTTTTTAAGTAACGGGACTTTACCAATTTCGTTGAAGCAACACTGTGAGAAGATTGTGTGAACAGTATTGTCCGCTATAAACTTTTTGTGTTATATCAATTCGGTGCTTACTTAAAATCTGCGTTTTGTACAAAAAAAGTGAATATTATCTTTTTAGTTGTTTTAAGGAAAAATATATATTAATTTCCAATTTTTTAGTTACGTTATAATGGGAAAAGCCGTAAATTCGTCTGTAAAGAAGAACGTAATGGAAGAAATAAAGAATGGTGTTTCCTATAGGGAAATTGCAAGAAAATAACAAATATCCCTCGGATTCATCAATAAAATCAAAAAACAATGTAGTTTATTAGTCCCCCAAAAGACTGGCGGTCGTCCAAAAAAGTTATCGTCGGCAATGTCAAGAATAGCCAGGCGCTTAATCGTTTCAGGTGCTATAGGCACCGCGGTGGAGACTAATATGGTTATTAAGGAGGTCCATGGAGTTGATGTTTGTCACAAGACGATCCGAAGATCCCTAAAAAAAGACGGTCTTAAGGCCAGAGCGGTAATAAAGAAGCCATTTTTAAGTGAAAAACATCGTAAGGCCCGTTTAAAATTCGCTAAAAAATATGAAAATTTTACCGTTGATGACTGGATGAAAGTCACTTGGTCCGATGAAACTAAAATCAACCGCATAGGGTCAGATGGACGCATATGGACATGGATTGATAAGAAAATTGGCGTTCAGAATCGCAACATATGCCAAACCATGAAATTTGGTGGAGGATCACTCATGGCGTGGGGATGTTTCCGTGGCAGTGAACTAGGTGTACTTCGTCGCATTGTTGGTATTATGCGTGCCACTGATTATATTACCATCCTCGAGGACTCATATATCCCAAGTCTTGACATATTTGGACTCGAGCGTGGGCAAGGCGATATATTCATGCAGGACAACGATCCGAAGCATACCGCAAAAATAACCAAAGAATGGTTCTCATGTAATGGGATTAAACTGCTCGATTGGCCTCCACAGTCCCCAGACTTAAACCCGATAGAGCATCTTTGGGCTATTTTAAAAAGAAAAATTTTTTCCGAACATAAAGCTCCGAAAACCACCAATGAACTATGGGAGCGAGCTCTTATAGCATGGCAAAATATAAATCCAAATATTTTGGAAAATCTTGTTAAAAGTATGCCAGCCAGGATTAAAGCAGTAAAAAAGTCTCGTGGTGGACACACAAAATATTAAAATTAAAAAGAAATAAGATTTTAAGTCAAGGGACAAAAATGTTCACACTTAGAGCTTCTCAATGTTCATTGTTTTGAAATAATTACTTTAAGTTTATGAATATATTTTTTAGTTTTTTTCCTGGTGTATTGATATTTCTTTTAGTATATGTACGTATTTTCAAAATATATACTCAATAAAGACATATTCTCGTTTATTGAATTTTTTAAGTTTTTGTGAACGGTTTAGTCCCTTACTGTATATATATATATATATATATATATATATATATATATATATATATATATATATATATATATATATAATATATATATATATATATATATATATATATATATATATATATATATAATTGAAATAATGGAATTATATAAAAAAAAAAAAAAATATATATATATATATATATATATATATATATATATATATATATATATATATATATATATATTGAAATAATGGAATTATATAAAAAAAAAATTATAAATTTTATGTGTTTTTTCCCTCCTCCTTTCTCCGCTCAACCAAAGTTTCGAGCCGATCCGGCTCAAAGGACCAAAAAATGTGTGTTTGAAAGATATGCCGGTGGGCTCATACCTTGGTTGAGTAGTACTGCTGAGATTTTAACCACCGACCGCTTCTTGCTTTCTAATAAAATTAAAATTATTTAAATTTAATCGTTTTTAAATTAGAGAATAATAAATTATAAATATAAAAAAATCTACTTGTATGTTTTCGGGGTTGTTGATGTTTTCGGGTAACGTAATTATCTTTTCCAATTGCAAATTATTGTTGTAGATGACTGATGTCAAATCTTGCTGTTGTTGCCGGTGATTTTCTTCCATTTGATCTGCTTTATTAACTGTTGTTGTTGTTATTACGGTTGATGTGATGGTGGTGCTGCTGCTACTTGCTGTTGCTGTTGTATTTGCATCAGCACACTTTCCATCAACTTCCAAATTGTAAAGCCGTTCGTTGGTGGCCAATACCATTATTCAAAATGTATGTTTAAATCAAATTTTGATTTATTTAATTATTTTCGTTATCGTAAATTGCAACTGATTGTACAAAGAAAAAAAACACGAGATATACTTTTATTCGTTTATGTATATTTATGTATAAACGGCACTAATTTATTATTGCACTAATTAAAACATGTTCCTTAATGGAAATCGATGTGTATTGTAGAGTACAAAAACACTCGAGATATATATATATAAAATAAAAAATGTATAAAATAAAAAATGAGCGCACTGTTCGTGTCGAGAACAAATAAAAAAAAAAAACAAAACAACAAATATATAAGAGCGAAAAAAAAGAAGAACAAGAAGAGACGAACCGTCTGCTGACTGATCAAGTCAGAGTTGCCTTCGTCTTCTATAAAGGTGACAGACAATGCGCGTAACATCATTTTCTGGCGTAGACACATATATATACATTAAAAAAACCACTGAGCTACGGCACCCAATACATATATATATATATATATATATATATATATATATATATATATATATATATTTATATATGTATATATATATATATATGTATATATATATATATATATATATATGTATATATATATTTATATATATATATATATATATATATATATATATATATATTTATATATTTATATATATATATATATTAATTTAATAAACTCACCAAGTCTCCGATCACAAAAATAATATATATGTATATATATATTTATATATATATATATATATATATATATATATATATATATATATATATTTATATATATATATATATTTATATATATATATGTATATATATATTTATATATATATATATATATATATATATATATATATATATATATATTTATATATATATATATATTAATTTAATAAACTCACCAAGTCTCCGATCACAAAAATCCCGATTCCAAAAGGAAGATTTGAACACATACATTTTTCAAATGGCTATCGTTACTTACTAACCCTTATTAATAGAAATACACGGTGGCCAGAAGTATATCCAATTAAAGATATATTAGCAACTACTATCTCTGAAACGTTTTTCCCTGAATATGTTCATGGTTTCGGAGTACCACTTAATATAATTAGTGATCAAGTTACACAATTCACATCTAAACTTTTTAAGGAGTTGAAAAAATTTTTAGGTACTCATGGTGCCTCAGTGGTTAGTGTGTTGACCTTCTGATCTGTAGGTCGTGGTTCAATCCCCGGTTGATGCATAACAAATTTAATATCGAAAAAAATTCGGCAAGCAATTGGCAATTCTTCCGACAGTAACAACTTGCCATGAAAAACCTTCTAAAAGAACTCTTTGGCAAAGCCCAGAAAAAGTGATGTCACAAGGGTTCTGCAGTTCGGAAGCGGCAAAATAAGTAGGTCCCTTCTAATACTGCCCAAAATTTAACACGCACAACAGTAATGGAAGAGAAGCTCGCCCAATGAGTTCTAATATACATTGTACATGGTGATTTTTTAAGAGCCGTCGGATTTGATTGAAAAAAAAACACATAAAATTTAGAGAAATGTATGAAATCTTTATGTGAGTCGATAAAACAGTATATAAAATTCAATGTTTAAATCAATCGGACGTATCGTCAGACGAGCAGAACCATGTTATGGCAAAACGCAATCTACTCAGTATAAAAGAAAATCAGTATTTAAAGACATCGAGTCCGACGCTTCTAACCTCGAATGTCGCCTGCAGATCGTAGAAATTTATTTTCAAGAATTTTGTTCAATACAGGAGAAAATTGAGGCACTAAGTCCCTCCGACCTGTTGAGAGTAAAAATTGAAGAATTCTACATTGCGGTAAAATCAAGAACAGCATTCCCAAATAATTATTATTAAATTTTATACTATTTTCAAGTTCTCTATTTTATTTCAATTATAATTTTAGTTCTCCGAACTTTTTATATTAAATTAATTTTATTTTATTTTTAAAATTATTTTTATAATATCTATTTTATCTCTCCCTCCCTCTACGTCTCTGGTGTAGGCTTTGCGTCTCCATTGCAGTAATGGATATATATATATATATATATATATATATATATATATATATATGTATATATATATATATATATATATATATATGTATATATATATATATATATGTATATATATATATATATACATATATATATACATATATATATATATATATATATATATATATATATATATGTATATGTATATGTATATATATATATATATACATATATATATATATATATATATATATATATATATATATATACAGTAAGGGACTAAACTGTTCACGAATATATGGAAAAAGTATTAAAATAATATTTTATGGATATTACTTCAATCTGGTAATCTTTATCTATTGTGAATCTTAATACCATAAATTTACATTCCTCTGGTAACTCTTTTTTTTAAGTAACGGGACTTTACCAATTTCGTTGAAGCAACACTGTGAGAAGATTGTGTGAACAGTATTGTCCGCTATAAACTTTTTGTGTTATATCAATTCGGTGCTTACTTAAAATCTGCGTTTTGTACAAAAAAAAGTGTTGGGGTCTACTTCAGTGGGTTGCAAAAGCTCTGATAAACAGGCTTCTGGAAATATTCACGACTTGCCTGGCAACAGGATATGTCCCGACTCAATGCAGAGAGATTAAGGTTGTATTTCTTCCAAAGCCGGGAAAAGGGAATACTCAGAGGATAAATCTTTCCGGCCGGTTAGCTTGACCTCCTTTCTGACAAAACCACTGAGCAGGTGGCAGCACTCATACAGAGCTGGCAAATCCACTGAAATGGCCCTGCACGAACTCGCGTAGCGGAGAGGGAATTGTTTTGTGGAGGGATATCTATGTCTACTTTTATGGATATAGAAAATGCCTTCGATAAGACTGGTTTCGCTAAGCTAAGGATGACCCTTTCAACTCGTAAAGTCAGCCCAACCATTATAAGGTTGGTAGACAGCATGCTGTGGAAAAGGCCAATAAACTTTCAAAATTAGAGTTACAGACTCAGAGGTAGGGTAGTCAAAGGGTGTCCACAGGGGGGCGTATTATCGCCCATCCTTTGGAACATCACGGTCGATTCCCTACTTCAGCTTCTGGTATGCAGATGTCATAGCGGTAACGGTGAGCGGTAAGTTCCTGGACACTATTTATGATACCATGAGAGGTGCACTCAAAATGGTTGAAGGATGGTGCACAGAATAGGGACTCTCTGTAAATGCTACTAAGTCGGAAACAGCACTCTTTACTAAAAGGAGGACTGGACTAACAATAGACCCTCTTAGGCTTTTTGGATCGAACATCAACGTCTCCAAGGAAGTAAAGTATCTAGGTGTCATCCGGGATAACAAGCTGACTTGGAATAGCCACGTCGATGACAAGATCCAGAAGGCCAAGCTAGTATTGCATCAGTGTAAGAGAGTGTTCGGTCTCATGTGGGGAATTACTCCCAGATCAGCGCACTGGATCTACACAAGATGGTAAGGTCCTTAATAACATATGCTGCTGTGGTCTGGTGGTCTAAGGTCACCCTAAAGACCTCAAAAAGCAAGTTAGATAGGGTGCAAAGAATGGCTTGTATTGGGATTACCGGAGCTATCCGGACGATCCCAGTAGAAACATTGGAAGTTTTTCTCGGGCTGCTGCCCCGAGTATTTTACAGATGGTTCATTAATGAATGGCAATGCGGGTGCTGGAATCTTCTCTAAAAAGTTGGGACTGGCCTGCACTCTGAATCTGGGAACATACGTATAGGTCTATCAAGTAGAAATGCGCTAGACCATCTACTGGATGGAAAGGTGCAAGGTAAGAAAATTTTGCTAGCACTCGATAATCAGGCGGTGGTCAGGCGTTTGCAACAACCTACGGTATCTTCTAAGTTGGCGCTCGAATTTGTTCAAAAACCTAACGGGTGTGCTCGTAGTAATGCGGTTACTCTTATGTGGGTGAAGGGACACATTTGTATAGAACAATATGAAGCTGCAAACGTCTTGGCTAGACAAGGATCTGAAGCTGAATTTTACGGACCGGAACCAGTAGTTGCTCTCAGCAGCGGGACGGTGAAGGCAAAGGTCGAAGAGTGGATAAAGAAACTCCATCTCACTAGATGGAAGAACTTATCTCCTTGTAGACAGGTAAAGGCTTCATTGAGGCTATCAAAGGGCAGTGAATCGGTGAGGGCTCTCAGTCTAGGACGAATGACTCTAAGCTTGTTGACTGCATTAATAACTGGGCATGGCAATTTCAGGTACCACCTCAGCAAGATGGGTTTTGTTGATGGGGTGGATGCTGATATTTGCAGATTATGCATGGAAAAGGCAGAGAGAGCGGCGCACATAGTGTGCCAGTGTCCTGCATTGGCAAGCAGGAGGATGTCCACACTGGGTCGCCAATTTATTGATGAACTCGAAATGTGGAACATACCCCACAAAGACATGCTTGAAATAACGCGTGATGTTATTATGAGGAAGGAAGTAGAAGAATTCTGCAACCGAACAAATAATTAACACACGATTTGAGGGACGAAAAGGGACCCATATAAGTGGTCTTATTCTACTAATCCCTAAATTTATAATAATACCAGCTTCACACCGTCACATATGGTTTAGCTGCCGCGCCATTCCTCGCAATTCACAACCTATTTCACAACGCTGAGCTGAAAAACAACACCTATCCGGTGGGAACAAGTGCTATTCGTAATAACTTTTATGTAGATGACCTACTCATTGGTGCGGAAAACACACAACAGCTCAAATTAGAAATTGTCAAAGTTTTATAGTCTGTTGGTTTGACTCTTATAAGATGGCATTCCGATTTTGAAGAGATGTCCGATTTCGCATCCACAGAAATTTAGAAGTTTCACTAACATTTCATAAAGAACACATAACCAAAGCTTTAGGTATTTCATGGAAACCATCAAGGGATATATTTTTTTTTCGTTACGATTTACCAGACGACCAAATAGTTACAAAAAGGTCTGTACTCTCAACCATTGCCAAAATATTTGGTATCATCGGTCTGTGGAGCCCAATTACCGTTCGCGGAAAAACACTAATTCTGGAAATTTGGAAACGGAAACTGACATGGGATGAAACGCTACCTTTAGATTTGTAGTCCTAGTGGCAACAAATCAAATCGGATCTCAGGTCTATCAATAAAGAGGTACCAAGGTATTCACATCGGTGACTAATAAGTGTGAAACTCACGGATTTGCGGATGCATCTCAACGGGCGTACGGTTACTGCATCTACACCAAATGCATCTACACAATCCCTCCCCAGATTGGAATTGTGTGCATGTTTACTGCTTAGTCTAACATGGCAAAAAATTAAAGTAAATCGGAAATCGTTTTGCAGTTGCTTAAGATCAACACTGAACTGCTTTGTAGCAAACCGGGTATCGGTGATTCAGGAAAATTCCAAAGGAATTGTGTGGAGACATGTACCAAGCAAAGAAAATCCTGCATATATCGTCTCACGTGGGTCCAGTGCTGGTGAGCTATTAAATACAATTTTGTTTAAAGGACCTAATTTTCTTTAGCAGCATTGTTTCGAATGGCCTGTAGGCAAAATAGAAATCATTATGGAAGCTAATTTGGCAGTGCGTCTGACAAAGGTGCTTAAATGTAGCAATAGTAGCAACTAAGGATCCACTTTATGTTTAATAATCGATCGAAGCTCATCATATCATCGTTTGATTCGTACAACTGCATATATTTGTCGCATGTTTAATAAGACGCCTGTCAACAGGAACCTTTCACCCTCAGATGTGCTGCACTTGCCACATACAGAACTGGAGAATTGCTTTTGGAAAATTGTAATAGAAATTCAACGTCTGGAGTTTACTGCAGAAATTCAATGTCTACGAAAGCAATAACCAATAAGACCTTTCATTCAAAAGCTAACACAATTTTTACATGAAATGGAACTTTACGTGGAGCATCTTCATAGGAAACATTTACATGCTCGCCCCAAGATTCTGATAAGTTTGCTTCGAAAAAAGGTGTGGATAGTAAATGCTAGAGAATTGGTACGGAAGGCAGCTCGAAACGGTGTCCACTTCTTCTATTATAAACCGAAATAGATGGGGCAGATTATGGGCGATCTTCCAGCCCATTTGCTACGTCATGTCATATTCGTGCCAAGTCACCATATAAAACATACATAGCAATTTTTGTATGCCTTGCATCCAAAGCAATCCAAGCAGAGTTAGTTACAGATTTAGTAACTAACAACTTTGTACTTTGTCTTAAACGTTTCGTAAGTAGACGTGGAATACCTCAGCGTATATATTGTGACAACGTAACGAATTTCGTTGGAGCCCAGTCCAAACTTAAGGAACTAAAACAACAACTTTTCAACCAAGCAGCAGTTAAAACCGTCATCGACTACAGCAACAACGTTGGGTTTGACTTCAGTTTCATTCCCCCTCGCTCACCCCACTTTAGTTGTTTATGGGAGGCGGCGGTCAAGTCGATGGAAACAATTCTAATGAAAACCATTTCCAATGCTCATCTCATTTATGAGGAATTGCAGACTATCGTTGTAGAAGTGGAGGCAATCCTAAATTCCCGTCTACCTACACCACCATCAAACGACCCAAATGAGTAACATATTTAAAAAAGCGCTTCTGGGAACTGTGGTCACGCGACTATATATTAAGATTGCAGCAGCGTTAAAAGTGGCTGACTTTAGAACCCAACATCGAAATCGGACGTATGGTTCTCGTACATAAAGACAACACACCACCGCAACAGTGGCGTCTTGGCAGAGTTATCAACGTGATTCCCGGTTCTGATGGTAAGGTGCGAGTGCTCGATATCAAAACCGTGAAAGGAAACATATGACGTGAAACGAGGACGTTCAATGGTGGGAGCATGTTTGGACATATCGCGCTCACTTATCGAGTTGTGGGGTCCTCAATATTAAATTACGACGAACTACGCACTCTAATTTGCCAAATTTCAGCAATCATTAACTCACGTCCATTAATCCCTCTTACAGAACACCAAGATGATCTGGCCGTTCTAACACCAGCACACTTTTTAATTGGTGGTCAATTTACAGCGATCGTTGAGCCTGATATTACCGACTTAAACGTCAATCGAATCGGCCGTTGGCAACGCATATCACGGATGCAGCAAATGTTTTGGAAAAAGTGGTCTTCAGAATATCTAACACAGCTACAGCAGCGTTCCAAGTGGCGCGCCTCTAAACAACCTCTATCCATTGGATCGATCGTTCTCATCAAAGACGAAAATTTGCCACCTCTTCGATGGCCACTAGCAAGAGTAGTTGATACAATTCCTGGTTCGGACGGAGTTGCAAGAGTCGCAATACTACGGACAAGTGCAGGTGTTACCAGGAGAGCCATTGCTAAGCTATGCCTCCTACCACTGGATGATTCTCTTGAAAGCACGAGCTTTCAACGGGAGGAGGATGTTGAGAGCAGCATTGAAAGAGTCACTCAATAATTTGAGATATTCTTATTTGCTTGTCTCTTCTTTATTCAGCCTAAATATGTGTTTGGCATTCCGTTTTAGTACACTCATTTGTTATGCACTCGAAGCCTTTGAAGGCATCATGCAGACTTTGTACAGTTTATATTAGTTAGTATTCTTTTGATCATCGTTGAATAAAGAATTATTTAAAGTCAAACAAAAGAGTTTAGACTACATCAGTGTTAATAATTCAATAACAATATTTAATGATCTTGTGAGAAACAAAATAATGTAAGATCATATTTCTGCATGGGTCGTTATTGGAACATAGATAGTTTTTATTTATGTCAAACATATACACGAATAGCCAAACATTTAATACGTGATAATGCTAACATAATTATTATGAGTAAACAAGATGGATTAAATATGAAGTTTATATACAATGTGGGTGCAGATGTGAGCTTTGATAAGTTTATAGAAATGTGTGGAGAATGTTGGAAGGATAAATATGGATTTCTTGTGATAAGCACAAATACTTTTTTTTAATGGTTGTAGATATCGAAAAGGATTTAATGTTTTTATTCATCTATAAAAGTTCAACTATTTGACAATCAGCTTTAGTACATCAGATTGAATTGATCTGACCTGATCTGATACTAGCAGACCTGATCTAACCTGATCATAAAATATGAATGAACAAGTAATGAGAAATATTATACAGAGCAGAAAGAACCTCAAGCGAAATTCACTTCGTTAAAATTAGGAGAATTAAATGTACTGAATAATCTGGAGAAAACTTTTTCACCTATAACAAAACTATTAAAACAACTAGTTCGAGTACCAAAAGAAATAAAGTAAATAAGAAGGGTAAAAATAAAATGGAGATCGCTAATAAGGATGAAGTTGTACAGAAATGTGAAAAAATGGATTCTAACACACCAATAACAAAAGGTAAACCAACAACTCCTACAAGCTATTCTTTTGATGATGATAACGATGTCAACTATGAAACGAGTAGAGATCAATATGATACTCGACATAGCGATCAATCAACATTAAAATCAGAGTTAACAATTTTAAATCAAGATAAAAAATTGGATAAGTTGTATGGCCCTCACAAGGATCCAAAAGGAAACTGGAAATTTGCTGATTCTACTTTAGAGTTAAAAAATGATCAAATAAAAATTGGTGATGACACTTGGCCACTAACAACGGTGTTGTTTGATTTATTATTCCTTAAACATCCAACAAATATACTAAGTATGAATTAGAGATTTACAATGATATCGTGACCACAACGAATGCTCACAAACGAAATTTTGATATCAAAGGAACTAGAATGTGATAGAGATAAATCTGATTCAATATCATTTCCATGTAGAGGTGAAGGTTTAATGACACTAAATAGTAATAAAACCAATTCTAT
This sequence comes from Megamerina dolium, assembly GCA_963854835.1. Taxonomy (NCBI): domain Eukaryota; kingdom Metazoa; phylum Arthropoda; class Insecta; order Diptera; family Megamerinidae; genus Megamerina; species Megamerina dolium. Next base: position 16,326,611 of record OY978530.1, on the reverse strand, counting down.
TTATTGGGATGATCCCAATGAAATTGTTGATCGTTTACGACTTTTAATTTCATCACAATCAACTGGACACAATAATGAAATTGTATCAATTATCGAAGAGTTGAAAGAAGCGAATAGTATTATTTGAAAGAATGAGTGCTGATAAATTTGGACGCTATTCAAATAGCTCCAAAAGAATATTTAATGTTGTCAAGAAGGCTATAACTGATAACAGTTTTATACTGGATGCTGTTAAAAATATAAACATTAAATACATATAAACGTGTTAGAAAGGTAGGAAACCCCATTGATGAAATTGATGTTTCAACAAAAGTTTTTGTAGTATATCTGTTGAATGATCGTTTAAATTATGTAAAAACCTCTTTGATATCATCGTTGAACGAGCGTTTCAAATATATGGTAGAGGACTTGGATATAATATATGTACGCTTTAAAACTATTTAAAAATATATTGATGAAAATATTCAAGAGCATATG